>BSBK01004281.1:1145000-1162500 GCA_027943335.1 Chamaecyparis obtusa
TATTATTTTTATTTGACAATAAATCAAATTTCTAAGAATAATTGATTAAATGTTTATTTAATTGATTAAATCAAGTTGTCAAATTTAATGATTTAATTTTGAATAAAGTTTGATTAAATAATTGATTAACCCATAAATCAGTTATTTTTATTCAAAACCAGTTAAGTTGAGAATAAAACATATGAGAATTAAATAATTCATGATTATCCATGCACAAATCAGAAAAGCAGTTAAAATCTAAATCAATTATTAATTTCAATTTGTTAACTTTTCAAACTCAACATGTGATTGTGAGTTGAAAAGCATATTTGTGTGGTCTGAACTCCTAATTCGAGTTAAAAAGCTGATTTGGCATGATTTATGAGATAACTATTTCTAATTTATTGATAACTTAATAATCAACTTGAGTTGATCAGGGAGAGATTTTTGGCTTTCCATGAGTTCTCAAAAACCCTAGATTTCTATATAAACAGGCCTCAGTCCTTTACAACTGACTGCAAATTTTGAAAAATCTTGCACGTGCGATCTGGCGAATTGAGAGATTGTAATTTTTGAGATTCTTGCTAACATTATTTTCATTTTCATATCATTCATATCATTTCTAGTTTAGATTTCAATCCATATTTCATCTAGTTTTAGATCATTTTTACATTGTTTTTCATCCATATTACATAGAAAAATTCAAAAACATAGCTTAAATCTGCATCCATTTTTCATAGTTTTCATCATTTAAATCCTTTGTTTAGGTGTTTCATCGTCACTGATCTCAGTTATTTTTGAGAATACCATACTCACATCTACTAGAAGGTAGTAAACCACCTGGTTAATGATATTTGTTTTCATTGTAGATCTTCTGATTGATTAACCAATAATGTTTTATTGAAGTGTTGTGTTCACAGGTAGGTACAATTTCACACACACATTTATGGCACCCACCATGGGGCCCGACAGCAGGTTTCCATTCTTATTTTATCATTTTTCTGACATTTTCAATTCAAGCTTTGATTTTTAATTTTTCTTCAGTAAAATCTTGTATGACACTTGCAGACTGTCATATCAGAACATTCTATCTGTCATACGACAGATGGTATTTTGTATTGTCATACTAGTTGTTACGTATTGTCGTATGAGCTTTGGATTGTCGTGTGTGTAGGAACCTAGAATCGTATTGTTCGTAGAGTGTCGTATGTGAACTGGTATATTGTTATACGATTTTTGACTCCAATTTTCAATTGTCGTATTAGATTTTGATCATTTCTTGAGATATTTGATTTAAGATTTCGACTCTGACATTTGTTGCTCCTTGCTAATTGATCATTTTTACAGGCTAACACATCTTTGCAGGATGAAAAGATGAAGACTTGAGCATAAAAACCAGATCTTTAGCCTCTTCTTGTCTTGACTTCTAAGCCCATCTTTTGCAGGAAACCCTTTTAGAAAATTCGCTGGTCAAAGATACTCATTCAACAAAAAATTTGACATGTGGTTTTGTAGGTTGCCGAATCTTCTACGAGAAAATATTCTATTTTCTTAGATCTCATTTTTCATAAGCATCTAGCTAATTAGGTATGTGTGCTTATTTCCATTGAGGTGAATATTGAGGGGATTATGCTCTTCTCCTTCTTAGGAGAATTAGAAACCCAGAATGTATCTTCCCTAGTGCCAGTTTGTGTACTATCTCTGGATTCACTCTGCATGATGTGTTTTGGATAGGGAAAAGGACAAGGTTAGGAGATTATGCTCTTCTCTTTTAGAGAATCATAAACCTACATCATGTGGTCCCCAACCTCACATTTTCTTTAATCCTTTAGAGGGCTTATCGGAGAGGTAAAAAGCTTCCAGGAATGACCCAAGTGGGGAAAAGTCTTATGTCGACTCTTCCTCCCCACTATAAAATTTGACACTTCCTTGAGGTTAAAGCCTTAGAATAAATAGTTGTGCTTGTTATTTGGATTCATTTCATGAACACACTTTGATTTTGTGTAGAGCGAAGCCACTTAAATCTTGCTTGTGAGACTACACTAATTGGAGTGCTCATAGGGTTAACAACCTAAATCCTTCTTGCGGGACTATGGGAGATAGTTTTGAATGGATGCCTTGATTAAAAGCCTATGCTAGTTTGCTACCAATCCACCCCTGAAGGATTTGTAGTTCTTGTGTGAGGTGAATAGTAATCACTCCAAGACACTCATCATATTGAGCCCTCTTTGATGCTTAAACTCGACTAATATGGGCTTCAACATCCATTGCGTGTTGTTGGACCTACATATTTTGAGGAGTCTCTGAGTGTGTTCCTAAGTCAATGAGAAAGTAATACATCTCTTCTCCTAGCTAGGGTAAGTTAGGTTTGATTGATTCATTGAGTCATTTCCCTTATGTTTTTTATGATTGTGAGCCTATTGCTATGATAAACAGCCTTTGACAATCCAATATACAGATCTTCAAAAATTGGACAGAGAAAATTGCAAAACATTTGAGACCAAAAACACCAAAAATCTTGAAAAACTTGAAAAATCCTAAGAAAATCCTTTTCTGGTGAAAATTGTCATCCCGAGCTTGTAATTATCGTACGACAATTACTCTAATATGTCAACTATCGTATTACTGTGTCGTATGAGAATTGTCCAAAAAATGTAACAAAAGTAAACCTTGACATCAAGTGTCATACGAGTTTTTGGAAAAGTCATCCCAAACCCCATTCTGTGTCGTACAAGCCTGGATACTGTCATACGTCAGTTTACCAAAAATTGCCCGAAAGTCAAAATCTTGTTAGAAATTCAATCAACTAGCAATTATTATCCAGACTCTATCAAAATTCTCACTATGTTAGGAACAGAGTAGAGAAACATCAAATTCTTCTTATTTTCCTAAAGTAACCAATTGAGCTCGATTTGCCATCCGATTGATCAGTCTAACTCCCATCTTATCTTGTGTCAAAATCTTGTCAAAGAAAATCCCTATTCAATATCTTCAAACGGCTAAGTGTTGTGAATTTGTCTCCACCATCTTTTGGATGTCTACCCATACATCTCGAACACAACATCCCTCATTTACGTCCCATCTATCTTTTGAAAAACCAGTCTTGACAAGGTTGTGTCACTTGAGCTTTCCTAAATCAAACTATCTCTTAATTGGCATATTTGGTTCTAAGTCTTCATCCAAGGTTAATGGTGGAAACTAGAGCTTCCTCACATAGAAAACCCAGAGAATAACCAAAGTTCTCACCTTCATCATCTTTCATTGTTTAGACCTTTCATCAACCCTAGGATGCAAATATTTACAAAGAAGATGCCCTAGGCAATCTACATTTGAAACAAGGTTACTCTAATCCTCCTTAATCAATCCCAAGAGATAATCAAAATGCCACTATGTCTCAAGGTGGGGGTAACCAGGACTCACAAGGTCACCAATCTAATCATGGCAGAGATCAAGAACCAAAACCATCAGAAGTTGAATGATTTCACAATGATGACCTCTTTAAAAGAATGATGAAACACTTCTTAAAGAAGAGAAAGAGGCATATTTCCTACAACTAGCTCAACAAGGAGCCAAACTTCCTTGGGACTTTAATGTCAAAAAAATTGTCACACAACAGGAAGAAACCCCCATCACAACTATGATGAAGCAAATGCATGCCATGCAAGTCAAACTTAACAAGATGGAAAAGGAGAAAGAACCCAAAAAATTCTCTATGGAAGCCCTATGTCCATTTCCATTCGATCAAATCTTGTACATGTCACCATTCCCAAAAAGAGTGGAACTACCCAAATATGACAAATATGATAGAAATTGTGATCCTCAAGATCATGTCAGAGAATTATGTACTCTATCCATGGAGTTTATGTATGAACCAACATACTTAATGCATCTCTTCCCATGACTTTTGAGAGGGGCAACCATCAACTGGTTCTCTAAGATGCCTCCAACTATCAAGACTTTTGAGGAGTTAATCAAACTATTTTATCAACAATACTCCTATAATATCCATCATCCAGTCACCATGATTGACATCTGTAATCTGAAATAAAATTCAAGAGAACCCTTCTTGACCTTCCTCAAATGCCGAAGGAAGAAGTTTTGATTCTATCCCAACCAATTCTAGAAAATGAGAAACTAGAAATCTTCATCAATAATCTGGTTCAATTATCATCTTCAAATGCAAAATCATACCTCTTTTGACAAAATGGTGGAAAATGCCATAAAGATTGAAAATGTACTTGGTCATAAGGGAGACATATCGCTTCATAAGGAAAATAAGTACGATTCAGGTTCTAGTTCCAACCAAGATAAGGGCAAAATCTAGAACAATTTTTTTTTTTTGTTAGAGAAGGTGTTGTTGATCATATCAGTGCTCCACCTAAGGCCAACATTTAATCTCACTATTGGCACCCAAGCCATAAAATCTTCAAAAATGAAAATGACTGAATCTGCCAAAATGTCAACTGACTATAAACCATGGGTTACAAAACCAAACGTGAGTTCAATCCTTTGCGTGAGTCCTTGGAATCTTCCATGAAAACTCTATTGGAAAATAATATCATGACATTACCTGAGATCAAACCATATGACCCCGAAGTCAAACCTAAATGGTGGAAAGAGACTGATTTCTATGACTTCCATCAAAACAAGGGTCATAAAACCAATAACCGCATGCATCTGAAACATCTCATTCAAGATAAAATTGACGCTAGAGAAATTTTGATTGACAACCATAAATCCAATAATGATCATACAACATTCACAGAACCTTTTCCAAAACATAATCAAGGAGATTCATCTTCTAAACCAAACATGGGTGCTAAAGTCAATTACACTTACTCTGGTAACAATGATGTCATCAATATGGTGGAACCATGCCTATCTGATCACTACAATGTCATCATCATTTTCAAAAAGGATAGAGATAACAAGACAGCTAATGTAGTTACTCGATCTCAAGCTCAGGTAACTCTCCAAGGACAAAACTCAGATTCATCAAATACCCTGAAGGTACCATTTAATCTTGCATTTTCATCTAAACAAAGGAATACTTCCAAATCTTCAAATTCTAAAGATTCCAAAGAAGTATCATATAGAATCATCCAGCAACTGCAACACACTAATGGAAAAATTTATATATTCAAGCTATTATGAACCTCTCCTGCTCATCATAGAATTCTAGATGAAGCTCTAATCATCTCTAACATTCCTAAGGGTCTTGATCTTGATAGATTCCAAACAATGGTAGGTCACTTGACGTCCCCTCAATACATATCCTTTGAGGAAGATGACAACTCACCGAGTTACCCACATAACCAACCCTTGAATATTGAAGTCCTAATCCAAAACCATCATGTCAAATGTGTGTTGATAGATGGAGGCACTAGTCTAAATATATGTTCCTACAAATTGGTTACACAAATGGGATTGTCAGAAGATGCTATTGATCCTAAAAATAAAATAACCATAAAAGCATATGAAGAACAAGAAAGGAATTCCAAAGGAGTCATTGTGCTACCTATCAGAACAAGACCAGTAATTAGAGATAGCACCTGTCAAGTACTAGACCTTCCATTGGCCTATAACATTCTTCTAGGAAGGCCCTAGATTCACGAGATGCAAGCTATTCCATCAATGTAACATCAATGTCTCAAATTTCCCTATGATGGAGTAGAGGTCACTATACTTGCAGACACATCAACATCTTGCAATGCTTTGAAGGAAAGTGCAAATAAACTTGTTCCACATAACAGAGAGTCTTCTACCAAACAAATAGACATAGCATCTACATCTAAAATGGAAGACCTATCAAAAGGAGTCAAGATCAAAGACACAGGCATGAGAGAATACACAATGGAACTAGTCCCATCTCTCACATCTCTCCCACTATCACCTAAGTCTTATGGACAACCTTAAGAGAAAATAAGAGCCATAACCAAAGAACCTCAAGTTAGCTTTGATGGGAGTTTTATCATAGAACAAGTTTTCAAACAAGAATCAGATGAGGAAGAGACTATATTAGCTTGGCTATACAAAGATGAGTCTCAATCACAGACAGTTAAAAAATGTGACTCTAAAATACCTAAGAATCCTGCAAAAGGCATCATCAAACCCATTGAACACTATGGGAGAACAACCAAGGATACTACAGGCATAGGTTATCACAAGAAACCTTTCCATCTCAGTGGAAGCTCTACACATGTCCTAGAACATATAGAACCAAAAATAGATATTTAGCAACAAGAAGAAAAAAAAACACTCAGACAGTGATAATTCAGACACAACTGATGTTTTTCCTTATGAATGTATACCTCAACATATCTTAGATATTCTTAATAATGAAAAGGAACCTAAAAGAATAAACATAGTAGACACACAAGAACCTACTACTGAACAAGGGACAATTGCAACACAAGAATCAGTTGATCCTAAAAATAAACAAGAAGAAGAAGGTGTACCTATCATAGTAGCTGAACATTTGGGACACAACAGTGATTCTAAGATAGGCTCCCATGAATATAAATTCCGCTCAGACTCTGAAGATAATCCTTCTTGGGGGATCCGTCCTGTTTTACACATATTCTTAATTTTCCTAGAGACCCAGATGAAGAATTAAATGACTGTGAATGGGAAATTGTTCCATAAGAAGATGAGTTTATAATAGAAAAAAACATAGATGTCATTCACTGATACACACCTACATCCGAAATGAGTCTAGAGTGAAATGAAAGACCTCACGAGTATGATTCACCTATCACTAATGCAAGATCCAACGATGATGTTGAGATGCTTAACGAACTGAACATTCTGAGTAGTAATATCATCCTTGAATTTGAGAGTCAAATCAGAGCCAATGATGACAACATTGTATGTGTAAAAACTATCAACCAATCCTTTCCCACATTTACTATCCAACATCCTAAGATTATTGATCAAACATCTGATGATCAAAGCCAAGAAATCCATACTTTCCAAATAGACTATGCTCTCACATGTTCTCTAAACACAGTAGAACCCATGAAGAATTCCATTAGGGAACCTAGCATCAACATGATAGAGTTGGATATCAAATATATTAGTCAAAAGAATAAAAGAAAAAATAAAAAGAGTTTTAAGGGTGAAAACCACTATGTGGCAGTCTCAGAACCTAAAATAGTAAAAAAAAAAGACGTATCCAAAGGTGAAAACCTCTTTGAGGTGCCTAAGGATGAGATATTTGATGTCCTTCCGAGTCATTTATAGGACATATCTCTAGTATTGATAGAACCAACCTAATCTATCAATTTGGGCACAATAGAGGAACCTCAGTTAATTCATGTAGCACAATCTATGTCAGAAGAAGAAAAACAAGCATTCAAAAAATTCTTAACAGAGAAGAAAATCAACTTTACATGGAAATATTAAGATATGCCTGGATTGTTAGAATAAATGAGAGGGGGGTGAATCAATTATCCAGTGTCCCAAAACAAAATGTATAATTCAAAACTACTTCTTTAATTTCTTCTCGTCAGTAAACAATAATAACTCTTACTATCTGTGCTTTTACCGATTACCAGTCTAATACTATAACAGTTACCGATCAAATCTAACATGTAATATGCAAAGTATGATAACAAATAAATATCAAAATCAACACATAACACAAGAGATTTAACGTGGAAACCCTATAAAGGGAAAAAACCACCTGGGACTGGCAACCCAAAATGTTCACTCTTCTGAAGTGAGGTCGGTTAAGACCCAACCCTGTTAAAGGTTACAAACACATTGTCAGGTGTGACCTTGTTAGAGGATTTTAGACTAGAAGTTATCGTCCAACCAACATTCACTATGGGGTTGACAGGATAACAATGTTCATTCTATGAATGATACATCATAAGACTTTCAGAGTCCACTCGGTTAAGAGATTTAAACTATATACAATGGTTAAATATGTAACAGTAAATGCCCTGCCCTAATACAACTTCAATTGCAGATTATAGATCAATGTTTAGTCCATACAAATCCTTCTGATCAATAATTCACTTCAGATTCAATACTGTATCAACTTACTGTCCTTCAGTAATTTCTCTTTGTAGCTCGGTAATTGTTCTGTAGCTCAGTTCTTACTAACCAGTATGATCAGAATACATGAAAAACTTGTTCATCGCGATATTCCTGCAGCTTCTTCTTCTTCTTCTGGTATTCCTCATAAAGAAAATCTATTCTCTTATATAGATGAGTAAATCATTTTCTTATCCACCATCAGATTTTGCCGCTTAACCACATTCATAGATTTTGTCGCTTCAAACTTTCTCGGTACTTGTGTCAATAACACGTTTCAATCTTTTCTGTTAGATCTCCCCTAAATTTTGTCAGTCGTCGATCTATGTAAAAAACATTATTTGTTACCTTGATGTTATACTCTTGCCAGCTCATCAGTCTTATCAGCTAAACTAATCATTTAATACATTTTGTTCTACTCGGTTAACAAAGAAATGCATCGGTGAACACTGCTTAGTTAATACTGTGATCGATATACACTACACTCCGTCGGTGTATACTAGAAATGCTTCATTTACCGACAACACTGCTTTGTGTCTTTCAGCTCTATACTTCATTATAGATGAATGCAACATAATAAAGTCAATATCATCAAGTCATAGACTCATCAACAAGTTACTCAATGTGTTCCTTATCCTCATCTATCATGTACATCTTTCCTCATGTAGATTTCTTTGTTTTTCATCTCCTTCACCTTTCTTCAAATGTCTCGGTATAGTAACTTACAAGATAAGTGTTGTCAAACTAGTTGACATCAATGAAAACATAATAATGATTTAATCATATTACATATCTAATCATCAACTCCTCAGTGACCTTGTAATCACAGATTCTTCAATCAGATTCCAAATTAGTTGTAGTTCAACATGGATTAGATCCTAATCTCATCATGCATCATCTCTCTATCACTCCCGGAGTTATACCGATCAAGAAAAAGTTGCATAAAATGCATCCTCATGTGGCACTCCTTGTCAAAGTTGAGCTAGAGAAATTGTTAAAGGCCGGATTTATCCAAGTAATAGATTATGCAGAGTGGATTTAAAACATAGTTCCGGTATCAAAACTAGATAAATTAATCAAAGTATGCACAAACTTCAGAGATGTAAACAAAGCGTGCCTTGAGGATTATTTTCCACTACCAAATATTGATATGACAGTGGACACGACTACAAACTTTGAAATGTAATCTTTAATGGATGGTTTCTCTGGATACAATCAAATTAAGATAGCTCCAAAAGATCAAGAGAAGACAAATTTTACTTGTGCATGGGGGTACTTTCTGCTGGAATGTCATGTGATTTGGTCTTAAAAATGCTAGTGCTACATATCAAAGAGCTATGACATCTATCTTTCACGATATGATGCATAAAAACATAGAGGACTATGTTAATGAAACTTTGGCTAAATCAATGAAAAGATCTGAGCACCTAGCTGACTTGGGTCCAATACTAGATAGAATGGAAAAATTTAGTCTCAAACTAAATCCTAAGAAATGTGCCTTTGGTGTCACTTCGAGGAAAATTATAGGGTACATTTTTACAAAGAAAGGTATTGAACTAGATCCAACAAAAGTTAAAGCAATCATGGAGATGTAACCTCCTAAGAACATCAGTCAAATGAGGACCTTGCAAAGAGGGGTACAATCAATTAGATGCTTCATATCTCAAGTAGCAGATATATCACAACCTTTCACAAAAACATTACATAAAGGTGTGACCTTCACATGGAATGAGGAATGTGAAAATAACTTCAATCATATCAAACAATATCTAGCAAATCCACCAATTCTCATGCCTCCTATTCAAGGGAAGCCTTTAATATTGTATGTCTTTGCTATAGATACATCACTGGGGGCATTACAAGCACAACATGATGAGAATAAGAAGGAAAGAGCTATCTACTACATCAACAGAACATTGATAACTTATGAGAAAAACTATTCCATGATAGAAAAAGCATGCCTAGTTGTTATCTTTGCATCTTAGAAGCTAAGACACTACATGTTAGCTCATACTACACAACTAATAGAAAAAAGTGATCCATTGAAGTACTTACTAAGCAAAGCTTCCCTCATAGGTAGACTAGAAAAATGGGTCATGTTACTAAGTGAATTTGACATTGAATATGTTGAAAGAAAATCCATCAAAGGAAAATTTATTGCAGATCAACTAGCAGAAGCTCCAATGTTTGATCACCAATCACTACAAATGGAATTTTTTTATTCTTCTATCATGCACATATCCTCTAGAACATGGCGCTTATTCTTTGATGGGTCCTATACACAAAATGGATCTGGAGCTAGTATATTGTTCATAATGCCACAGGGTTACTCCATTCCAAAGGCATTCAAGATCAAGTTCCCTTATACCAACAACATAGCTAAATATGAGGCTTTATTAAACAGAATGAAAATAACAATCAAATGGAGAGTAACAGAACTACATAATCATGGAGACTCACAACTGGTCATACATCAAGTCAATGATGTGTATCAAACAAAAGATGAAATTCTTGTTCCATACAAGTGCATGGTCGATGATCTAAAGAAGTACTTCATTATAGTAATATTTGAACAAATATCTAGAATGGAGACAAGGCTATTGATGCTATGAAAATGCTATCATCTTTACTATAGCATCCCGAACATGAGCTATGCTATGAGTTCCTGGAGGAAGCACTGTCATTCCCCACCTATGATTGTCCAGAAACCTGCATGATCTACAATGTTGTTGGTCACGATTCCTCTCGCTACAAAAACATATACTCCTACCTTTGAGACCAAATCATTCCCCATAATTTTAATCATCATGAAAAATGCTACCTTATTCGAAATGCATTGTGGTATGTCATCATTGGTAATGATTTATACAAACGAAGTCTGGATGGTACTCTTATTAGGTGTTTAGAATGTGAAGAGTCACAATGCACATTAGAGGAAGTCCATGAAGGTATTTGTGGATCACATTCCAATGGTTTGACACTAGCTCGAAAACTCATTAGGGTAGGGTACTATTGGCCAGACATGGAAAAAGAGGCCATAAAATATGCTAAGAATTGTCAAAAATGTCAGGTCCATGGAAACTTGATTGATGTGCTAGGGAGATATTTGATTCCCTTTACAACAAAATGGCCATTTCAACTATGGGCATTTGATCTCATAGGGGCTATTTATCCACATTCATCAAATGGTCATACCCATATCATCAGAGCTAAAGATTATTTCACAAAATGGGTTGAGGCAGTTCCTTTGACATAGGCCACTAACAAACAAATCTCTATGTTCATTCTGAATTAGATCATTTGTCAGTATGGTATACCACACTCCATCATCACTGATAATGGAGGCCAATTAAAAAAAAAGGACCTAGACTCCTTATGCTCTAAATTCAAGATCCCTCAACATTGGTCATCCATTTACAATCCATAAGGGAATGGACAAGCTGAAGCATCCAACAAGAATTTATTGAAAATTCTACACCGAACAATTAACAAGACATGAAGAGATTAGAACATGATGATAAATCCAGCTCTTTGGGCCTATACACTAGAGCTACTCCTTTCACTTTAGTATATGGGGTTGAAGCAACACTCCCTATTGAGGTTGAAATCCCATCACTAAGAATCAAAATGCATGGTCTAGTAAGTGATGATGATTACAGAGTGTCTAGGTTACAAGAGCTTGAAATACTAGATGAGCGCAGACAAGTTGGGTATGATCATCTCAGAGTATATAAGAAATGAATATCTAGAGGCTATAACAAGAAAGTCAGACACAACAAATTTCAAGTTGGTGATCTAGTCTTGAGAGAGAATACTAAAAATCAATCCCATTGAGAACGTAAGGGGAAGTTTGAACCCAACTGGCTGAGTCCCTTTGTTATCACTATTGCTTTTGGCTCTGGAGCCTATCAACTCTCAACGATTGAAGGATAACAACTCTGAGAACCAATAAACATTCTCCATCTGAAGAAATTCTACACCTAAGACATTCAGTCTATGAAAATGTCCTAAAAAAATTATAAAAATCATAAAAAGTCATGAAAAAATGATCATCTTGGTGAAAACCTAACAATAGGTGCCTCGATGGTTCACAAAAAAAAATAAAAAATGGAAAAAATACAAAAAAAATGAAAAGATGAAAAATACAAAAAAAGGAGAAGAAAAAGTGCCTTGGTGAAAACCTAGTAAATAGGCACCTTGGTAGCAAAAATTAAATCTCTGCCAAGATGGTGAAAACCTGGCAAATGGGTGCCACTTGTATCAAAACACTCCATTTATCCATGCAATCTTGGTATTTCCCATCTTTCAGTCTGCTTTAGTTTGTACATATCTCCTTATTTACTTTTGCATCCTATTTTTAATAAATTCAGTCTGTACCCCAAACAACAAGAGCATCTGCATCCTATCAAAGTTTCAAACTTGGGGGCAACCAATGTCTTATCCTACAATCCTCAGTATACCTCAGATGGGTCATGTCCAGTCAAAGTCCTTCAAAGCTATATTCAAGTCAGTTTTTTGGTCTCCCTACTAGAAAGGGATTTTGCACCTAATGACAACGCAAACAAACTATGACAACAAACAAAAAACAATCTTTGTGACATGCTTTAATCTTCTTGTATGCTAACTGATTCACATTAAGATTTTTTCATATTATGTTCTCTCAAGCTCATCAATGATGTCCTTTCATAGGATTTAGTGAGTGATGATTGGGGGCATAATATTTTCTTTGTCTTTTGTTTGTAAGTGAAAATATAATAACTCTTAACATTTTGGATTAAATTCGTGTCCACTATAAGTGCCTCCATCATGAATTGTATGGCCACGTGTACCTCAACCATCGATACCTGAAAGCTTCAGGGAAGTTTGATCAAGCTTTGTCTTTTTGAGTGATTTCTTATTCCTATTGTGAAATGCAACATTACCTAAGGATGTGGATGATAACAGGTCACTACGGGTAATTCACATTGGAATCAAAATGATCTCCCCACTGCTTGGTGTGTTTGTACACAAGACATATTCAGGTCATCACAACGTTTATGTTCTGATGCTTATACAAATTGCTAAATCAAAATGGACATAATATTCAGGTCATCTTGGCTTCTGTGCCTTGATGCTTATATCTAAATTCGACATTTCAAAACTAAAATTCAATATTCATATGTTCATGGTTGCCTAACTAGTCGACATTGTATCAAATATTTGGTGTTACCTAAAAATATTCAGTGATGATAAAAAACTAACATATGATCAGTGACTAAGTCCTAGGTCTTGCATTTTATTCTCATTTTGCATTTTACATGGTTACATATTCCTCATGATCTGGATAAAGCTTGATGTTTGATATTCTCCAACATTGCACTAAAGACACATCATAAGGACTGAGCATTGTGTGAAGGTCCCTACAAATTGATTAGCATGCAGTCACCATTCTGGGTTACACATCCCTTTTGACAATGACTGAGCACTTGAACTCTTCATGTACCTGTAAAAATATCATGTGTATTGTTGCATAACATCTCATTTTCATAAACATTTCACATATTCATTGCATACATACAAGTGCATCCATCAAAACATAAAAATCATCATACATTGCATTTATCTATCTACCATCTATCATTGCATTTTCATTGAATATTCATACATTCAACAGTGAAAGGAAAACATTTCATACATTTACATCACATGATAAAACATCATAAATCGCAATGAAAAGTGCTATGAAGTCAAGACCAATACGAATGATCTCATATATATAAACTATCGATATAGTACAGCGGGTGCACCAAGTGCATATGATAAAAAAAAAAGAGCTTCAATGAGCTATTTGGTACAAAATGAGCACAATGTCAAAAATGAGGAGCCAATCATGAATCAACTATCAGCTTGGTCCTCAAAATCAAGCATTACTGCTCCTCTTGTCAGTGCATCAGGTGGTGGTTCTTCCCATGGTGCTCTAGCTCCCTCTGATGCTAACATATACTAAGAGTATGATGTCACTCTCTTTCCAGGAGGTACCACTGAGAAATACGTAGATACGTAATATGCAACATGTCTAGTCTAGTGAATCACCTTAGCCTGTAAGTGCCTAACCTCCACGTCTCAATCTCTCAAATGTCTATCCCACTCTCATAGCTAAACCTCAAGAGTTAAGCTATGTGTCCTTTGATCCCTGAGCTGGTGATGTACCTACTTGATAATATCCTAAGGTGTCTGCCTGAGTCTAGGATTTGCCTCCACTGCTACCTCTACATCCTCCATCAACTCATCACCACTGACACCTCTGTCAGTCCATGCCTTATGGCATTAGATCTCTCATCCTAAATCAAAATCTAAGGCATCCTGTGCCTCCTCCATGGGTGCATCCTAATGTTCTCTCAGTACCTCATCTACACCTACAGTGCTACCAATCCCGCCTAGTATCCCACCGTCACCCCTGCTATATCGACACTACAAAATTATCGATCTACCTTCTGGAACTACTCATGGTATGAGAGGAGGTCTCATCTATCCTGATGATCTCAGGGGAGTAATAAAAACTCTCAGCCTTGGTGGAGTAGGTTGCACAATTGGGATCTACACCTCCCTACCCCTCTATCCTTTGCCCATAGGGGCACCTGTAACATCCTCAGCCTCCTCCATTGATAGAATCAAATTTGTCAGATTGGAGAACCACCTAATGGGATGCTCCACAAGATATGAAATATATGCATCAATGACACCTACATCAGCTACATGGGCTTGATAATCCTAGTCCCTACTCTGAAGCCCATTGTACTCAAGGCTACACAATACAAAATACAACTGGGTGGACCATCCCAATCTAATCTCTCACACCTGTCATGTGTATGCTGAGAAATCCTATGGCTCATCCTGGATGAGTCCATACTATATCCAAACTTGCATGATAAAAAATCCCTCAAGGACAGTGGTAGACCGCACTATCAATATCCAACTTTGACAAAAATAGTCGAACTGAGCATGAGTTGTAGGCCACGCCTGCACCTGCAAGTATGATCTCTAGAAAACCACTATCATATCATCCAACACTTGGTGCCAGTACTCTATGTGCCCCATCCTAACCTGGGTCACAAATTTTGAGTACTTGTAGTTGAGAGGCTCTTGAGCTTGCATATAGGGATGTGCTCCCATGCCTAGATCTGGAGAACTATAGCTCTTGATGCGAATGTCTTACCCTCATGGTAGACAATCTCATGCATCTCTAAAAACATATGGGCTAATAGACACTGCCCCCATCCATACTCTAATGTTTGGGCCATCAATCGCTGAATTATAGGAGCCCAACCCATCAGTAGACCATTTTGCTGATGATCAGACATGATGATCTCATTGATCATCCCAGCAATGATACACTCCAAATGATGAGTCTTCCCATAACATTGTATGAGCACCTCCAATGAGATCTGCAATTCAATCTACTCATCTATTCCAAAGATTGTCTAGAACATCTGCAAACCTGTATTACCCGCACTGAGATAGTCTAGGCGAGGGCCATGAAATGGTATTTGAAGTATCCTATATGCGTCCTAAGGAGTGATTGTAATCTCCCTTGTCGAGAGATGGAAGGTTTGCATTTCATAATGGAATTGCTCAACGAGTGCGGTAATTAGCCCATGGTTCACCTGAATATCAGGAAAACTGATCAAGTACTCAAAACCACATGCTGTAAGGTGTACTCTCATAGGATTAGGCAAGGCCAAGTAGAGTCTCTGTGTAGCTGGATGAGAAATACAAACATGGAAATCCAAGTACAAGACCTACAAAGCACAGAAATAGGACAACTATCAAAAATTTGCTCAAAACTAAGGCTATATGCATGCAAAATGAGAAAATGAGCATATCAATAAGTGCATTAAAGGCTATGGGATTCAGCTATAAAATCAAAAAATTGAAAAATTGGCATAAAGACCTCAAAAATGCTCACTATTTTTCATACGACATTTCATATTGATGCCAAATGTCGTACGATAATATACAACTATCCATACAACATTTGATGGGTATACGACACTTTACATGTTCCTACACGACACTTGAGGGACCCGATGAAATGTCGTACGAGAGATGGGTGTCTCCCATATGAAAATCTACTACAACAGACACAACAAATCAATTGGACTTGAAATGTCGTACGACTACCCACAGGTTGTCGTACGACATCTCATGAGGCAAAAATTCAAAAATTCAAAAATCATCCTAAAGATCATAGAAAGCATTAAAAACATGTCTAATTGAATTCACAGAGAGACACAGAGGTCCACTTACCAGATTACCATACTGTCAGGGTCTCTGATACCACTTGGAGTGCTTGAAATGATGCGAAGACATAGGAATCTTCATTTTCTCTCAGAGGGCTCCATGGGGTTTCTAAAGTCAAATGCTTTAAATGAATTGAAAATGACCCTTTTGGGCCTTATATAAGTTTTGACCTAATTTTTCAAAGTGCTCTATTTTACGTGAAAATTGCACCCTTGGCTAATTTTGACATTCTGGACCCATTTTTGGCATCAAAATCAAAATATGAGATCGTTTAATTTGTTAAAAATGTGATTTAAACTTTTTGGACCCAGGACGACCGATTGCTTGCATAATTGACCTTAGTAACATCACAGAAATCCAGTATTCAACTTAACTGATTATCTAACATCAAACTCTTCAAATTTCAACTTGGTCAACCATTATCAACTCATGGTCAAACCTAGTCAAACTTGGTCAACAAGACCCCTAAACAATGCAGAACGTGTCCCTAGACGTGTACAACCACTTCTACAATCGATTACATTGCTTCTAATCATTTAATGTTGGCTTTCTTGCCATATTTTGATTTCATCCCGAAGGGGTCATGGTATTACACATCATTAATCAAAATTTGTCAATCAAATTTCCTTTAGTGATCAAGACAACAACCACGTCTAATTGTTGATTCATCAAAGTCCACATCGCTTGGGGCATATCAGATTCATTGAGATTCATATCAATATGGTATTCTCTCATTAAACTTGTAAAATATATCAGCTCTTCATAATCATCAGTTCATTAGTGTTATTTCCTTGATTCTTTGTAACTGAAGGGTTTGGATTCGGCATCCTTTCGATTCCTTTGGACAATCAGGTTTGGAGTCAGGATAGTCACTTCCTCATAATCATAGGTTCAAAATTAGGCATTTTGACACTTCTTCGTAATCACCAGGTCATTGTTGATATTGTTAAACATCATCTCGATTCTTGGTCAATCAAGACCTAAATCAACATCTTCAAATCTTTTAATCAATTTCTATCTCCGAATTGATTAATCTTTCAGGATCAGTTTCTCCACCACATAACTGAGTCCAGGCATCATCAAAAACAAATTAATCTTTGAACCACTGCGCTTTTCATCAAAGAGGGGCAAAATGTAATACCCCAAAAATGGGCTTCAATACCATTGACCTCCTACATCAACAAATTGATCGAAATCGACT
>BSBK01004281.1:1817500-1857500 GCA_027943335.1 Chamaecyparis obtusa
GTTAAGATATTAGCAACACATTATCAAAAAGGTGTTGGTTGTTACATGTCAAGGCCACAAAGAGCACATAGTCAATAAAAAATATAAACTTCCTTAAAAAGACCTCTTAGAGAACAAGGCACGAGAAACCCATAGAATGAGGTGTACAAACAAGGGGATTTTGAAAGGCTCCCCCACCCATAACATTGGGTAGTGAAATGGTACCCAAAATCTTTTAGTGAAAAACATGACCCCCACAGTAAATCCACTCCTTCTCTACGAAACTCATTTCCACCTTAATAGAAAAGGATCCCACCTCTATAGGAATAGAAACAAGAAGAGACAAATATAAGGGAGATCTTATCATGATTCCAACCCATATTCTAGTAGTCATTGTGAGAAGACCACACAAAATTACAAGAATCCTCTTTTACGAAGTAAGTCTCCACCTCCATAGGGGACTCATCCACCTCCATAGGAACCATGAAAGAGGGGGAAAAAAAAAAAAATGTGCCAAGCCCTCACTAAAGCCATCAAAGCACACCCCAACTCAGCAGGGATGAGAAAAACCCCAAAGTATGCACCAATCCTTAACCAAAAATAACCAAAAACTAGGTCATGCCCTTGAAAAGTATCAATAGACAACTGGCCACCAGAAAAAAAGAAAAAAGAAAAAAAGACCACTATCCATATCAGAAAGGATGGATAGTATAAACAAAGATGCAAAAGGAAATAAAAATTTGGTACCATAATTTGGAGGACCCATCATCATTAAAATCATAGGACTGAGAGTCATCCACATGACCCATTAGGTCATGTGTAATATTTATCTCTTCACCAAAAAAATGAAGGTAAAAACATAATCCTCCACATCACTAAATGTAGTCATTGAGCCAACACACCCAACAACACAAAACAAATCAAAGACCATAGGACCATTAGAGTGACTAAATATATGCCCAAAAAGGGCCATCCGCTAGAATTTCCCCTAAGAAAAATATGGCTTGATCCAAAGACCACCAAGAGGTGTGAGGCCAACCTCCTTGAATTTGTTGAAACTCTCTACTCAAAGAGGGCCATAAAAAATTTTACACACAATGAGGGCCCCTCATCATCATCAAAGGACAACAACAACAACCATAACACTATAAATCATGAACCAAACAATACCCATCACACATGTCCCTAGCATAAGCCTCATAGAGCATATCCATCTGAGAGGATCCCTTAGATAGACATCTGAACTAAGAAGGAGGTTTTCCAGTGAAGATCCCAAACTAAGACCACATATAATCTTCCAAACACAGCTCCACGACTGTAGAGTACACACTCTATCTCAACAAACCACCCTATCAAAGGAGAGGAACTCCCAACCAAGACAAGGCTAGGGTCACACCACAACAATGTAGCCTCTACACTGTCGCTTAGAAACTAGAGAACACACAAATAGAGATTCAACTCGGAAAGGATCTTCCAAACTAGAAAACCCTCAACCACCACGACCAAGCCAAGATGTACCCATAGAAATGAATGGACCATTCACCGGGAAGATCTTCCTTAGTTAATGACATAGAAAAAATGATCATTCCAAAAAGAAATGTAGTCTTCACAAAGAGATCAGCCCAAAGAGCTACCACAACTACCACATTTTGGCCAACAATGCTCACAACAACTACAAAAGTAATATCATACATAGTATGCCACAAATTTCATGCCAAAGGAACAAAAATATAGAAGTCTTAGGGGTCAAAGCCCCAATCTAAGACATCCCACCAATGCCTACCACCTGAGGCATGGTCAGGACATAACAAGTCATCCTAGAAAATGCAACCCAGATACTAGAGGGGGCAAAAAAATGATGTATGATGTAAACATCATCACCACTCAAGGAGAATCAAATAGAACACCTTGCACATTCCCAACATAGAGAATCCAACTGGAAGGCTCCACCCTCAGCGCTAGCAAGAAATGGTCAACCATTCTAAAAACACCAACATCCCCTTCCAACATAGAAGCAGATGTTGAAATCAAGCTATGCATGGAGCAAGGGTAGAGAAAGCCTCTAACCAACAACAAACTAAACCACAAACAGTAACGAGGGCACAATGGCCCCAAGCAATAAAAAGGGCCAGGAACACAAAACAACACCTCTCGAGCCCTTTGAAAACCATCTAAATTACCTTCATCTTTTGAATCATCCCCCTTTGAAACACTAGAATTTGAAAACCTATGCTCACTCTAGTTGTTTCTCATTGCTTTAAATTATTGGTGTAAACGTTATTAAAAAAATATATTATCTTATAAAAGTGTTCATAATATATCCTATTTTATTGGCTTTGGCCCTAGCCTACACGATCAACAAAGGAGGCTTAAGTCTTGGGTATGCTCCCCAAGGTCTCGGGTTCGAATCCGAGGTCCAGATTTAACCAATACACCGTCATGTGAGCATGCTAGTGAATCCCTAGGGGGATTAGTCTCACCTCAAGTACCCAAGATATGGGTTGTTAGGTATTGGGTTGGACCACAAGGATACCCCCTAGGGAAAAACTATATATACATATATATCTTATTTTATGAAAGTAATTTCATAAAATAATTAAATTTCTTGTAGAATAAATTATGTGCATACACAAATTTAAAAAGAAGCTCATGTTTAATTAAAAAGATTGAACTTATGTGACTAAATCAACAAGTTGAAGACCGAAAAAAAATTGAATCTTCAAAATAACATCTACAAATTTATTAATTTTCATATCCATTTCTAAATCCGTTAAAAATTCCAATTAAAAAATTGCAACCAAAAATATTTTAAAACATTTCCAACTATTTTATACAAGAATTCCCTAGAGATCAAAGTCAATTTCAGATAACCTATCCTACATCAATCTCTTATATTCAAGAGAAACACTCTTATATACTACCAATCACATTATTTCAAACTGAAGGGAGTGAAAACACAGTCAGAGCGTAGACATGGAAGCTCAAATTCATACCCGTCTATTATATATGAATCATTAATTCTCAACATTATAATTACTTATACTCTTTGTTCAGTGATTATCAGTTATTATTAAAACAGTTGTATCCATTTTATTATTATTAAAACTGATATATTTAGCTACGATCCAAAATAGATAGTGGTATCTGTTTTAAAGTGTTTATCAATTTCCATCTGTAACCATTTATTCTTTGTTTGATTAAAAAACAAAAAGAAATCTCAACATAAATAATCAATGAGAGAAAATTCTGTTGTTTTAACTTTCTTTCTTTTTAGTTGCCAACGGCGGTGGGTATTTGGAATGTAATCCTTTGCTAACATCCAAGCAAGTGAAAGCATGTTGGTTGAGCACAAGCTTCCAATAAAAATATTATTTGGGTCCTACTAAATCCTTAATTGTCATCTATCCCTTCACATTATATGATGTTTTGACAACATTTATTAACCACTGGTTTGTGTGTCAAAATAACATGCCATTAATTGAATGAGATAGTGATGGTATGGACCACTTGGTGATGTGGAATGATTGAGGTAGGCCTCACATCACCCACTCACTATGGTGGGGCTAGGACAAATGGTCCTAGCACATGCACACTGATCTATTAGGGCCTCACATACCTTAAGCATATAATACTATGAGATTTAACTTGAAAGTATGGCTAAACCATAGGGAAGCCAATATGATTTCGAAAAGATTTTAGATTCTTACATTACTTGAAATCTATGAAATAAAGTATGAACATATAGGATTATGATAAAATACAATTGGGCATTTCTTATATTTTAGAAAGAGATTAAAAGTTATTGTAAGCTGTTATATCACATCAAAAGGGGAGAGTGGATAATTCTAAGAACAAGGAGTGATTTCTTTAGAGATATATTAAAGATACATTAGGAGCTTCCTACCTATTTTAAGAGTTGATTGTTAATGATACTAGCAACTCTCAATTAGGAGGTAGAGGCATAATAGAATTGAGCTTAATGCTACCTTATGCAAAAGTAAGCCTTTCAAATAGATTAATGATCTTAATGCCAACTTGTGTAAAAATGAATCTCTCAAATATATCAATATATTGTACAATAAAGGAGTCCAACCCCTTTGTTAAAGAGGCAAGAAACGTCTTTAACAATAATGACTCCTCCATCAGGATCAAGTGTTTGTTCTTGCACTCCCTATGATAGACTATTTGAAGGGACTATGCTTATACTAAAAGGCATGCTCCTCTTTTGATTGAGAAAGTCTTATAGGAGTTCAATCTTCAAGTGCATGTTTTGGCTTTTTCTTGGATCTTGTAGGTTAATAGATTTGTAGCCTTTCAATATCCTAAATTTTTTTAACTATGTAGTGCTCAATCGAATGACAAACACACAAATAATTGTGTAAACTATCATTCTTGAAGAATAATTTTCATTTAAACTTTTGATGTACAACTCCCTTGTATGATAAAAGTTTAATCTTTAAAAGAGTATGCTTTTAACTAGAAAGAAGGAAAGAAAATAAACTAATAAAAAGAAGTAATTTGAAATAAAGATGGAATATAATAATGACACATTATTTAGAATTTAGTAAGTACACGTATAATATATAGGGATTCAATTTTAAACAACAACTAACACACATACCACTTTCCTATTTTTTAAATAAATCTAGACAAAGAATAGATTAATGATCAATATGAGGATACCAAACATCCCAAATAATCATCACTCACATAGAAAATTATAACAAGGAACAATGACGACACATATTTCCAAGAATCTTTTGATTTAGAATGTTCATAAATTGCAAAACTCACATACTCAAAATTATTCCCATATCATAAATTATCTCTGAAGATTTACTATCTATATCCTCCATTTCTAACTATGTCATCATAAAAATGCTCTTACAAAAAAGTAATTGAAGCTTTGAAGGCAAATGCTCAAGAAAACCTAAAGAAGCCCCTTAAGTTTTAGCGGACTTCTAAAGTTTCAAAAAAAAAATTAAATATCAATTAACATCGATTAAACACCATATGAGGTGGCATGACATCAATATCAATGTCATTTTTGCCTTTCAAAGGTGAGTATGACATTTGTGTAACATTCTTGGCCTTGAACACTCTAAATGCTTTGATGATAGAAACTAATAATTCATGATATTTTTGAATAATAATATTGTCAATATGCAACCTCTATAATGCTCTATTATCACCAACCTATTCTAGCTTTCTTTTATAATTACAATGATGACCTACTCTGCATGAGGATGTCTTAATAGCACTTAATTTCATCATAATTTCCACACAAAAAAAATGATATCAAACAAACCTATGACATTTTCTTTATAGTTATCTTTTATAGCTTCAACTTTTTTTATTCACAAGCTTGTTTGATCTTCCAAGTTGACAAATAAGAAATCAATGTTAGGATATGTTTTAAATTTAATCACACTCCCTCAATATATTTGTGGTGGAGAAGGCTAGGAGTATGTTGTTTTGGGTTAAAGTTGTTGTCATTGCTTGCTACCTGATTAACAGGTCTCCTAAATCAACTCTTGTTGATAAAAATATTTAAAGAGGCATGGTCAGGTCATAATTCTTCATTGCAACATCTTAGATTTTTTGGTTGTGAGGCATATGTTATATTGTGGTGATTGATCAGGGAAGTATTGTACACTTTTCCCCTCGCCCTCACCGGGGTTCAGGGCCAGGTCGGGCCCTGAACAAGGGTTTGGGGGCAGCAGCCCTCATACAGTCGAGGGCGATAGCCCACAACTGTATAAAATAGCTTAGGGTTAGGGATTTCATAATGATGTATGTTTTAGTAGCTTCTTGTTGTGGTATTGAGCTGTAAGGAATTGCAGATTGTAATCAGTGGATAATAATAATATTGGACTCGTTGTTGGTGGCGTAGCCCAGGGATTGGGTGAACCACGTTAAATCTTTGTGTCTTGTGTTCTTTTTCTGTGTGATTTATTATTTTCTGATATTAGTTATATTTGCATGTAACTATTATTTTTGTCTTGTTTTATCCTAATAGCATATGCACATACATGTCAAAGGAGAAACAAATAAAGCTGGAGAATAAGGTTGTGAAATATATCTTCATCAAATACAATTATGGTGTGAAAGGATACAAGCTTTGGGACCGTAATCATATGACTGGTTTGATTCCAATGAGATATTCAAAACCAGATGGATGAACATGATCATATACTTTGAGAAGCATACCCATATCAAATTCATATATACATCCTGTGAAGCCTCCCATCTGGAAGGTCTTAAGTTCAACTCTGCATAATCAAAAGAAGAAAAAAAAACACATATACATCATAATAAAGACAAAAGATAATAACAAAATTATTATATCCATCTCTTTTTTCATTCGATTTTACATGCAACATAATGAAATATCACCAAACAACCCAACATAATCTTATGACTCTTACCCACATTCCTATTCATTCACTCCTACATGCAAGAATTTATCTACAAACTCTATACATTATAATTTCACCTCATTTATACTTCCATGAATTCACCCCATCCCTCAAAACTAAAACTTTATCCCATGGTTCATCTCTCATTATTGAAATGCCAAATTCCAAATGCCATGCGATGTTCGACCAGAGAGAAGAGATTCATTTTAGAGCTCGAGAACATGGGCGTATGTCGGAGTTGAAAATTGGTGATTTTGGCGTTTGCAGAATTGTGTGGCAGACACTGTTATACATGTGAGAGGACATGAACGTCGATGAGCCCACAGAGGTTCGATCCCGTCACCTATGCGGGGGACATATTAAGACTTGGCCTCGGCCTGCTCTAATGTTTTACCCAACATTTTCCCTTCCTCGCGCCGTTACAGAAGGCCGACTGGTACAATATCATGTATAGCAGCCAAAAAAGAGTTGGCATTTTTCTGGTATGTGGCCAAGTTTTAAAGAATATTACATTTAAATTTAAGATTTAATAATTTCATTTTTATTTTTTTTTGCCTTTTTCAAATAAGTTGGAATAAATAGATGTACATTGAAACCATCCTTCCAATGTGCTAAAAAAAATGGCATAAAAAACAATTGAAAACTACCCACTTAGCCACCACCCATCAATATATGATCCGGGACTTTTGTATAGAAAAATTCTATTCAAAATTACTATCCAACACCATTACAAAAATACTACAAACACTGTACAAATTCATTATTCATAGTGGCACTCGGAAACAAACAAAAAACAACAAAGGAAAAGAGTCGGAGGCTCGATGAGAAGGACTCGAAAAAAGCGTGTTGAGTGTGTTTCTTCTTGGTACACTTGGTCTCCTTCTACACCTCCTTGTTCTAGTAGTCCTCCTTTGAGAAGTTGACATCAAGCCCAAGGTGCTACTCCTTGAGCACGCGCACTGTCATAACCCTTTAACTTTCATCTTGCTCTCCCAACTCCAAGCTCCAAGGAAAGAACATGGATGCTACATCTGTGTTCGTCATGTATTAATAATTGGTCAGAAAATAATCATCTCCCAAAAATATCTTCACCAACATGCAAAAGAAGAGGTCGTCTGTGTTGAAGATGTATTTCATACATTTCTGCATGACCCATCCCCAAAAATACATATGTTGGTTGGTGGTGTGAAGAGTGAAGTTCGTCTCCATTGTCACACATAAGAAATCCCAACACAAGTTACCAAAGAACGAACTCACTAGAAATGTAGAATGGAATGATTAATTCTCTTTGATCTACATTCACAAAATACTCTTTGCACGATTGAACACCTTGCGAAGTAAATCACATTCAATGTTAGTGTACTATCAAGATGCCACATTTTCATTGTACCAACTACTCTAGTAGAAGAAACCCTCGAAAGTCATAAAAAATTGAGCTAGGATTGCTTGCTTGGAAAGTTGATGCCCACTTTGATAGATAGTTAGCAACTTGATTGCCTTCTCAAAAAAATATGTGTGATTTTGAAAACCTGAAATTTTGCTTCTAATAATGTGGATAGTTTTATCAAATCTCCACATTTGTGCTTTCTCATTGGCAATAGCATTTACAATGATCTGTGAATCACCTTCGAGGTGCAAATGGTCCACATTTATTTTCTTTGCCAATTCAATTGCAAGGAGGACCGCTTTAGCATGATCATCAGTGTTGGTCCCATCATCCAGTTTGTGGGCTTCGAAAGCAATGATGTTTCTATCTACATCACTAGCCATGCAAGCCACACCAGATAGGCTAGGGTTGCCTCTAGATGCCCCATTGAAATTGACTTTGATCCAACCATGATCTGGGTTCTCCCACTTCACATCATGTCTATCCTTATGAGATGGATGAACCCATGAAAGCCCATGAACAGGCGAACTAAACCCACTTATATATGCATGTATGTATGTATGTATGTACACACACACAACATAAAAAAATATTCAATTTAAATTTTTTTTTTATTAAGAAAAAGAAGGAAGAGAATTTTTATTTTTTTTCAAACCTCATTTGCCCTAGAATTAAATATGTTATCTCATGTCTAATATTTCCTATATTTTTCAGTACATTGTCAATTACTCTTCCCTTTTCACTAAAATTAATTATGGTATCTCCATGTATTACATCTCCTATTTTTTCAATATGTTATAATTTACTCTTCCTTTTTCATATATTTATATTTACTTTTCTTAAGCTACATCATATCTAAATATTTATGTTTATTTAAATTAACTCTTTTTTAAGTATATTTTTATAGTTGAATATTTAATTGTTTTTATTATCTTGTTTTTTTTTTGTTTTTTTTAAATTTTTGTCACACCTTTTTTCTTGGAGATCTAAGCTCCATACAACACATGGGCTTCTTTGTAGCAAAATACTTCTCACTTGATACTATAATTCAATACTTAAAATAGAGAAAAGCAAGGGACCTTGGAATGAGTTATCCACTAAGGGAGAATGGCCAACAAACGAAGAAAGATAATAATCCTTAGAAGAATACAATAGGCACACCAATCAATTGGAGCAATTCAAAGAGTGTGTAATAAACTCAAAATATTATTTTGTCAATCAAAATTCACGTTTACAAATTTTAACTACATATTGCAAAAATCAAAATCTCTCCACAATTTTTACATTAATGTTGACCACCCATATTAGCAAATAAAACCAATAGATGAAAGATAGAATATAAAACCTTTTCTAATTTATGATTTAGGGTTTGAAATATACAAAAATATGTTGTATTAAAAACATAACAAGAACAACTTAAACTACTATGCTAAACTGACAACAAATGATTACAAATTTCACAAATTTAAAATATTTTGAATTTGTAACTCATGAAAGTTAATTCACAACCTCTAAGTGAGATTTTTCCATATAGAACAAAAGGAATTCACACATCAATCCTTTGAACCAAAGGATTTTCTTCCTCTAATCTCAATAAACCTAAGGGCATTTTTCATCAAATTTGACTAGTTGAGTATAACTACTTGAGAATTTTTTTGACTAAGGGTTTTAGTGTAGAATGTAAGATATCTCCAGAATGAGTGCACTCACCCCTCACTAAAATATAACTAATAAAGAATCATGCCCAATTAAGTGGTTTACATTATGCACACACCAAGTGTATTTTGCCACTCCTTTTCTTACTTAAATTTAAACTTTAATTTTCCTCTTCACCACATAGGTTGCTTTCAAATAAGAAATGATCCTACAAGCTTTATCACACATTCATATCATTCAAAAACATAGAAAACTCAAAACTTAAATGTAGCTTAAAATCTTCCCTTTAGCCTTGCCACACTTTCAACAATTGTGTGAGCTCATGAACTTACCAATTAATAGAATATGTTAACACTTGAACCTTTTTCCCTTCAAATTTTTGTGTCCTGTGAGTTTGAGCTTAAACAAACATAACTCAACAAAAATGGTAAATGGTTTTTTAGTCCAAAAACGTGAATTAATTGAAAGTAAAACTTTATAGGGTGACCCTAGTCCAAGCATTATAGCTATAATGCATGTAATGGGAGAAGAGGACAAAATAAATTAATCTTATAATATTTCTTCTCAAGGAAATAGGAAACCTTACAAATGAGAGCTAGGGATGCCTAAGGAGGATGAGAAGAGTTAAAAAAATAAGTTCATGGTGAGATTCAACACCTATCCACCATGGACATTACTTCTCACTCTTATGAAAATGGTAGATGAGATATTCAAGTCATGTTGCAAATCTATTATATGACAATACGAAAAGTAAAATTTACATCAAATAAACTAGTACTCAAGTGATCCTACAATATTGCATCCCACTTATAAGGCATCTTGATTTTTTCATAAAATCACATTTTTTTATAGAAAGTATAATGAGTTAAGCCTTGAGAGGTTCCATTTAAAGAATTTTAATTAAAAATAGTTAGATCAAATTGTAGGAAATATGGCAGCAAACAATTGAAGGTGGGGGGTGAATCAGTTGTTCCAAAAAGATAAACCTTAAAACCCTTATTTATGATCTTAATGAATTAAACTTGCATGCATGAATCAAAAACACATCCACAACGCATAACACATATTTTTATCATGGAAACCTTTAAAGGGGAAAACCCAAGGTTGGGCTAGAACCCACAAAAAGAAAATACCTTGTTAGAAGTATAACTTATTACAAATGGGGATTCCCGTGCATTTAGACACACTTCCTAGAGCTCATTGCTCAAATACAATGGACTACAACCCAAACAAAGGCTCACTACCTTACAAGACCACTACAATGGTCGATTAGACTACAATTTGATATTTTGTAAACTATATAATGGCATCTACCTTATGCCTTGGTTAGTTCCAATGAAGCACAATCATATCTCTGTTCAAATCCTCTCTTTCACCTTCAAACGAGTGATTCAACCCACAATAGATTTGTACACTTTCTCTGCAAGATATCCCTCACATCTGCAACTACTTGTGTTTCCCTAAAATTATATATAAATCATCAACCTTGAAAGATGAACAAGGTAAGAAAAACCCCAAATTTAAATCACAAATATGTGTGCCAAGAATTACAATTCAAATCCATGTTCAGCTGCCAAAACATAGAAGGGACCATATCATCAATCTTGAGCATGTAGCACCACCTCAAATCTCACCTCGAACTTCCACAAAATGATTTATAGATCAAGTCGGCCAAGAACATAAGAAAACCACTACCGACCAAAAAATCCTCCAATCTTGATCACCACAATCAATGTGGACCACCAACTCAACAGGCACGATCTCAAGAACATCCATAAGCATCATGAAAAATACACAAACATTCGAACCCACTCGAACCTTCAAATTCACTAGCATCTCTCACACCAAACCTCAAGAACACTATTAGCATCCACTAATACACCTGAAAAATGCCTTGTGGATCTCTAGACAACAAACCTTCTAAACTAAGGACACATTAGAATGTCCCAAACATACTCCTAGATATGCAGACAAAAATATCAACTTGGAAGTGTACACTGAACCAATCTTTGTCACATTGTCAACACTGATAGACAGTGTGGGAGCTAGTCACCATACCTAACCTCATAACTTATCCAAATCATCATGGACACCTTTGTAACTTGAGAAATACCAATAACATACTCTCTACAACATCTCCTGATGTATGCAATAAATTCCCTTCAATAATTGAACCTCACTGAACCTCTAAGCATGTTGCATCATTAGCCAAACTAATATGTTAACATCGATGACAAGACATCCAACTTGCCAAAAATCCCCCCACCCCCTTTGGCTTTGATGGAAACATATGATGTGAAAAATATTCAATGCATAAATAAATCAACAATCTTCCCCTGAGATCAAGAATCAATAGTACTACCCACAATATCCACAATATTCATTATTATCCTTTAGAGTCTCTCTAACAATGATTCCCCCCATTACTAGAGTCTCTTCTTAGTATTATTTTTCACATGCACTCTTCTTCCACTTTGACATCAATGGAAAAGGAAATTACATGCTCTAAATCATAGAAGCCACAATCTGATCAAACGACTCACTCCTCAACTCTGAACAACCAACTCACCAAGCTGACCACTCACGTTGAGTAGTAACCTCCACACATTAATCCACGTAAAATATATATCCATGAAGTACACTGGATTGATGCCATCATCTGCATCGTAGTTCTAATTAGGAGGGGCGATTATCCCCAACTTGCCTTTGAAATACACAAAGGTAGCCTTAGGCAAAGGCTCTATGAATATATCAGCTATCTTTTCCTTGGTAGGAACATACTCCAGTCTCACCTCTTTCTCATTAATGTTCTCTCTTAGAAAATGATACTTGATTGATATGTACTTTTTCCTTGAGTGTTTCATAGGATTCTTAGAGATACTTATGGCACTTAAATTATCACAATATATGATAATAGGATCATCAAAGATAACCCCTATATCAAATAATGTCTTCTTCATCCAAGCTTTTGTGTAAAATTGCTAGTAGCAGCAATGTACTCTTCCTCTGCAGTGGTTAAGGTGATGGAGTTTAGATTCTTGCTAATCCAAGAAACCAATCTACTTCCCAAAAAAAAAGTTCCACCTCTTGTACTCTTTCGGTCATCATGAAAATCACTTGCCCAATATGCATCAGTCTATGCACTCAAATTGAATTCATCTCATTCAGGATACCACATCCAAAAGTCCAATGTCCCTTTTAGATATTTGAATATCCTCTGCTACCTCATTATTTTATCTCAGATCTTCTTGAAATCTTGCCACAAGACACACTGCATTCATGATATTTTGTTTTGCATGATTCAAATAGAGTAGGCCACCAACCATTGACCTATATCTAGACTAATTTGTTGGCAATTTGGCTGAGGTATGTACATAGATGTTGTCATTATGGAAACATATGTTCCCTATGAAGATTGCATAAGCTGGAAAGTAAGTATGGAAGATCGTAGACTAAAATTGTCTAAGTATGAAACAATGTTTTTGACAAAGCACCCGATACAGTTTGTTTTGGCGACGTTCACTAGAGCATGATCAGAGTTTGTGTAGTTGAACATAGACTCTATGGTGTCTAAGGATACCCCATCTCAGTGCACAAAAGAGTACAGACAATACAAACAAAGTTATGATTGTTTTACTGATGACAGAGTACAGCCGACAGAGAAGTTTTGAAGATAGAATTAGTAAATGAATTAAGGGATTATTTTGCTTGTCAAAATAATGACTTAATATTATAAAGAGATGACATCCTAGATGTTTACTCTTGGATAAAGATATGCAAGCCGACAGGAGAAAGATATTATGTTTGTATCTTGTATAAATAAAGATGTACCAAACATACTTGAAATGTAACATGTAATATATGTAACTTGTGATAGCAGTGAAAGTTGTTGATGTGAAGTTGTAAGCAGTACCATATTGTAATTAGTAAAAATTTGTATTACTTGTTTGGGCAGTGAGCTCATCTGGTAATCAGGTTTTGTATCTACAACTCCTAATAGGGTTAAGGCTTCTAACAAGGCCTATAGTCCCTTAACCAGGACTGATACACTATATGATTGTAACAGGCTCCTAATAGGGTCAACATCCTTAACCGGATATCTTTTGATTAGTGGATCTTTGTGGGTACCATCCCCACTGGGGTTTTCCCTTGGCCAGGGTTTCCTCAAGAACATATCATGTGTTATGAGTTCTTTACATTTACTGTTATGTATACTATTTAGTTTCTTATGCTTTAAAGTAATCTATTATATCCATAAGTGGGCAAAAGTAAAATTTTGTGAAATACTGATTCACCCCCCCCTCTTAGTATTTCCTATTTCTAACAATTGGTATCAGAGCTTAGTTACTCGGAGAAGAAACATTCAAGGAAAGCCTAGCAGCTTGAGTAAGATCTCTATGGATATGGATCAATTACAAAAGAATCTTGAAGAAGCTCTTGAGCAAATTGATATGCTTACTGATGAAACAAAAACTTTGAAAAGAAAGTATGATGATGAAAATAATCTTATTGACAAATTGAAAGGTAAGATAGAAGATCTGAAATCTGAGAAGGAATCTGAAATTCTTGTTGAAGATTGTGATGATTTAGAAAAAGAAAATGTGATCCTTAAACATGAATTGAAGATAGCAAATCTGAAGCTTAGCTTGAAAGATGGAAATGACAATTTAAGATCTGAGAATGAAAACTTGAAGAATGAGAATGAAGATCTAAAATCTAAACTTGGCAAGGTAACATTCAAATTTGATAAAGTCAAATTGCAGTATGATGAACTTGAAAAATATAACAAAATTGTGAAAGGTGAATTGACTCAATCCAAGAAACAACTTGAGAGGCTATATTCAAATAGTGAAAAGATTAATAAGCAAGTATCTTATGGAAAACCATTCTATGACAAAACTAGTCTTGGATTTAACATATTGAAGATAGTTAGTGAAAGCAAGAAACTAGATCTGAATGAATGTGAAAGTAGTGAAGAAAAGAAGTTAGATGAGAACAAATCTGAAGATGCACCTAAGCAAGAAGAATCACCGAAGCAAGAAGTTGCACCAAAGAAAGAAGAACCACCGAAGCAAGAAGAATCATCCAAAGGTATGCAAAGAGAATTCAAAGGTAGATGTTTTTCTTGTAATACTATTGGTCATATGAAGAGAGATTGTACAGGTAAACAATTCAAACCTCTTAATGGTTATTGTTATAATTGTCATGGTTTTGGACATAAAGCTATTGAATGTAGAAGATCTAAAGTTATTGAGAATAATTACAATAGAAGAATGCCTAGAAATACTAACAATGCATATCAGAGATCAACTGAAGACATGAAAAGAGGAAATGGAATAGTATGTTTCAAATGCAACAAAATTGGACATATTGCTAGAAATTGTAGGACACAAATCAATCAGCAAACACCTAGATATGGAACCAATGGAATCACTTGTCAGATATGTAACAAGATTGGACACACAACAAGATTTTGCAGAATGAACAATGGAGGTTATCATCATAACCCTAACCCTAGAAACTATGCAAGAAGAAATGAAAATGCAGGAAACAAAGAGAAAGGTTGTTGTAGCAATGAAGATGAAGTAAAATTTGTTAAAGGCACAGATCAAGGAGGTATATGCAGCATTGAAGGTAATTAGGAAGGTAATGTATTTGATGGTAAGAATGAGTCTTTACCTAACCCTTCTGTAAGCACTTAAATTATGTAAATTTTTGTAGTTTAGGAACTTAGAATTAGTATAGAATTAGATTTTGAATGAGTTAGGTTTTGCGCAGTTAGATGAAGGTTTGTTATGTTATACTAATGCTATGGTTAAGTGCGCAAAAAGAAATATTGTGTTTTGCGAGGTCGCAAGAAGATTTATGGTTGCAAGTTTACAAAATCAACTTTTTTGGCATTTTAGCGGCAAAATAATTGAATGTGATGTCAGATCAAGTAAATGCTAAGTAATAAAAGATTGAAATTGAAGTTATTATGATTATCAAGCAATTAGAAGTGATTTGGAAGTGAAGAAAGAAGTTTGGAAGCGATTTGCAGAAGTTTGAAGCGCCGATCTAGCGAAAGCCCTAATTTTGTGAATTTAAGGTATTTATCCGACTAAGATCTTGAATAAGCTTAAAGTAATCAGTTATAATCATGGATGTTTCATTGATTCACAACATCAAGGATAAGAACAGACCTAGAACTAAGAAAGATCCAATTGCAGAAAGAGATGCTAGTTTAGCCTTATCATCCGTACCAGATGGAGTTCTTCATTTAGAGAATGTTAAAAGTTATCTTGGATACAAGTATGAAATCCTAAGGGAGAGTGATTTTAATGGTGAATATAAGAAATTTTACAACTCGGATATGTCAGTGAAACAAGGTTATGAACATCTAGAAAACAATGAAATCATTGAGTACTCTATGAAATATGAATTTGATGATGAGGAGTGTACTAAGATCATTTTGAGTAGGATACGTAATGGTAGATTTTGGTTAGAAGATAGAGTTATAGACATAACTATAGACCTAATTCATGATGTGACTGGATTATCAAAAGTTGGTGCAATTCCACTGAATGAGAAAAACATGAGAAAGATTGTGATTGAAAACAACGGTTCAGTATACAATGGCAGAGGTATAGTCATTAGTAAGATTAAACAAGATGATGTAAAATACTTGTGTAAGATTTTGACAGCAAATTTCTGTGGAAGCTCTAGAGAAGATGATATGCCAGCAGGTATGGTACACATTGCTTATTTGATGTGTGTGGAGAAGAAGCCTGTGGATATGTGTGAAATTCTAAGAACACAGTTGTTTGAGAATTTGGAAAAGATAAAGAAAGCTAAATACACTGACTTTAGATTTTCCTCATTGGTTACTTACATGTTCTTCCATTTGCTAAGAAGATGTCCTTACACTATTGAATGGAATGATGGTGAGAATACTATGGCAAGAATTAATAAAGTTTACATGGAACATCTTATTGAGAAGGTTAATGACAGTGTAAAGTTAGTGTTGAAAACTTTTCAAAACATTGTGGTAAATAGATCAAGAATTCCTCCATCCCTAGTTGAGAAATACAAAGATGACATATGTTTTATGGTTGATACTGATTTCACTTACATTCAGGACCTAGACATGAATTCATAGACCCTCTTGGCTATGAAATCTCTGAAGTTGAAACAGAAGGATATGTTAGTAGATTGTTGAAAAGTAAAGTTGATGCTCATGGCAACAGATTTGGAACATATGATGAAAACTTTGAATCAACAAAGACACTTAAGGAAGAAAAACAATCAAAGAAGAGAGTGGAGTCTACAATAAAGAAAATTCTAAAAGAATAAGGTATGAGTGAGTAGAAATTTGATATTGCAAGAAAGACTGCAGAAGTAATAAGGCAAAGTGAGATACTATCAATCCCACCTTTGGCATCAAGTGCAGAACCTATTCAAGTTAAGGTAAATGTTGAAGAACCTGAGAAGGAACAAGAAATTAGTCAAACAGAGAAACCCTTTTCTTCAGCACCAAGCAAAACAATGAAGGCAAGTGCTTCAGGACCAAGTAAAAGACATACAACAATTGTTCCACCAGTACCTAGAAGAGTTGCAAAGATAAAAGATGATGAAGTGACAATAAAGAAGAAATCATGGAAACCAACGATAAAAAGAGTTAATGAAGATATAATGCAGCATGGAGACTTTACCAAAATGAACAAATACTATGATTTATATGGATCCTCTGATAGATTAAATCTAGAGAATGCAATGGTTACACATATGATTTTGACTAACAAGAAATTTGATACTATTCATGGAAAGATACCAGAAGATTTGTACAACAGACTTGTGAGAAGAAAGATGAGAGCACAAGAAGAAGATACTAAAATGAGAGAGAATGTGATTAGATAGTTCTATGAGATAACAGATGATGACCACCTTAAACAGATCCTCAAGCCACTTGAAACCCTATTAAGAACCAAAAGAAGAATTATACAAATAATGGGAGGTCAGTATGAGCAAGTAAAGACTGAAACTGAACAGGCAGTTGTGCAAGTGCTAGCAAACTTGGTAGCAGGAAAAGATAGCAAAGATCAATCAGTTGTAGAACCAACATAGAAATAGAGTTCAAAACAAGCAGAGGCAGTAGTAGAGGTAGTTGAAGTTGAAGATATTCCCTCTTCTTCTATAAACATTGGCACAAAATCTATGGACATTGAAGGAACAAAAGTTACTTTAGATTCAGATGATGTGGTACTCAACAGTTTGGATAACATTGTTGACAATTTGGATTTGGGAGAGCAAGAAAAGAGTATTGAAACAGAGACTACTCGAACTAAAGTACAAATGGAAACAGAGGCCCATACACCTATTGAACCACAAGAAGACATCAATCTTACTCCTAAGATTGGAAAGGAGAAAGGAATAGGAACATTGATTGAAGATTTGAGCAAGGAAGTTGATGACGATGATCAATTAGAGTTGATCACTTCTTTGAACAAAATTATTGGAAAGAATAAGAAAGTTAAGAATTTGGAAGGTAGTCTAAAAGATTTGACTGAGAAGCTACAAAGTGTTATATCTACAAAAGTCTTTGATTTAGATCCACTTGAAAGAGAAAAGATGGTAATTAATTCTTTTGATGCTGAGTTCACTAATTTGATTGATATTGCTAAGGTTAAGGCTCAGGCAGCTTATGAAGCTAAGATGTTGCAGAATATAAGTCAGAATATCAAAAATGACATTGACAGCCTTGACAGACACATTAAGAACTTAAGGAAACATCTTGAGACTGGAAAGTGTTTGTACATTCAGTGTACAAAATCTGAAAATATTTTAATTGAGGAAGAGAAAAAGATAAAAGAGAAGCAAGATGAAATTGCAGTAGAGACAAACTCCTTGGCCAACCTAAACATAAAGATTAGTACAGTTGAGAAAAAGATCAAAAAATTATGTGATGAGATAAGGACTTTGAATGATGAGAAGAACAAGAAAATTATCAGAATAAACATCTTGAGAGAGCATGTCTCAATCAAGTTGACTATAATAGAAGAGTAGCTAGAAGAATGTCTTACTACTAAGACAACATTTCGGAAGTTCATTTTTGAGTCCCTTCAAGCCTGTCAGATTGTAGCATACAGATTGAGTACTTTACTCAATGTAGAAGAATCAATAAAGAAGGCATGGGAGAAAGATTTTGAGACTTGGAAGACAAATTTTGCAGATTGTGTTTCAAGCCTACCAACTTTGCAATAAGATAGTAAGGTAAAAGTTTTGACACTATTTTGTATATCCCTTTCCACCCTTTATTTTGTCATTGTTGTCAAAGGGGAAGAGATACTTAGAAAATTGTCTATATATGATAAGGACGGATACTCATAGGGGGAGTTCTATGGAATATTATGAAGTGTTATAGATTATGTGTATATTTTGAGGAGATATAAGGATAGTATACTTATTTTATACTATGGCCATAATTTTGATACAAATTTTGAGATTTTGACTTGTACACTTAGCCAATTTTCTCATATGTTGCCACCAATGACAAAGGGGGAGATTGTTGGAAATTTGGCTAAGGTATGTACATAGATGTTGTCATTATGGAAACATATGTTCCCTATGAAGATCACATAAGCTGGAAAGTAAGTATGGAAGATCGCAGACTAAAATTGTCTAAGTATGAAACAGTGTTTTTGACAGAGCACCCGATACAATTTGTTTTGGCGACATTCGCTGGAGCATGATCAGAGTTTGCGCAATTGAACATAGACTCTATCATTTCTAAGGATACCCCATCTCAGTGCACAAAAGAGTACGAATAGTACAGACAAAGTTATAATTGTTTTACCAATGACAGAGTACAGCCGACAGAGCAGTTTTGAAGATAGAATTAGTAAATGAATTAAGGGATTATTTTGCTTGTCAAAATAATGACTTAATATTATAAAGAGATGACATCCTAGATGTTTACTCTTGGATAAAGATATGCAAGCTGACAGGAGAAAGATATTATGTTTGCATCTTGTATAAATAAAGATGTACCGAACATACTTGAAATGTAACATGTAATATATGTAACTTGTGATAGCAGCGAAAGTTGTTGATGTGAAGTTGTAAGCAGTACCATATTGTAATTAGTAAACATTTGTATTACTTGTTTTGGAAGTGAGCTCATCTAGTAATCAGGTTTTGTATCTACAACTCCTAATAGGGTTGAGGCTTCTAACAAGGCCTATAGTCCCTTAACCAAGATTGATACACTATATGATTGTAACAGGCTCCTAACAGGGTCAACATCCTTAACCGAATATCTTTTGATTGGTGGATCTTTGTGGGTACCATCTCCACCGGGGTTTTCCCTTGGCCAGGGTTTCCTTGAGAACATATCATGTGTTATGAGTTCTTTACATTTACTATTATGTATGCTATTTAGTTTCTTATGCTTTAAAGTAATCTGTTATATCCATAAGTGGGCAAAAGTAAAAGTTTGTGAAATATTGATTCACCCCCCAGCTCTCAGTATTTCCTATTTCTAACATAATTGACTTTAGAGGACTCATCATCTCTTGACAACTTGCATCCTATCACCATGGGGTTACCCATTAGTTTGGATCCATCCAATCCAAACTTCTTCAATAGTTCCTTCACATAATTATCTTGAGATTTAAAAATTCCATCCTCATATTGAGTAATTTGCAATCCCAAAAAGAATTTCATTTCTCCTATGATGGGCATCTCAAACTCACTTTGAATTTCCATTGCAAATTCTTTTCTCAACTTATCATTACCACTGAATATAATGTCAACAAGTACTTCAACAATAAAATTCTCCTCTTGATCTACTTTGAAATACAAATTACTATTTGTAGTACTTTTATTGAAACCAATATTTAGTAGATATTTGTCCAACCTAGAATACAAATCTCTAGGAGCTTTCTTCAACCCATATAGTGCTTTCTTCAACTTGAAACCATGTCTAGTTGATTAGTCAACTAAAAAACATCAGGTTTCTCTATGTATACTTCTTCCAGCTCGCCATTCAAAAATGTAGTTTTCACATCCATTTCGTATACTTTGAAGTTCTTATGAGAATAACAAGCAAGAAAGAGTCTCACTACTTCCAATATTGTCACTGGAGAAAAGGTTTCATCATAGTAAATCCCGTCCATCTGAGAATATTATTTGCACACCAATCTTTCTTTGTTCCTAACAACTTCTCCATCTTCATTTAGTTTATTTATGAATACCCATTTGGTGCAAATAACATAATTTCCTTAGGCCTGGGAACAAGAATCTATGTATTGTTCTTCTCAATCTATGACAACTCTTCTTCCATGACATCAACCCAATGATAATCTTTGCAGGCTTCACTCACATCTTTACATTCTACATTCGAGATTAAGAAAATATGATCTTGAGAAATCCTTCTCCTAGTCTAAACACCTTGGTTCCTATCACCAATAATTTGATCTTTGGAATGATTTATTCTTACATACCTTAGCGTTTTTGACTTTGTAACTAACTTTTGTGTTTCTTCTTCTCCACTTGTATAAGCCTCATCAACTGCACTCACCAAAACATTTGGAACTTGGAACTTGGTTCTAAATTTGATGTTGTTGTCCCTAATTACTACTAAGATTCCAATCATCTGAATCATATCCATAAGATCTGGATAGAATGTCAAGACTTTAATCCACTTTTACATTATTTCTCTCCACTATCTTATTCAACCTCTTATTGTAGTACCTATAGACCCTACTTTTGGTGGAATACCCAAGGAATATACCTTTATCACTTCTTGCATCAAATTTCCCTATATCCTCATCTCTTTTGATATAGCAATTACTACCAAAAGATTTGAAATACCTGAGTCTAGACACATTTCCATACCATAGATCATAAGGTGTCCTTCTTGTATCTCCTTTGATTTACACCTAGTTGAGAGTATAAACTACAGTACTAACTTCTTCTTTACCACACCATTCTGTTGTGGAGTTCTTGGAGCTGATAATTATTTCTTTATTCTGTGCTTCTCACAAAAGAGTAGAACTCACCGAATGTGAATTCACCACCTCTGTTTGATCTAAGAAAGTTCAACTTTAATCCTATCTCAGTCTCAACCACGTTCTTAAAGATCTTAAACTTCTCAAAGGCTTCTGACTTCTCTTTCAAGAAATTCACCCAAGCCATCTTAGAATAGTCATCAATGAGAAACATAAAATACCTATCACCTTGCAAACTTCTTATCCTAGCAGGACCACATAGATCAATATGAAGAACATCTAACAATACATTTTAATTTTTAGTTTTAGCATGGAAAGTAACTCTTGTTTTCTTACCCAACTAACATTCTTTGTGAATAGTGTTAGAAAGCTTCTTCACCCTAGGAAGATCTCTAACAACATGAGAAAAACTTATTACCACAATGTTGTCAAAGTTCATATGACACAACCTCCTATGACATAACCATCTTTCATCTATTTCAGAAATCAAACACCTTTTTTGACCACTATTAAAATGTAATATGTTATATTTTTCTCCATCCCTAGGGCATTCAAGATCTTACATATGTCATCCTTGAAGTGTAGGCCATATCCTTTCTCCACTAATTGCACAACACTGATAAGATTTTGTTTCAAACCTTCCACATAAAATACATCAATTGTATTATTCTTTCCATTTAGAGAAATAGAACCTCTTCATCATATAACTGTTAATATGATTTAGAACAATAGAGAGGGGGGGTGAATCAATTGTTCTCAGGTCCTGATGTATAAAACAATCTCATAAACTTATCCTCAAATTAGATCCAAAACCAAAACAACCTCAGTCATCACTGATTCAATAATAGAAACATCTAACAATGCAATCCACTACCTAGCTATAACTTAACTTGTAAAACATAGCAATGTTCAGATCTAAACATTCACACAAGTATAAACACCAAGTTTTATAGTGGAAACCCAATTTGGGAAAAACCACTTTGTAACATGCTACTATTATTTTCACTCTTCTGAAGTGAGCTCGGTAAAAAGCCAACCCTGTCAAAGGTTACAACACACACTGTCAAATGTGACCCGGTTAAACGATTTCAATCACCCTGTTAAAAGTGAGCCTAGTCATAGGACTTACATACACTCCATTAGAATGCAACCTTGTTCAAAGAATTTAACATATGACTATTAGGTCAACCTCTGTTAAAAGGATTTTGACTATTACAATGGTTAGAAAGTAGCAGCAGTATTATCTGAAAAATATACAACTCACTTTGCAAATATCAGATCTGATTCCGTACACTAATGATGGTTTACTAACTTTGAAACTTTGCCATTTCCATCTCTGATCTGCTCGAAACTTTTCTTCAAGCAATCACCACACTTCTCCTTCAGCCTTTTCTGCTTATTCAGTCAATAAAACTTTTCTCTTCCAGCATTCTCTATTCACCATGTACATACATATCACAATGTTTAGGTTCTCTTATATTTTCCTCAATTAGGTTAACTCATCTTTTGTCGCTCAATCTCATTCGTAGATCTTAGGGTTAGGTCAGATTCATTGAATCTACCTACTTTATGTTCTTCGGCTCCTTTTCTAGAATCATCTCAAATCTCTTAAAGATTTACAATAAAATGTTTTACAATACATTTAATGCTTCCAAACAATCAATAAATAAAGTCAACACATTTTACATAATCCAAGAAATCAACAATGTCAGCTCCAAAATTAAATTCTCTTCAATTATAAATTGTCGATGCTCGGTCAATACTGTGATTGTTCACTCAGTCTCCATGTAGAATGCTCAGTCAATACTAAAACTGTCTCCTCGGCTTGCACTGTCTTTCTCGGCAATTTAATGATGCTCAGTCGACACTATAATTTTTCTCGGCATATACTAACTCAGTCGACACTAACATCACTCAGCTTAAACATGATTTTTCCATTCTTTGCTCGGTTAAGCCTACCAGTTTAGTCTTTAGTCTTACTAAGATAAACAATACATTATCTCATCATAGTGCAACATAGTCAAGTACACTTTGTAGTATCAAGATATTTCAACCTTTGCCTAGGTGCTATTGTTACCAACCTTGCTTAGCCCCTTAGCAACACTCAAATAGATATAGTACTTTCCTAAGTAGCAACAGTCTTACCAATTAAGGTTTGACATCAATGACAATACAACAATTGTTTCAATTTAGTTTCCAACAATCTCCCTCTTTGGCATTGATGGCAACACCATATGATATCACCTAAATAACACATGGATTACCAACCAATCCAAAATCTTATCTGTCCATTGGAAACTTATTTATAATATCCTTAGCTTCATTCTAATTCAGAATCATGTAAGCCTCACTTCTGTGACCATCAGAAGTATTTAGATCTCCCTCTATCTTGATTCTTCATTTTAGTTCATCATCCTCTTTTCTTTTAGTTCCATCAGCTCATCAACTCTTAGTTTTTAGTATCATGTGTTATCATATCTCATGTGTTATCATATCAGTACATTCTCCCTCTTTGACAAAAATGCCAAAGCAGCAACTAAAACTTACATCCATCAGATGTAGATAATATCTATGTAGCTCTATGTTTCTCCCTCTGTCATCTTTCTTATGATTGATTCCTTGTCTTTGCTTCTCTTCACAACTCTAGGCCAGCCCTAAAGTGTGACAATCTTCTGCATCAATTTGTCAAATGTTCTGCTATAGCACATTTGATGCAGTGCTCCTAGCTTGTCTAGGCAGCCTCAGTTAGGGGAAGAACCCCTAATTGACTTCTTAAATACTCATGAGCTTCTCTGGGTAAAGCTTTAGTGAATATGTCTGCTAATTGTTCTTTTGTATTCACATATTCCATTTGGACTTCTTTGTCTTGTACTAATTCTCTCAAGTAGTGATACTTGATTGCAATGTGTTTGGTCTTAGTGTGCATCACTGGGTTCTTAGAAATATTGATAACACTTGTGTTGTCACAAAAAATAACAACAGGTTTAGTCATTTCTTCTTTCATGCCTATCAACAATTGTTTTATCCATACCAAGTTTGAACAGTTCAGTGCAACAGCAACATACTCGGCCTCAGCAGTAGATTGGGAAATGCAATTTTGTTTCTTGCTTGTCCAGGAGACTAATCTCTATCCAAGAAAGAAAGCTCCACCACTTGCACTCTTTCTGTCATCTACATTTCCTGCCCAATCAGCATCTGTATAAACTCGGAGTTCAAATTTGTCATCCTTCTTATAATATAGACCATATTCAGTAGTTCCTTTCAAGTATCTCATAATTCTTTTCACGGCCATCATATGTGTTTCCTTAGGATTGGCAGATAATCTTTCCACAATCCCAATAGCTAATGCAATATCTAGTTTGTTGTGTACAACATACTACAATTTTCCAATCATAGATCTGTACAGAGTTTGATTCACTTCTGCAGCATCATCATTCTTAGATAACTTTTGTCCAGTAACCATAGGAGTTCCTACTAGTTTAGCATCTTCCATCCCAAAAGTTTTCAGTATTTCATTAACATACTTAGACTGTGTAATGAAAATTCCATTCTTCCTCTGATATACTTGTAAACCAACAAAAAATTTGATCTCACCAAACATACTCATTTCAAATTCAATTTGCATTTTGTTTGAGAAACTTTTACATAATGCATCTTGTCCACCAAAAATAATGTCATCAACAAATTTTTTTGCCAACAAGATACCTTTACCTTCTTCATCCTTCATGTATAGATTGCTTGTGTCATTTGTTCTTGAAAATCCAATCTGTATCAAGTAGTTGTGCAACCTCTCATACCATGCTCTAGGTGCTTGCTTCAATCCATACAATGCTTTGTTCAGTTTCCACACCATGTGTCTTATGTTTGGATCAATAAAACCTTTTGGTTGTTCTATGTAAACTTCTTCTTCTAGTATACCATTCAAAAATGCAGATTTGACATCCATTTGATATACCTTGAAATCTTTATAAGCAGCATATGCAAGCAGAGTTCTTACTCCTTCCAATCTAGCTACAGGGGTGAATGTCTCCCCATAATCTATTCCTTCTTGTGCATAGCCTTTGCATACCAGCCTAGCTTTGTTCCTAGTGATTTCACCATTTCATTCATCTTATTCTGAAATACCCACTTTGTTCCTATAGCATTCTTGTTTTCAGGTCTTGGCACCAGAGTCCAAGTATCATTCTTCTCAATTTGGTCAATTTCTTCATTCATTGCTTGTATCCAGTCTTCATTCTCCAATGCTTCTCTAGTTGTCTTCGGTTCAAATTCACATAATAGACATGTTGGATCCTTAGTCTTACTTCTGGTCTGGATTCCAGTATCTTTGTCTCCAATTATCTATTCAGGCTTATGATGTCTTCTCACATATTTTGCCAAAATAGGTTCAACTATTCTCTCCTCTATTTCATCATGTTCCTCAATAAGATTGTCAGATTCAACTTCAAAATGCTCAGTAACCTCTTCCTGATATTCAACAACATTTTCTTGTAGCTCGGCATGTTCTTGTTCTCTCTCGGCACTATTTTCCTGATGCTCAGTAGCTTTTGTCTGTCGCTCGGCATTGCTTACCTGAGACTTGACATTAGGTGCAAGTTGGTTACTTGCTTCTTCTTCTTCTTCAATGTACACAAAAGATCTATAATCTTCTGGTTCTCTTTTACTGTCAGCTTCATTTCTTTCTGCATACACATCAATTTTGACATTCACACTTTCCACAATTTTGTTAGTGTTAGAGTTCAAACACTTATAAGCTTTACTTTTTGTGGAGTACCTTAGGAATATGCCTTCATCACTCTTAGTATCAAACTTTCCATTCCTAGTGTCTTTTAATATATAGCACTTACTTCCAAAGATTCTAAATTATTTAATACTCGGTGCATGTCCATGCCATAATTCATAAGGTGTCAGATTTGTACCTTTCTTGATCTGTACTCGGTTAAGAGTGTAGACAACAGTGCTTATAGCTTCTTTCCAATATTTATGTGCTACATTCTTTTCAATCATCAATGTCCTTGCACAATCCAAGGTAGATCTATTTCTCCTTTCTGCTATACCATTTTGTGGAGGTGTTCTAGGTGCAGACATCTATCTTTTAATTCCTCTATCATTGCAAAACAGATTAAATTCATTTGATGTAAATTCTCCACCTCGGTCAGATCTAAGACATTTCAGGTTCCTACCTTTCTCCTTTTCAACCTTAGCCAAATACCACTTAAAATATTGAAAAGCTTCAGATTTTTCTTTTACAAACATCACATGCATCATCCTAGTATGATCATCAAAAAATAAGATAAAGTATCTAGCACCATAGTAACTTTGTACACCCATAGGTCCACAAAGGTCAGTATGAACCAAATCTAAAATGTTTTCAGAAGTAAAGGATTTGCTCTTGAAACTTGACTTTGTCATTTTTCCTAACTAGCATTCCTTGCACATCACATTCTCCGATTTCTTCAATCTAGGTAGACCTCTTACCTTTTTCTTCTTACTTATCTCTACTAGATTGTCAAAGTTAACATGACACAACCTTTTATGTCATAACCAAATATCATCAAGTTGTGCAATCAAACATGTTTCTTCAGATAGGTCAAGATAGAACAAATTACCTCTAGTCTGATCTCCACTTCCAATCAGTTCTTCAGCAGCATTAAATATTTTAGCTTGCTTGTGATGAAATTCCACTTGGTAACCAGTTTTGTTAAGCTGAGCAACACTTAGCAAATTGTAATTAAGACCTTCAACCCAATATGCATTTTCACAAGATATCTTATCAGCTAGTTTAATCAAACCTTTTCCTCTAACAGGACATGGTGCATCATTACCAAATTTTACACTTTTGCCTTTGTAATGATGTAAAGTCTCAAACTTATTTTTGTCACCAATCATGTGATGTGAACAGCCACTGTCAATAATCCATTTATCATTCTTGTTCACATAGGATATTAATGTAGTTTTCTCATCCTCATCAGATTCATCTTGCATTGCCACATAAACTACCTCAATTTCAAAATCATCACTATTAGTGTTAGTCTCTTTTTCAGCAATGTAACAAAATTTCTTACCTTTTCCCTTGTAGTCTCTGTTCCATCGGTAACTTCTGTCATCTTTTTTGTCTTTTTGTTTTCTTTTCCTTTCATCATCTTTATCCTTTCTATTAGGACATCTAGCAACTATATGACCAACTTTATTACATGCAAAACATATAATGGGGAGTTTACCTTTATACTTTCCTTTTCCCCTTCTCAGTCTTCTAGCCATAAGAGCTTCTAGATCTTCTAGGTCTTCATTAGAAGTGTCACTGTCACTTTCACTATCACTTTCACTTTCACTTTCACTGATGCATCTTTCTTTTTCTTTCTTTGGCTTGTTCAGAACTAGCTGTGACTTAAAAGCATATTCAACATTTCCAATACTTCCAATGGTGAAATTATCATAATTAGAGAGTTCAAAAGAAGTCAGCTTACTGACCAAACTTTCCAAAGTAAGCACATTAGTAGAGTTACATCTAGATTCCTGAATAGCAGAGATCTTAATAGCATGTATAGGACGCAGGGTTCTTAATACTTTCCCAATTATAGTTTCATCATCAATAGTCCCATTAACTCCTCTAATAGCATTCACAACTTCTTTTATTCTACTACAATATTGTGCAATATTTTCACCTTCTTGCATTCTCATTTCATCAAACTTACCTCTAAGACTCTCAGCCTTTGCTTTCAGCACATTCAAGTCACCACCATAGATCCTTGCAAGAGTGTCCCACATATCCTTTGCAGTTGTGCTATCCTTAATGTCCTCAAATTCTGGATAGCTTAGGGCAGATGCAATTTCCAGCATTGCCTAATTATGTTCTTGCTTAGCTCTCATTTCTTCGGCAGTCAAAGGTGCAACAGGTGAGACATAGCTATTTTCAATGTAGTACTTTACAGAGTCACCAATACCGGCCAGATGCAGCTTCATCAAGCTTTTCCATGCAGGGAAATTTTCTTTGTTCAGCTTCGGTACCTTCTTCTTATACATCCTGATCATTTGCTTCAAGCCCCTTTAAACTTGATATCTGTCAACACTAATAATAAGAAGCTAGCTCTAATACCAATTGTTAATATGATTTAGAACAACAAAGAGAGGGGGTGAATCAGTTGTGCTCAGGTCCTGATGTATAAAACAATCTCATAAACTTATCCTTAAATCAGATCCAAAACCAAAACAAACTCGGTCATCACTGATTCAATAATAGAAACATCTAACAATGCAGTCCACTACCTAGTTGTAACTTAACTTGTAAAACATAGCAATGTTTAGATCTAAACATTCACACAAGTATAAACACTAGGTTTTATAGTGGAAACCCAATTTGGGAAAAACCACTTTGTAACATGCTACTATTATTTTCACTCTTTTGAAGTGAGCTCGGTAAAAAGCCAACCCTGTCAAAGGTTACAACACACACTGTCAAATGTGACCCGGTTAAAGGATTTCAATCACCCTGTTAAAAGTGAGCCTAGTCATAGGACTTACATACACTCCATTAGAATGCAACCTTGTTCAAAGGATTTAACATATGACTATTAGGTCAACCTCTGTTAAAAGGATTTTGATTGTTACAATGGTTAGAAAGTAGTAGCAGTATTATTTGAAAAATATACAACTCACTTTGCAAATATCAGATCCAATTCCGTAGACTAATGCTAGTTTACTGACTTTGAAACTTTGCCATTTCCATCTCTGATCTTCTCAAAACTTTTCTTCAAGCAATCACCACACTTCTCCTTCAACCTTTTATGCTTATTTAGTCAATAAAACTTTTCTCTTCTAGCATTCTTTGTTCACCATGTACATACATATCACAATGTTCAGGTTCTCTTATATTTTCCTCAATTAGGTTAACTCATCTTTTGCCGCTCAATCTCATTCGTAGATCTTAGGGTTAGGTCAGATTCATTGAATCTACCTACTTTATGTTCTTCAACTCCTTTTCTAGAATAATCTCAAATCTCTTAAAGATTTACAATAAAATGTTTTACAATGCATTTAATGCTTCCAAACAATCAATAAATAAAGTCAACACATTTTACATAATCCAAGAATTCAACAATGTCGGCTCCAAAATTAAATTCTCTTCAAATATAAAATTGCTAATGCTTGGTCAATACTGTGATTGTTCACTCGGTCTCCATGTAGAATGCTTGGTCAATACTAAAACTGTCTCGTCGGCTTGCACTGTCTTTCTCGGCAATTTACTGATGCTTGGTCGACACTAACATCACTTGGCTTAAACATGATTTTTCCATTCTTTGCTCGGTTAAGCCTACCAGTTTAGTCTTCAGTCTTACTAAGATAAACAATACATTATCTCATCATAGTGCAACATAGTCAAGTACACTTTGTAGTATCAAGATAACTCAACCTTTCCATGGGTGCTATTGTTACCAACCTTGTTTAGCCCCTTAGCAACACTCAAATAGATATAGTACTTTCCTAAGTAGCAACAGTCTTACCAATTAAGGTTTGACATCAATGACAATACAACAATTGTTTCAATTCAGTTTCCAACAATAACACCACCAATATTGTCACCCCATCTTACAATACCACCATCATACTTTTCATAGATCATAATTTTTTTCTTAGCACCAGTCATATGATGAGAGCATCCATTTTCTATTACCCATTTATCCATTTTAACAACTTGAGAACCTAGGAATTTCTCTTTAACAACATAATCAAAATAAGTAGTAGGCACATGATCTTCAAACTTAGGCTCTTCTTCCTTTATAGAAACAAATACAAATTCATAATCATCATCACCCTTGTCAGCATCATCATATTCATCATCTATAAACCCTTCATCAACAACAAAGTAGAATTTCTTTTTAGGTCTAGTTGTATTAGGCTTAAACTTAGGAACCCTTTCAGGACATCTAGATGAAAAGTGTCTTATCTTATTGCATGAAAAATATTTGAGAGGAATATTTCCTTTATAATTACCAGAACCTTTTGGTAGTCTTGTTTCAATCAGTTCTTCCAACTCGTGAAGTTATCGCTCTTCTTCTTCAAGATCTTTCATATCTTGACATTCTCCTTGTGGAAACTTCTCTTAGATCATATCCTTACATGCCCTTACTAGATACGTTAGCTTTGAATGTTGTTTCAACCTTAGGTAATGCACCACCAAATTCACTTAACTCAAAGGCAATAAGATTACCAACCAACTTATCTCTTGTCATATATGTCACTGTATGAATCTCCTCAATGGCTGCAGCTTTGTGTTTGTAGGCAAGGGGTAATGATCTCAACACCTTTTCAAAAATATCCTCTTCTACCAAGGTACCTCCAGCACATCTGATAGCACACACCACCTCATTAACTCTAAGCATGAAAGAGGCAATATTTTCATCCTCAATCATCTTCAAGGCTTCATACTTTCCCTTCAAGGTCTGCAACTTGGCAAGTTTCACTTCCTTATCTCCTTCATACATGGTATGCACCTTCTTCCAAATCTCATTATCCATTTCCAATTTCATGACATTGGTCATCTTAGCATTGGTCATGGAACTCAACAAATCTTTCTTTTGCGTGATGTTTTCTTTGGCATCCTTGATCTCATCAAGTGTAGTAGGGTTTGCAAAAGTTGAATAGGTTGACTTGGTTATCATCCAACAATATTCATCAATGCATATGAGATGAACTATCATGCAACTCTTCCATAAGGTTTAGTTAGATCCATCAAACTTTGGACTGTCTTTCTTATAGGCTTCCATCTTGGATCACCCTCAAGTGATTAAGCTTACTTCAAGGGACTTGGATCTGAAACCAATTGTAGTAAATATGGTAGCGAACAACTGAGAGGGGGAGGGGGTGAATTAGTTTTTCTAAAAATACAAACCTTCAAAACCCTTAAACCTTAAAACCATTATTTATGATCTTAATAAATTAAACTTGCATGTATGAACCAGAAACACATCCACAACACATAACATAAATTTTTTTTACTGTGGAAACCCTAAAAGGGGAAAAAACATGGTGGGGCTAGAATCCACAATAAGAAAATACCTAGTTAGAAGTATAACTTATTAAAAATGGAAATTCACATGCATTCAGACACACTACCTAGAGATCATTACTCAAATACAAAGGACTACAACCCAAACAAAGTCTCACTACCTTACAAGACCACTACAATGGTCTATTAGACTACAATATGAGAATTTGTGAACTATATAATGGCATCTACCTTATGCCTCGGTGAGTTATAATGAAGCATAATCATATCTTTGTTCAAATCCTCTCTTCCAACTTCATACGAGCGATTCAACCCTCAACATGTTTGCACACTTGATCTTCAAGAAATCCCTCACATATGCAACTACTGATTTTTCCCTAAAATTATATATAAATCATCAACCTTGAAAGCTAAAAAAGGTTGGAAAAACCCCAAATTCAAATAAAAAATCCACATGCGAAGAATTACAATTCAAATCCATGTTCAAATGCCAAAACATAGAAGGGACCCATGCCATCAATCTTGAGCATGTAGCACTGCCTCACATCTCACCTTGAACTTTTGCAAAATGATTTACGAATCAAGTCGACCAAGAACATAATAAAACCACTATCGATTAAAAAATCCTCCAATCTCAATCACCACAATTGATGTGGACCACTAAATCAGTAGGAACACAGCCCAAGAACATCCATAGGCATCATGAAAAATACACAAACATTCAAAGCCACCCGAACCTTCAAATTCACTAGCATCTCACACATTGAACCTCAAGAAAACTTTCAGTATCCACTAATACACCTGAAAAATGCCTTGCAAATCTTTGAACCATGAACCTTCTAAACTGAGGACACATCAAAATGTCCCAAACATACTCCTAGATGTGCAGACAAAAATATCAACCTGGAAGTGCACACCGAACTAATCTTTGTCACACTATCAACACTAGTAGACAATGTAGGATCTAGTCACCATACTTAACCTCATAACTTATCCAAGTCATCATTCACACCTATGCAACTTGACAAATACCGAGTATAGACTCTCTACAACATCTCCTGACATGCACAACCAATTCCCTTCAATAACTAAACCTCACTGAACCTCTGAGGCTACTGCATTGTTGGTCAAACTAAAATGTTGACATCAAGGAAAACACATCCAACTTGCCAACACAAACCCCCTTAGATATAATCCCCCTAGTCTTAAATTATGTGTGCATTGGATTCTCCTTTGCACCTATCAAAATGCTAGCAAAAAATTACTTTTTCTTTACCTTTTGGAGAATCAAATGAATTTATTTAAAAATCATGTTTTGTGTGTGTCCCTTATTATAATTCTTTGCAAAAATAAAAATTTTGAATATTCAATTTTGTTTTATTTTGTTTTTTTATCGATAAACAATAATCTTTTGAGCTGCCAAACACTCTCCAAATTCAAACCCGCAAGCTCAATGACCCAACAAAGACATAAATCCTGCAAGAACAATGGCCCAACAGGGTTTAAACCTTGGTGGTAGCCTCAACAACAAATTGTTTCAACCATAGCTCTAAATACGTCACCCTAAATTTTGAATATTTAATTTTATTATTATTATTATTATTATTTCTTGTTAATATGGGTTTTCAACAAACATTAAGGCTTTTGTTTCACACGTGGAAGAAAATAAAAATATTATTTTTATTTTTTAACATATATGTTCCTAGGGTATTGATGTCTCCATTTCAACAAAAAATAACTTAATTCAAATGAATACAATTTTTTTATACAATATGATATACACATTTATCCAAAATATAATTACTTTAACTTCAAAAGTTAATTTAAAAATAATATGCAACAAAAAATTATGAAAAATATTGCTACACTAGATTTTGTCTTGACATATGTATATTTTAAAACTTAGAATGTTAATATTTGTATAAAAAATAATTATACATTTGGACAACATCATTTTAAAAACAAAAAAATAAATGTTATTAAAACTTATGTAAAAACATTTATTTCTATGTTTTTATTATACATATTTAGAATCTACAAACAAAATCTCACAAATCATTAGTTTGCATCATCATCAAACTATTAATAGTTTAGCTACTATAGGTGTCTGAAAGTCTTCAAGGAATTGGTGAAAAATATTGATTTCATTATCTTTATTTTGCAGAAAAGTGGGACATATTATTGTGGGTTGACCCACTCATAGTTAATTTACTAGTTCCAAATGTGATCATCAACCTCTATCAAAATTTCCTTTGGAAACCCCTCATAGAGATTCATTTGGACAAAATGCTACCAAAACTAGTATCAAAGTGAGAGCCATTTCTGGGAGAAATAGAAAGAAGATTCCCTATAGAGTTTCTAGTAGATCAAAGGATAGTGAAAAGATAAAATAGAAATGGAGGTTAAGCAATCTAACTGAAACAAGGACTTTTAAGAATGATTCAATAGATGGATTAAACTCTAGGTACAATTGCTTCTTACAAATGATTGCAATGCATTAAATGTAGGGACCTTGTTGGAAATGAAGCTCTTTATCCTCTATTAAAAAAGAAAAGAAATTAAAATGCCTCAAGAACATGGGCAAATGAGGATATCATCAAAGAGAAGTAATTTCTATAACCTCAACAATTGATAACAAAAGTCTAGAAGGTGCAAGGAAAAGATTGTAAAATCTACATATCAACCCATATTTAGTGGAAATCCTCTTCCTAAAAAACCTCCAAGCCCATCTCTAGAATATGAATTGAATTCTATCTTTATACTATACCAACCATCAACATTACAAGAATAGGACTAATAAGCTATTTTTTGAAGGAATTGATTGGTAGGGAGGAATTTTAAGTCTTGATAATAGTTGCACTCAAGTTGAGCTTAGATTTTGAAATGTGTGGAGTGGTAATGTAGGACATATAAATTGTTATAGAGTAAAAAGGATAGAAGGGTATGAACAACAATGGATCTTGTTGGTTGAGAGGAGTGAGATCCAAAAAATGAACTAAAGAAAATAAGACAATCAACAAAACAACAACTATCAAATAGTAGGGGATAGGACCCAATAATTGAGCATGTTCCAATAGTTGTATAACATTTGTTGATTTAATGCCCAATATTTTTAATATTAAAGGACAAGTAGTCATGACTTCAAAGTTGTTAGTGTGGATCATGAGTACTAATAATTGAATGAAATTTATTCTTTAGATCTAAAAAATAACAAATATTGTGATACAACATCAGTGCAATAGTAAAACATGACTTAGTGCACAACTATTGGCATAACATTTTTTTGGGGACCATTTTGGACCCTCAACAAAAACCATGCTAATGTGGCATCATATTTGGTGGTGTGATTTGAAACTTTAGTTATAAGTAAGGGACTTTCCAAGTAGGCTATAATAAAATATTCAGAGTGATTTGAAATTGTCATATAAGATTTTGAGAGGTGTGAAGTTAAGACCTTCTCATCTATTGAGTCCTCTTCCCAAAGAAGAAACCACCAATTACAACATTTCTTTGGGGAAGATACAATCCCCTAATCTTAAAAAAGAAGCAAAGGTTGTTGCTATAACAAGAAAAGAAACCAAAAATTAAAACATATCTTTGGGTTGCATACTTTTCCCAATCTTAAAGGCAAGAAAATAGTTCCTAAGATTCTTTTTTTCAAATTTCACTTACCTCATCTTTGAGAGAGACATGTTTCCCCAATCTTCAAAAAGAAAGTTAATCTTTGAGACAAACAAGAAAAATAAACCACCAATTACAACACATCTTTTAAGGCACACATTTCCCCAATCTTAAAAAAATAAAGATAGTCCCGAGGATTTTTCTTTTTTGAAGTTTCACTTCTCCCAAGTTTGAGGGAGACATATTCCCCCAATCTTCAAAAATAGAAAGTTCATCCCTTCAACAAACAAAAATGAAAACCACCAATTACAACATATATTTTAAGAAGATGTATTTCCCCAATCTTCAAAAAGTAAATATATTTTCTTGTGGTCCTTTTTGAAGTTTCCTTCCCCTAACTCATCATTCTAAAAAATTCAATAGATGAAAGTTATGATCCACATGGTCCTTTTTGGCAATTTTCCCCCAAATCATACCCATTTTTTAGGAGTTGAAAATATGAAAGTTATGATTCTCATATGCTACTTTCTCTATGTACCCAACTCATACCCAAAAGCCATGAACAACAAAGAATGAGTATCAAATTCACATAGGTTTCCCCATTTTTCATGCAATCCATAGTCATATGATGAGATAGTGACAATCATGTTGTTTCCCCAATCTTATAAAAAGAAAGATGATCCTTCAAATCATTTTCAAAGTTTCACTTTTCCAACTTTCAATTTCGAGGGAGATGCATTTCCCTAATCTTCAAAAAGAAAACTTGTCCCTAGACAAACAAGAAAACAAAACCACAATTTACAACATATCATTTTTTTTATATTGAAGAGATTTGAACTCAACACCATTTAGGCGCTTGAAACATGACTATGCCATTATACCAAGTGATGGTTTTTCTTATGGTCTTTTAAAAAAATTTCACTTTCTCGAACTCATACCCATTTTGCAAAAATACAAAGTATGAAATTTATGATCCTCATATGTTGCTTTCTCTTTGTACCCAACCCATTCCCATAAGACATGAATAGAAAAGAATGATTATCATATTCACATTGAGTTGACAAGATGACTAGCAAAGAACACATGTCTATTCCATAAAATATGTCCTATTATTGGTGATGATGGTCTTATAGTTTATCATCAATGGCCTCTCCTTGCAACACTATACCTTTCAAGTGGAAACAAATACTCATTCCCTTCACCCAACTACAATCACAAGAGAATGAGTGTGAAGAAATGATTAAGTTTAGGTTTGTTTAATAAAACCATCATTTACATATATCACCTACATAATGAGTTATTCTATATAAAACAATATTAACTTGACCCAAAAATATAACTTCACACTCTTGACTTGTCGAAACAAATATTTCAAATGTCATTTAGGAATTTGAAAATTTTGCTACTATTTGAAGTTTATGATACTATAAAATAGGATACTAGGTTCTCAACCCTATTCAATTACAAGCTTGTAGGATGAAAGGAGCAAAAATTACGAAAGAGCTAGCGAAAAATAAAGATAAATAATGCACAGACAATGATCAAATAGTAGGGGAGAGGACCCAATATTTGAAACTTGAGCATGTTCTAATTGTTGTTATAGCATTTGTTGATTTAATGCTCACTATTTTTAATACTAAAGAACTAGTGATTGTGACTTTGAAATTATTCTAGTATTGATCACGAGTATAAATAATTAAATAAAATAGATTCCTTAGATCTAAAGAGCAACAAAGCATGTGATGCCATATTAGTACACATGTAAAACTTTACTTAGTGTATAACTATTGGCATAACATTTCTCGGGGAGCATTTTGGACACCTCATCAAAAAGCATGTTGTTGTGGCACCATATTTGATTATGTGGAGATGAAACCTTAGTTATATGTAGGAGACTTGCCAAGTAAGCTACTACAAAAAAAGTGAGTGAATTAAAATTGTCACATAAGATTTGGAGAAGTGGGAATTTAAGGTGCTCAAATATTGAGTCATCTCCCCTAAAAAGAAACCACCAATTACAAATATACCTTTTGGGGACAAACATTGCCTAATATCTAAAAAAAGAAAAGATAGTTGCTATAACAAGAAAAAGAATCAACAAATTACAATGTATCTTTGGGAATGACGTATTTCCCCAATCTTCAAAAAAGCGAAGATTGTTCGTATAACAAGAAAAATAAAGAGCTAATTACAACATATCTTTAAAGGCACATATTTCCGTAATCTTAAGAAACAAAAGATTGTCCCTAAGGTCCTTTTTGAAGTTTCATTTCCCCCATCTTTGAGAGAGACATTTCCCCATTCTTCAACAAAACAAAGATTGTTCGTATAACAAGAAAAATAAACAACCAATTACAACATATCTTTAAAGGCACATATTTCCTCAATCTTAAGAAATGAAAGATTGTCCCTAAGGTCCTTTTTGAAGTTTCACGTCCCCCATCTTTGAGAGAGAAACATTTCCCCATTCTTCAAAATAAAGTTTGTCTTTAAAAGAAACAAAAAGAAAAAGAAACTACCAATTACATCATATCTCTTACGACACACATTTCCCAATCTTAAAAATAAAAAGATGGTCCCTAAGATTTTTCTTTTCGAAGTTTAACTTCCCCAACTTTGAAGGAGACACATTTCCCGATCTTAAGAGAAAAGGAAAGTTCATCCCCAAGACAAACCCACAAAAAGAAAATCACCTTGAAAAAGAAAGTTCCCCCAATCTAAAAGAAAATCTTTCTCATGGTCATTTTTGAAGTTTCCCTTCCCCAACTCATACCCATTTTGGAGGAATTCAAAAGATGAAACTCATGATTCTCATGGTCCTTTTTGGAGTTTCACTTCCCCCGACTCATACCCATTTTGCAGAAATCCAAAATATGAAAGTAATGATCCTCATATGCTGCTTGCTCTCTGCACCCAACTCATACCCAAAAGCCATGAACAGCAAAGAATGATTCTCAAATTCACATTGGTTTTCCCATCTGCCACTCCACAATCCTATGACAAGACAATGACAGACACGTTACTACCCACAGAAGCAAGATACGTATAACTTCGTCCATTCATGGTGACAAGGGGATCGTTACCTAAGCATAAACCTCAAGCCTCAAGGCTCCTCCCACTCAGTGATCACCATGAAAAGAGCTTTTCACAAGGTTGAATTGTTTCCTCTCAAATCCTGTGATGGAAATGTGGGCGTACATTGATTTGATGCTATGATATTCCCTCGACTTGAGGTAGTGAAAGATATGCTTCCCCTACCTTAACGTGCAAGTCTCGTCTTCCATCTGCAGCAGAGAAGGCCTTGCCTTTGTTTTATCCTCACTTTGAAAAGATTTGCCAGCTAAAATCTACGTCATTTCAAGGAAGATGGGATTCTTCCACCTGGCTGTCACTTCTCCTCAGTACGATTTCAAGCTCTTGTAAAGATCTCCACCTTTTCGACTAAGCTGGGTTGTCTGCAGGAGGACAAGTGTTTCAAGATTTTCCGAGTGTAAGTAAAAGTTCAGCATAATGGGCTTTACCTTTTGGGTGTTAATAATTATGATGATTGTAATTGTGTTCGATGAATGACAAGAGTACTTGATCTAGACAACAGCCTCCTGCTCCTACATCAATCACTCTGCTACAGCATTTTCTTTTTCCAATTGTAGCTATGAGTCATCACTTGTCTTTTGCTGAATTCAAATCTAAATATTTAATTAATCATTTGTAGAGGTGAAGAAAAGATTGAGGATGTTTGTTGGTCACAACTGTTATTTGAATCTTCTAGAGAGTGACTGAAAAGAGGGGTATTTTCTTTTTTACTTAAATTTTTAATAGTTGATAAAATTCAAATAAAATTTAATTTAGGGTTGTGAATGTTCATTCAATAGGCATTACAATGTGTATGTCTTGACGAGGTTTCAAACTTTCACGTTGTTGTTTAGTTTGACATTTTGAGTGTTACTTGTCTACCATTTCACCATCAAGGTAGATAATGTGATGATATTTGGGAAATTAAAAAATTATATAATGAAAAACATCTAGTAGGTTTTGTTTAACAATTCATGGTACAATGTGATGGTTATATAGTGACACTGTTTATAACCACCAAAGTTCAAACTTTGGTTGAGTCATTGTGATTGTCAATATAGTAATTGCAGGTATTATGCCCTCGTTGATCTATTGCATTATGAGTTAGAACTTTCATGTTGAAGTTGTTAGTGTGCATGCAAGTGATTTCGTGATCCAAACTCTTGCTATGCTATTGGGTTGCAAGCTTTGTGCCCCTATTCGATTACTGAGATCACGAGATTGGAATATCTGTGTTGATGTAGTGCATATTGTACAGTAAAAAATTGCACCCCCATTTGCAATTTAGACCACACTTTTGTAACCACTTAAGTGTCCATTCCCCTTATATTTGAGTAAGTTCATTTCGGCCCTTGCCCATTTCCTTCTCAAGATGCTCAAATTCCTTGTCAACAACTATTTTTAAGCAGCATCAACTTTGCATGAGCCACATGTATCCCTTTCCATTTGTCACTTTTTAGCATGATTTGTCTGGACACTAGCACGACACATAGATGTCAGTGCACTGCGCATTTGTCCAATAGAATCCCAACATCCAAATGTTGGTTGTGAGCATGCTTTCCACTTGTCACCTACTCTTGGTCAATGGAAACAACTCAAAGTCTTCTAGAATGGCACAAAAGCCTCTTTTTCTCATCTCTCCTTTCTTTTAAATTCATTTTTTGCTCCATTCAAGCTCCCTAGCTTCTCTCTTGCTCTCTCTTGGTTGATCTCAGCTCATGCTTCCAATCTCTCTCTCTCTCTCTCTAATTTTCTACAACGCTCTCCCATCAAGATACACATAGCTCTCTTAGCTTTTTCAAGCCTATCTGGTAATATCCTTCTCTCTCTCTCTCTCTCTCTCTCTCTCTCTCTCTCTCTCTCTCTCTCTCTC
>BSBK01004281.1:2462500-2773309 GCA_027943335.1 Chamaecyparis obtusa
TTTTAACTTTTACACATAATTATCCACATAGAATGAGTCCATGAGTGAGTGAAGAATTGAATAAGCAAGTCCAAGATTTGTTGAATACAACATTTAATCAAAGAAAAATTTTCACCACATGTAGCTCTAGTAGTATACAGACTAGAGGAAATAAATAAGATCACTATTAAGTGAAACCCATTGTGTTCTTTTTCAAATCCAAAAGGATTTCAAAAGTGTTGGATCAATGTTGAGATCCGGAAGAGGATAAATGCATTATAATAATGAATGGAGGCACTGCTAAATAAATATAAAACATATTATTTCATCAGCATCTTTGACAATGTCAGAGGTTCCTAAACTGAGTTAGGAATTGTAAAGAGCCTGGCTGGCTCTTAACTTCAAACTAATTTTCTTGTATATTTGTTTTGCAATTTTTTTGAGTTTTTGAACATATATATTTTTTATTTTCTCAATTTATGAATTAATAGCAACAGCAATTCATACTAACTTCGAATGCTCACCAAAGTAATTAATTACAAGGACTAACATAGTGCAATAAGCAATACAATAATAATAATGCAATTTGGCACCTTTAAAGCAAAACGTGGCTGCCTGATGATGAATCACAGCCTTAAGGAAAGGATACGCAGCTCACTGTATTGTTGACGCCAGATGTAAATAATGTCTTTCCTGCTAATGGAAGCCCCTTACGCCACCCAAAATGAAGCCATGGACAAGGAAAGGCGGCCTCCCATCAACCCGCACTTGTCTTCATCAAACCGCATTCCTCACTAAATAATATGGCTCTTGTCAATGCCGTACAGAATCCATGTAATTCAAAGCTTGATAAAATTTTGAAACACAATTCATTAGCATTGAATTTCCAATTCAAAGTGTATAGAATTTTGAAGAAATTCTTCGTTTCTTCTTGTAGCACCAAACCCTTATTACTCTTCTTCCCCAAATTCGATTTTTTCACAAGTTTGCATAAAAACATGAGATAATAATGAAGGCTTTTGAAATCCTTCAAGGCTTTATAATACAGCATTAAAAAACAAGGCTTCCTCAACACACCAAGCCTCAAGCTTCAAGTTCACTCATTTCACTAATGAGGCTTCAACAACACACCATCAATTTAAAACATTAAATCTCATGAGTTATTAATTAAGCCAAGCTTAATTTAATAACTCCTTATGTAAAATGATTTAATTGAATGCTTTTGACACTCAGCACCCTATGCCCTCACTGCCCTACTAGGAATAACAACCAGGCCTAAAATAGACTTACTATAAATAGCAAATCTATCACAGAGACCCTCTAAACCAACTGTTAGCTCACGAGGGTCACGATGATGAACTGACCAAAACATCCTCCTGACTCCTGCTAAAACGGGGACATCACAGTCCTCCCTCCCCAAGATTGCTTGTCCTCAAGTAATTGCAAACCAGGATGCTGAAGTATATCCTTTGACTCCCAAGTGGCATCCTCAGTTGGTAATGTTGGCATTAACTGGTAAGGATGTAACCAGTACATGGCAAAGAGGTGTTGTCATTGATGTCAAAGGATATTGGATGCAAACAATGTTCAAACAGGAACAAGCAGGTACAACTGACAATCATAAGCACAAGAGAGACTAGTTAGGAGACCGGTGACACACAGTGAGCAAGAAGAGGCATTATCTCTGTTATTGATAAAGCTTTAACTGATCATCAGAGCAACCGGTAACCAAGGAAGGTGCAAAACCAGTAATCAAGGATTCAAAGCTGTGACCGGAAACAATGTATAACCGGAACCGAGGAGTCAAACTGGTATAGACAAAGAAGGAAAAAGTGACTGGTGATAGTTTTTACTTGTGCACAACCTAGGGTTATAAACCGATCAGTGAAGATATCATCAAGACTGATGAACCGGGGAAAGTCACAGTCGACAAACACTTGTGTGACTCTTTGACCGGGATTCGTTGCACAAAATCCGGACGACTTTGTGTTATCAAGAAGATTGGTGCAAGGCGCGATTGAAGGTTTTAATACCGAAGTTTATGGCATTAAAACATGGAGAAATCTCAAGTAAAGGGAAGCTTGCGGCACACATCTGTCATTTTCTTTATAAAGCAGAAAAAGCACATGGCATGCATCGGATGTTTCCTCAGTGAACTGAGACTCCACTAGGTGATGGATCTGAAGGAGATAAGGTCATGCGTGCAAAAAATGGAAAGAGCAAGAAGCCTATATATTCTTCATCCTGTGAAGAATATTGTTTGCCTTCATTCTGCCAAAGAAAAAAGAGTGAACCTATACGCTGAGAGAAGCTACAAAAGGGTGAAAAGAAGAAGAGAAGAAGAGTGTGAAAGGAAGCACAACAGAAGAAGGAGAGCATAACTGTGGGGAATGGTGACGACTCTCAATTGAGAAGCACAATGATCTTATCAGGCTCAACAAAGCCATTTTTAAAAGATCAAACTCTCTATTGGTCTCTGACAATTGCAATAGCAAAATCCTAGTATTTTGGGTGGACATTAACAGGTCCCTTGTATTAAATCCCTTAACCGGGTGACGTGTGTAGGTGTTCTAAGTCCTCTAACAAGGCAGACTTTAATAGGCCTTATTTACTAAATCCCTTAATCGGGTCGTATCTAACAGTGCGTTTGTAATTCTTTTACAGGGAAGGCTCCTAATAGGGTGCACTTCAGAAGAGTGCAAAATTTGTGAGGTTTCCTCACACCGTGGTTTTCTCCCGACTTGGGTTTCCACGTGATAAATCTGGTGTTGTTTATTGCTTGATTGTGTGATAGCTATTTCTGTGATAGAATCTGTTCTTCTTACAGTTGTAGTTAGATTATATCATATTTGATTCTTAAGTTTTAGTGGGTGCTGATTCACCCCTCCCCTCTCCGCACTGGTTGGGACCATCAATTGGTATTAGAGCCGAGTTCCTTTTTCTAAGCTGCTTAACCGCAATAGGGAAAAGATCCAATGATGAGGAAGGAAGGACCAAAGTTTTCCAAGGAATAGTTTACCTTATGGTGCAGCAGAATGAAGTTGTACATGAAAACCACCAGAGATCAATACTGGACTCATGTAATCCATGATTACACTGAACCCACCGGTACCTTGACACCTAATCAACAAAAGATCAGAACTGAACACACAACTGCAATGGATATGATAGCAAGTACGCTACCTGATCACGTATAGCAGAGATTGAAAATCTGACAACTGCTTACAAGATGTGGGCTAAGCTACAAACAGTGTATGGTGGTGACCCACATGTTCAAAGAGAAAAAGTAGAAAGCCTCAGAGGGAAATATGATGACATGAGGATGAATGAAGGAGAAGATATTGAGCACTATAACAATAGAATAAAAGAAGTGATGAACTCCATCAAAAGAGCTGGAGGAACGTTGAGTGAAGAAGATGTGGTAAGCAAGATACTGAGGATGCTAAGGCCACAGTATGCTATCAAGATCTCAGCCATACAAGAGCTCAGATCAGTGAGCATGTCTCAAGTCACTCTTGACTCCCTAATCGGTAAGTTGACTGCTTTTGAATTAAGTAATTATGATAACAACTTACCCATGTTAGAGGCTGCCTTTAAGTCCTCTGTGAATACTGCTTCCACCAACAAAGGAAGAGAGACCGGTAATAGTTCTACCGGTAAGGCTGGAAGTTTTGTTGAAAATCTACTCTCTGAAGAGATAGAGCAGGATGAGTTTGAAGCACTCATCGCAAGGATATTTCCAAGAGGAAAAGGGAAGTACAAAGGGAAACTTCCATTAAAGTGCTTTTCTTGCAACAAGATAGGACCATTGCTTCAAGGTGTCCAGATAATGAAAATAAAGAAAAGTCCAACCGATTCAAGAACAAAGGAAAGGAGTGCTACCTTGCCGAGGAAGGTGTCACAGACAATGAATCTGAAGCATCTGGAGATGAAGCAATTGTCTTTGTTGCAATAAAAGAAGAAAGCACAGTGATAAGTGAAATTGCACTTATTTCAAGATCTCATCAATATGATGACTGGATTGACAGTGGATGCACTCACCATATGACTGGTGACAAGAACAAGTTCATAAGCCTGAAGCTTAATGATGGTGGATCGGTGACCTTTGGTAACAATGATCCCTATGCTATCAAAGGCAAAGGCTCAATTGCACTTGGCAATGAAGCTGTAAGCGAGGATGTGTACTAGGTGGAAGGACTCAAGTACAATCTAATGAGTGTAGCTCAATTAAACAACAAAGGATACATGTTGGAGTTTGGGCAAGGTTCTTGTATTGTCAAGAATCAATCAGGAGCTCATGTTGCCACTGGTAGGCAGAGTAAAGGGAACCCGTTCTATCTAGACTCAATCGAGGGGGCTTGCCTCATAGCAACAACAAAAGGGGAGACAAACAAAATCTCTCATAACAAAAGAGGACAACAATTGGCTGTGGCACAAGAGGCTTTGCCACATAAACTTTGACAGTACTGTCAAAGTAAGTAAGAAGAAGTCAGTCAGAGGGCTTCCTGAGATTACAAAGCCTGACAGAGGTATTTGTAAAAAATGGCAGTTAGGCAAACTGACAGGAACAAGTTTCAGTAGTAAATCCTTTTCTGCTGAAAACGTGCTGGATCTCGTTCACACAGACTTGTGTGGACCTATGAGGACGAAGAGCTACTATGGAGACAGGTACTTCATGCTCTTTGTAGATGATTTTTCAAGAATGATGTGGACACTCTTCCTTAAAGAAAAATCAGAGGCCTTTCGCATGTTCAAAATCTATAAGGCTCTAGTGGAGAAGGAGACCGGTAAAAGCCTGAAGTGTCTGAGGTTAGGCAGAGGAGGTGAGTACACCTCTCAAGAGCTCACTCACTCTTGTGAGGAACATGGGATAAAAAGGCAGTTGTCTGCATCGAGAACCTCGCAACAAAATGGAGTCGCTGAAAGAAGAAATAGGACCCTAATTGATTGTGCTAGAACTCTAATGATTCAGAAGGATTTTCCCCATCACTTTTGGAGAGAAGCAAAAGGCACTACAGTGTATACATTGAACTGGGTTCAAGCTAAGAAAGGAACCGATAAGACTCCCTAGGAGTTTTGGTTTGGTCACACCCCAAGTGTAGGCTATTTTAGAATTTTTGGTAACAACTGTTACATCAAAAGAGATATGTACTCTGGCAAGTTTGAGCCAAAGAGTGATGTAGGCATATTTTTAGGTTATTCTACGAAGAGTAAAGCCTACCGGTGTTTGAATAAGAGGACTAAAAAAATAGTGGAAAGTATCAATGTAAAGATTGATGAATATTCAGAACCAAGGGAAAAGATCAGTCATGATAAATCAGATAGTCACTAGGATCATGATGCTGAAAATCATTTGGACTTTAATGAAATGATTGCTACTGATGAAGAAAAAGAACATGTCAACAGACCCTTGGAGCAGGGTAATGTACTTGAGCCAGGAAGGGATCAAAACATTAGACCAACTCAAGATGATGAACAGGAACTTGTTCATGACCTCGTTGGAGATATTGCTCAACTGGAAAACGTAGATCGGGATCAACGACCAGTTCTGCCAAGGTATGTCACATATCACTCCATTGATAACATTATTGGTGACAAACATGCTAATATTCTGACCAAGAGAAAGGCTAGAGAAAGTATGTGCTTACTTTCAAGTATAGAGCCCAAAACCACCAGAGAGGCCTTGGAGGATTAGAACTGGGTCAAGGCAATGAAAGAAGAGATTGAGCAAATTGAGAAGAATGAAACATAGACTCTTGTTCCTAGACCACATGACAAGAATGTTATTGGGACCAAGTGGGTGTACAAAAACAAGCTAAATGAAGAAGGAAAGGTGGTAAGGAACAAAGCAAGGCTAGTCTGCAAAGGATATGCACAGGAGGCAAGACTAGATTATGGAGAAATTTTTGCACTTGTGGCAAGACTAGGAGTGAGAATCCTGCTTGCTTATGCTGCTCATAAAAGGTTCAAAGTATACCAGATGGACGTAAAGTCCGCATTTTTGAATGATATATTTGAGGAGGAAGTATACATAGAACAGCCAGAAGGCTTCTCATCCATAGAGAAAAGTGGTATGGTCTATAAATTGAAAAAGGCACTCTATGGGCTGAAACAAGCCCCAAGGGCTTGGTATGAAAGGTTACATTCATACCGTCTAACCATTGGATTCACAAGAGCAAGAGATAACAACAATATGTATTTCAAGACTGGCAAAGAAGGGAACTTGATTGCTGAAATTTTTGTGAATGACATCATCTTTGGAGGAGATGACAAAATGAGCAAAGACTTCGTTGAGGAGATGAAGATAAAATTTGAAATGTCCATGATTGGAGATATAAAATTCTTCATTGGATTGCAAGTCCATCAGCTAAAAGAAGGTATTTTTATTTCTCAGTCCAAGTATGTTAAAGAAATTCTTAAATCCTTTGGGCTAGAAGAATCCAAACCGGTTGGCACACCAATGATAACTAACCTCAAGTTATCAAAGGAGGATGATGCAAAAGAAGTCAATGAGACATTGTATCGGTCAATGATTGGGAAATTACAGTATGCTGTGCATAGCAGACCTAATATTGCACATGCAATAAGCATTGTAGCCAGATTCTCTACTAACCCAAAAGAGACACATTTAATAGCAGTGAAGAGAATTTTCAGATACCTAAAGGGTACTGAAGAGTATGGCCTATGGTTTCCTCACAAAGGAGGTTTCAAGATAAAAGTATTCACTAATGCAGATTGGGCTGGTAATATTGATGACAGAAAGAGCACAAGTGGAGGTTCATTCTTTCTTGGAGAGAGGATTGTGTCATGGACGAGTAAAAAGCATAACTACATTTCACAGTCCATAGCAGAAGCTGAGTATGTTGCTGCTGCAATCAATTGCACACAGGTGACTTGGATAAAACATATATTGGAAGGAATCCAAGAACAGGTACGTAAACCTATTGCAATTTACTGTGACAGTACAAGTGCAATAAATATATCTAAAAATCTTGTCATGCACTCTAAAACAAAGCACATTGCTATAAAGTATCACTATTTGAGAGAGCAGGTGCAAAATAAAGAAGTGAAATTGGAGTATGTTCCCACAAAAGAACAGGTTGCTGATATATTCACAAAGCCTTTACCGAAGAGTACCTTTGAATATCTTAAATGTAAATTAGGGGTAGTGCCCCTTCTTGATCTTCAGTAATAAGGCCGAGGTGTTCATTAATCCATTGAGCTTCAACAGAGGATTCAAGTTTCATCTTAACTGGATTGGTGATAAAGGGCTGCTGCTCGAAGGGGGAGCAGATTTCGTGAAGGTAATCTTTTGACTAGCCTTTGGCATTATTGTCAAAGGGGGAGATTATGACCGGTTGTAATGTCGCCATTTTGAGCGAGCATTGGAGTTAGTGGATTTAGCCTATCATTGGGTCCTTGTAGGCTAATTCTGGTGATTAAAGGACCTTGATGTGGGTTTTGGCCTGTTTTAAGGGACTTAAATAGTAAGTCAACAGTTGGTTCCAATGAGCTCAAATGAATTAGAGGAATTAAATGATGCTCTCGGTTTTTATTTTCGGCTTCCGGTTTGGTCTCCAAGATTCTTGGAGGGAGCGTCTATTTTTAGAAAGTCATTCCGTCAGGTTCATTCATCATCTTTCATCATCAGGATCACTCTTGTGCTGTCAGATTTTGATTTTGATGCTTCCTCAGTTGTTTTCGCAAGATGGGTGAATTATGATTATTATTTAATTAAATCGGCTAAAGTTGCCATTTTTATTGGGAATCTATTCTGGGCATCTTAGTGTTATAGCTTGTTGGAACCGGCTTGAGAAGTTTTAAATCGTTAGCTCATAAAATAGGGACCCTATGTGTCAGAATAACATTTTTTTAATGAAAGGGTCATTTTCAGCATTAAAGTGAAGGGAAATATAATAGTTTATTATATTTCAAATGTGCAACCATAAAGCAAGTGGCTTTTAAGTGAAAAGTGTCATTGAGAAGCTATGGAAACATATTATTTATACAGCCTTATGAGAATTTGAACCTCATTCATAGACTTGTGTTTTTATTGAAAATTGGAGAGAGGAGAAATGGCTAGGGTTTGAGGACTGATTCCTCATTGTGCAATTTGAATCATTACTGGTTAATGGTGAATTTTGCCACTGAATTCTGAGAATACAATTCTGATCCCGTGTATTTGAATTTGATGTTGAAGTATATCAAATTTGAGGATATTTGAATAAGTTCTGAATTATAATTGGTGATTCGATTTTCTTCCTAGTGGTCATTGTTTGGTAGAAGTTTGTTCTTCTTCTGCAATCTATCTGCTAGCAGCGTATGGTAAATAAGTGCTGCAGACTTCACTGATTAGAAGTTGCGAAATCATCTGGAGGCTGGCATAACCTTTCCCAGCTTGTGCGTACTTCACCTTGAGGCTGCATTTCACTCACAGGAGGCTGCGATTATTATTCTGGACGCTGAGGTTATTATATTGGAGGCCGCGTGTTTGGCTGAAGGCTGCGACTTTAATTTGGGAGGGTGTGACACCTCTACCAACAACAACGTTCACTTTCTAGTGGCTGCGTTCTTTCCTTGGCATGCCACGATTTGCTTAAAAAGGTGCTTCTATTTTTTTAATTCATGTTATGTTATCCAAACATTAAACATTTACTGAGTTTGATTACTTGAGAGATTGGGAGTTAAAATAATTGGTTGATATTGTTAATTCAAATTCTGGAAATTTTTTATAAAATTCATATTTGTTCAAACTCCAAAACAAATTGCAAGCAAATTGGGAAAAAACATCAAATTAATTTTAAAGAGCCAGCCAGGCTCTTTACAGTGGTATCAGAGCATTGATCTTGCCAGCCTGGAGGTTATGAGGGCTTAGCTATGGCAGACAGGTTTGTGCCTGGTATGCATTATGTCTGCAAGGGTAGAACTTCACCCCCACTAGAGGGTAGTAAACAGGGAATGCAGCTGAATAGCATGGTTAATCTCAGGAAGCAAACAAATGCCATGATGGAAAGTATAGAAAAACTTAGACAAAATCAGGAAAGGATGAGTGCTTTGCTTTCAAATCCGTCAACCATAGACAATGTGGCAAGGTATATGGTTTCCATTTTTAAAAGGTCTTCCTCATAGAGAAAATAGGAAGAGAACCGGGAGGATTGTACAGGTGTAGCTTCTGCAGCCAGCAACCATCAGGTAGTGGAGCCTTTGCTCAATGAGGCAGCTACTAGTCCATATACGCGTGATGATGGAGGCTCTTCCCAGGAGCATGAGGTTATGACAAACTTGGTTGAGGACAGCTGCATTGAGTTTCATTATATCCATGTGATAGGAACTCGTGATCATGGGAATGCTGATGACATGATAGCCACCAATGATTGCAGCCCTACATCAACTGGTAGCAATGAAATTACTAATGATATAGGTTCTGATTTTTATGATAGCAGTCCTATGTTTGAGCCTATTGATGTCGTTGATGACAGGGCAAGTATAGAGGATGTTGTGGATATCACTATGGGTTTTGACTCACATGATGAGAGTGTTAGTTTTCAGGATTGTATGCTAAATGCGAGTTTTTCTAATTTTGATTTCTATGACAACAGTGAGTCACGTTGGCAACGACATGTGATATCAGAGGTTTTACAGGTTGGTAATATTGGCATTGATGATGTGGACACTACCGATGCTATCTATGAGGATGATTTATGCTACAACAAGTCTGGGATATCATATCAGATATTGGATGATGACTCAGAGTGGTTATTGGATGATGATAGGTCCCAGGATCATAGTTTACAGGGACTTATTGGACATCGTGAGGATTCTCAGAGACATGAGTCTATTTAGGTAGAGAAGATTTCACATCATGTCTCTCACAGTTCACAGTTTTTTAGCTCAGATCAGCAGATGGGATCAGTTCACTTTGTGAATAATCCCTTATTTGTGACAATCCCTTTCAGGAGTTGTACGATGATGATGATGTTGGGTATCTTATTAGTACATTTGGTTATCAGGCAGACTTTACAGGAGGCCAGTCAGGCCTAGCTGAGGAGTTTACAAGGGTGTACACAATGAGGAGTGCTTATAGTTTTACATTTGATCCTCACGTGCACGATATCTACCAGTTGCAAAGTTCTTCAGTGCATCCATTTGATGACTGGTATGATGGTTTGGTTGGCATGAAGACTGGGGGCAAGTCCAGTCTGTTGGTTGAGTTACTCTCAGTTGAGTTTCTCCCACGTGGCGATCCTGTTGCAACATCTTTAGTTTGGGTGTTGAGTGCAGTTTCTCAGATGTTGATGTTTGTACTGTTGATGCTGATGATTTCTTCACAGGAGTATAGTGATGATAGGGACATTACCCATGACCATCCTTGGGATCCAGGTGGACTTTTGTGTTTTGTTTTCTGAGATTGCTTGGGGACAAGCAATTTCAGGGAGGATTGTAATGTCCCCATTTTGAGCGAGCATTGGAGTTAGTGGATTTAACCTATCATTAGGTCCTTGTAGGCTAATTCTGGTGATTAAAGGACCTTGATGTGGGTTTTGGCCTGTTTTGAGGGACTTACTATTTATAGTAAGTCAACAGTTGGTTCCGATGAGCTCAGATGAATTAGAGGAATTAAATGATGCTCTCAATTTTTATTTTCGGCTTTCGGTTTGGGCTCCAAGATTCTTGGAGGGAGCGTCTATTTTTAGAAAGTCATTTCGTCAGGTTCATTCATCATCTTTCATCATCAGGATCACTCTTGTGCTGTCAGATTTTGATTCTGATGCTTCCTCAGTTGTTTTCGCAAGATGGGTGAATTATGATCATTGATTATTATTTAATTAAATCGGCTAAGGTTGCCATTTTTATTGGGAATCTATTTTGGGCATCTTAGTGTTATAGCTCGTTGGAACCGGCTTGACAAGTTTTAAATCTTTAGCTCATAAAACAGGGACCCTATGTGTCAGAATAGCATTTTTTAATGAAAGGGTCATTTTCAGCATTAAAGTGAAGGGAAATATAATAGTTTATTATATTTCAAATGTGCAACCATAAAGCAAGTGGCTTTTAAGTGAAAAGTGTCATTGAGAAGCTATGGAAAAATATTATATATACAACCTTATGAGAATTTGAACCTCATTCATAGACTTGTGTTTTTATTGAAAATTGGAGAGAGGAGAAATGGCTAGGGTTTGAGGACTGATTCCTCATTGTGCAATTTGAATCATTATTGGTTAATGGTGAATTTTGCCACTGAATTCTGAGAATACAATTTTGGTCCTGTGTATTCGAATTTGATGCTGAAGTATATCAAATTTGAGGATATTTGAATAAGTTCTAAATTATAATTGGTGATTTGATTTTCTTCCTGGTGGTCATTGTTTGGTAGAAGTCTATTCTTCTTCTACAGGAGCTGCAATCTATCTGCTGGCAGCGTATGGTAAATAAGTGCTGCAGATTTCACTGATTAGAAGTTGTGAAATCATCTGGAGGCAGGTTGCGATTATTATTCTGGAAGCTGCAGTTATTATATTGGAGGCTGCGTGTTTGGCTGAAGGTTGCGACTTTAATTTGGGAGGGTGTGACACCTCTACCAACAGCAGCGTTCACTTTCTAGTGGATGCATTCTTTCCTTGGCATGCCACGATTTGCTTAAAAAGGTGCTTCTATTTTTTTAATTCATGTTATGTTATCCAAACATTAAACATTTACTGAGTTTGATTACTTGAAAGATTGGGAGTTAAAATAATTGGTTGATATTGTTAATTCAAATTCTGGAATTTTTTTATAAAATTCATATTTGTTCAAACTCCAAAACAAATTGCAAGCAAATTGGGAAAAAACATCAAATTGATTTTAAAGAGCCAGCCAGGCTCTTTACACCAGTGAAGATGGTAACCGGACTAGTAAGATGTGTAAATTATGTTTTTCCATCAATGCCAAAGGGGGAGATTGTTGGCATTAACCAATACCCGACAAAGAGGTGTTGTCATTGATGTCAAAGGATATTGGATGCAAACAATGTTCAAACAGGAACAAGCAGGTACAATTGACAATCATAAGTACAAGAGAGACTGATTAGGAGACCGGTGACACACAGTGAGCAAGAAGAGGCATTGTCTTTGATATCGATAAATCTCTAACGGATCATCAGAGCAACTGGTAACTAAGGAAGGCGCAAAACCAGTAATCAAGGATTCAGAGCTCTGACTGGAAACAATGTATAATCGGAACCGAGGAGTCAAACCGGTATAGACAGAGAAGGAAAAAGTGATAGGTGATAGTTTTTACCTGTGCACAACCTAGGGTTATAAACCGATCAATGGAGATATTATCAAGATTGATGAACCGGGGAAAGTCACAGTCGACAAACACTTGTGTGACTCTTTGACCGGGATTTGTTGCACAAAATTCGGACGACTTTGTGTTATCAAGATAGGTGCAAGGCGCAATTGAAGGTTTTAATGCCAAAGTTTATGGCATTAAAACATGGAGAAATCTCAAGTAAAGGGAAGCTTGCGGTACACATCTGTCATTTCCTTTATAAAGCAGAAAAAGCACAAGGCATGCATCGGATGTTTCCTAAGTGAACTGAGACTCCACTAGGTGATGGATCCGAAGGAAATTTTTTATGAGGTCATGCATGCAAAAAGTGGAAAGAGAAAGAAGCCTATATATTCTTCAGCCTGTGAAGAATATTGTTTGCCTTGATTCTGCCAAAGAAAAAAGAGTGAACCTGTATGCTGAGAGAAGCTACAAAAGGGTGAAAAGAAGAGAAGAAGAGTGTGCAAGGAAGCACAACAAAAGAAGGAGAGCATACCTGTGGGGACTGGTGATGACTTTCAATTGAAAAGCACAGCGATCTTATCAGGCTCAATAAAGCCATTTTTAAAAGATCAAACCCTCTATTGCTCTCTGACAATTGCAGTAGCGAAATCCCAATATTTTGGGTGGACATTAACAGGTCCCTTGTATTAAATCTCTTAATTGGGTGACATCTGTGTAGGTGTTCTAAGTCCTCTAACAAGGCAGGCTTTAACAGGCCTTATTTACTAAATCCCTTAACCGGGTCGCATCGAATAGTGTGTTTGTAATTCTAGAGGGAAGGCTGTTAACAGGGCACACTTCAGAAGAGTGCAAAATTTGTGAGGTCTCCTCACACTGGTTTTCTCCTGATTTGGGTTTCCACGTGATAAATCTAGTGTTGTTTATTGCTTGATTGTGTGATAGCTATTTTTGTGATAGAATCTGTTCTGCTTACAATTTTAGTTAGATTATATCAGATTTGATTCTTAAGTTTTAGTGGGTGTTGATTCACCCCTCCCCTCTCAACACCGGTTGGGACCATCAGGTAATCCATGCCACTTCACCAAAAACTCCCTGATGATTCCCCAGCATAGATGTCTCTCTCTAGTATCCAGAATAGCCTCAGGAATCAACTCCAGCTTCCTCTCATCATCCAATGGGGGTAAAATAGAAGATGGGACAACATATCTGCCCAACGCCTTCTTGAGGCGTGAAACATGAAAAACATTATGCACCTTGCTGTCCTCTGGTAAATCAAGCTCATACGCAACCTTTCCAACCCGCCTTACCACACGGAAAGGACCATTATACCAAGGTTTGAGCTTCTCAGCTCTGCTCTTCCGAATGGATGAGTACCTGTAGGGCTGCAACATCAAATATACCATATCTCCGACCTGGAAAGAGCGTACAACTCTCCTCTGATCAGCATACTACTTTTGCTGATTCTGAGTTCTCTTTATATTATCTTGCAAACTTTCCATAATATCCTAGCTATCTTGCAGCAAATCACTTGCACTAGGAACTTTGCTATCACTGAACGTCAGATCCAAGAAACTAGGAGGGTCATAGCTATACAAAGCTCTTAAAGGAGTCATACGAAGACATATGTTGAGTGGAATTGTAGCAATACTCACATAGGTATATCCACTTCACCCAAGCCCTCTGCTGAGTGGACACATAATTTCGAAGATAGCCCTCCACCCATTTATTAACAATCTTTGTCTGACCATCAGTTTGCGGGTGGTAACTGGTACTAGGAGACAACTCCATGCCGCACAACCTAAACAACTCCTGCCAGAAGTGACTCATAAAACGGCTATCACGGTCACTCATAATATTCTGAGGTAAACCATGCAATCTGAAAACCTCCTGAAAAAATAACTCTGCAACTTGAATCGCTGAAAATGTAGTAGTGATTGGAAAGAAATGAGCATATTTCGTGAGACAGTCAACTACCACATAGATGCAATCTCTACCCTGGGCTTTAGGCAAGCCCACAATGAAATCCATAGAAATACATCCCCACTTCCGCTTAGCAATGGGAAGTGGCTGGAGTAACCCAGCTGGATATGTGTGATCCTGCTTGTTCTGCTAGCAAACAAAACACTCTCTAACATACTGCTGCACATCATGCTTCAGGCCTTTCCATGTGAAATGCTCCCGCACCTGCCTATAGGTTTTGAAAACCCCCGGTTGTCCAGCTAAGAGAGAATAATGGAAAGCTCTCAACACCACCTGTCTGACACTTGATCTTGGAACCAGAAACACCCTCTCCTTGTAAATGATCAACTCATTCACAAGAGTATACCTGCTGTCCTGTAAGGTCCCATCAATAAAATCAAATGCCCACTGATTTCTAGCATAATCAGTAATAATCAAGTGTCTCCAATCCTCAACTATCTCAGTCATAGCACCCAAATGTGGCCTCCGAGAAAGTGCATCAACAACCACATTTTGAGTTCCCTTGATATATGAAATATCAAAATCATAAGACTAAAGCTTGCTGACCCACTTCTGTTGTCTCTCATTCAGATCACGCTATCCAAGGAAATACTTCAGGCTATTATGATCAGTTTTAATACAAAACTTACTACCAACCAGATACTGCCTGAACTTAGCCAAAGCATGCATTATGGCTTACATTTCCTTGTCATAAACACTAAAAGATTTCTCAAGACCCCTGAGCTTCCTTCTCTCAAAAACAATGGGATGGCGATCTTGGGAAAGTACAACGCCAATGACCTCACTAGAAGCATCACAATGCAAATCAAACGGTCTAGAGAAATATGGCATCACTAGAACTGGGGATGATGTCATAATCTGCTTGAACTTCTCAAAGCACTCCTGTGCCTGAGAGGTCCACTCAAAAGCACCCTTACGGGTCAAATCTGTAAGGGGAGCTGCGTGACTAGAGAACCCTGCAAAAAATCTATGGTAGAAGGCACACAGACCAATAAATTCTCTGAGCTGTGTCAAACTCCCTAGAGTAGGCCAATCCAAAATAGCACGAACCTTATTAGGGTCCATGCGAACTCCCTCTGCATTGATAATATGACCAAGGTACAACAACTCAGTCATTCCCAAGGCACACTTGGACTCCTTGGCATACAAGGAAGCCCGATCCAGAATATCTAACACTGTATCCAAATGAACTAGATGGTCCTCCTATGTCTTGCTATATACTAGTATATCATCGAAGAAGACCAAAACAAACTTCCTCAACTGGTTGTGGAAGACCTGGTTCATGGTGGACTGAAAAGTAGTTGGAGCATTAGTCAACCCAAATGGCATGACTAAAAACTCAGTGTCCACAATGACATCAGAAAGCTGTCTTCTCTATGTCCTCCTCCCTTACTCTAATCTCTGGTAACCGGACCTCAAATCTATCTTAGAGAAGAAAGCTGCACCATGCAACTCATCAATCAACTCATCAATGCGTGGAATGTGATAACTGTTTTTAATTATCTTACGATTCAACATCCTATAATCAATACACATCCTAAGTGTACCATCCTTTTTCTTCACCAAAACAACTGATGAAGCAAAGGGAGACTTACTCGGTCTAATATGTCCCATAGATAGCAACTCCTGAATAGTTTTCTCAATCTCATTTTTCAGGCGCTTGGGATGCCGGTAAGGAGTGATCATGATGGGCTTAGTGCCCTCCTCTAACTCAATGATGTGCTCAATGCCTTTGTTAGGTGGCCTACCATGAGGTAAATCACTAAACACTTTAGAGTGTTTAGTTCTAAGACCCTGTATGTCAGGATGATAAGCTGGTTTCCCTGTCTCCTCAAGTGTGGGTAATAATCTGCACTCTGCTGCCCACTCAACTGCATCATGACTAATAAGACGCTGCATACGTCTAAGAGAAATAGTCTTCAGATTTTCCTCTTTGATTGCCTTGAGAATATGTTTTTTCCATCTACTTCAAATTTCATCTCCATATCCTTAAGGCTGAGATAGAAAGCCTCAATGGAATGTAACCGGCTTATACCCAAAACCAATTCTGTCCCTCCCATGTCAACCACATAAAAATCAGACTTGAAGTCATAATTATTTGACCTCAAGGGAAGGTCTGGAATCATCCTGTCACACTTAAGTGTGTAACCTTCAGCCACCTTGACTCTAATGCCTTCAAATCCTTCCGTCTGTAAGTCTCTTCTGGATACCAACTATGAGTCAATGAAATTATGAGTAGCACCTGTATCCAACAAAACAATAACATGCTGCCTTGCTAGGAGTCCTTGTAACCTGAAAGAGCCCTCTTTCTGCATGTTGGAGAGGTAGACAACCTTAAGGTTGGGATCATCATCAACCTTTTCCTCTTTAGCCACTTCTTCATAGTTCTCTTCATCATTATCAGCTTGCTGTCCTGCAAAATCAGAACTATGTTCATCCTCAAAAACCCACTCCATAAGCCTATTTCTCCCCTTAGGCTTCAAAGGACATTCATGTTTTTCATCATAAGGACCCTGCAATAGGAACATAATCTTTTTCTTCTCAAGTCATTAAGTGTTTCCTGATCAAGAGGCCCTATCATAGGTCTTTTGGAATCTGATCCATCTATTCTTTTTGGGACAGCTTTGTTGTCAAATGAAGAACTAGATGGTTTAGGAGGAAACCTAGTATGTGGAGCTGAACATTCCAAATCTCTTGCTTTCTTCATGACTGCCTGCAAAGATGAAGGGTCAAAAGACTTAACCCAACCCTTGAGAGGCTCAACTAACCCCTCCACGAACAACATCACACGCCTCCTCTCTGAAATATCATACACCATAACTAAAACCTTCCGGAACTCACTGATGAAGGCCTCCAAACTACCAGTCTGTTTGAGTTGTGCCAACTCACGGAAATAGGACTTTGGGTCCTTCTTGTCAAATATCTCAACTAATCTGTCTACAAACTCCTAGTAGGACATAATCTGACCATGGCGCAATGAAACTAGCCCATGGTACCACTAGTCATGGGCTATGCCATCAAGGTGCAACACAACAAACCGTATAGCATCCTCTTTAAACATAGGACGCAATGACAAGTATGTGTCTAGCTTGTGAACCCAAGCTCTAGCTATCATCTTCCCACTTCCATCAAAGTGAGTCAAAGTCAATTTGCTGGTTGCTTGTTTTAAATCACTCTGTCCGGGCCTCTGTCTCATGTCAGGACCTAATCTACCTCTAGAATGCTCTCTTCTGTGTCAAGAACCTGTCAAAGTTCAAATTCCTTTTGATTGCTTCAGGTAACGCATCCCACTCTGCAAAGTGAGCCACCATGTCATCAACAAATGGCGTTGGCTCTGTCTCAGCGCTGACTATATCTACCTCAGGCCTCAAGAAAGGAGGACGTAAAGGCCTATCACGAGTGCTAGTAGGATCAATTTTGAAATTCTATCGATCCTCAATTCTAGACCTGTGAGAGCTAACTGATGCACTCTTGGGGCCCCTATCTCTGTCGTGATCACTAGGTAAAGTCATGTGCTGTAAGGTGTCGGATAGCTGTTGCAAAACATTTGCAACATGATGCTGTCCTTCAGCTAAATTTCTGAAAGCATCTATGGCCTCTCTGTCCACATCATTACCTATATTGTTTATATTCCTATCACTTGTATGATCAATCTGTGGACCCTGTTCACTACCCTTTGGTGGTGGTGAAGCTCTACCCCTACGGGTATAGTGCATTCCTGGAACAAATTTGTCTGCCATAACTAGACCCAAATTACCCGCAGGCTGGCAAGACTAATGCTTTGATACCACTGTAAAGAGCCTGGCTGGCTCTTAACTGCAAACTAATTTTCTTGTATATTTGTTTTGAAATTTTTTTGAGTTTTTGAACATATATATTTTTTATTTTCTCAATTTATGAATTAATAGCAACAACAATTCATACTAACTCCGAATGCTCACCAAAGTAATTAATTACAAGGACTAACATAGTGCAATGAGTAATACAATAATAATAATGCAAATTGGCACCTTTAAAGCAAAACGTGGCTGCCTGATGATGAATCACAGCCGTAAGGAAACGATACAGAGCCCACTCTATTGTTGATGCCAGCTGTATATAATGTCTTCCCTGCTAATGGATGCCCCTTACGCCACCCAAAATGAAGCCATGGACAAGAAACAACAGCCTCCCATCAACCCACACTTGTATTCATCAAACCGCATTCCTCACTAAATAATATGGCTCCTGTCAATGCCGTATGGAATCCATGTAATTCACAGCTTGATCAAATTTTGAAACACAATTCATTGGCATTGAATTTCCAGTTCAAAGTGTATAGAATTTTGTAGAAATTCTTTGTTTCCTCTTGTAGCACCAAACCCTTATAACTCTTCTTCCCCAAATTCGATTTTTTCACAAGTTTGCATAAAAATATGAGATAATAATGAAGCCTTTCAAAATCCTTCAAGGCTTTATAATAAAGCATTAAAAAATAAGGCTTCCTCAACACACCAATCCTCAGCTTCAAGTCCACTCATTTCACTAATGAGGCTTCAACAACACACCATCAATTTAAAACATTAAATCTCATGAGTTATTAATTAAGCCAAGCTTAATTTAATAACTCCATATGCAAAATGATTTAATTGAATGCTTCTGACACTCAGCACCCTGTGCCCTCACTGCCTTGCTAGGAATAGCAACCAGGCTAAAAATAGACTTACTATAAATAGAAAATCTATCATAGAGACCCTCTAAACCAATTGTCAGCTCACGAGAGTCGCGATGATGAACTGACCAAAACATGCTCCTGACTCCTGCTAAAACAGGGACATCACAGGAATGCCTATAAGCCTATAACAAGAGTATGTTTTCTTTTTTTTGTCACCATCATTAAGGGCTTCTTTTGGTAACACTTTCAAAAGCTTAATCATCAAAGAAAATTTGATAGCTAGGGTTTAACTATGTAAAAATAAACTGATAGCTTGATAGTGTGAATGTGGGGTTTTCTATTAGAAAAATTTCTATAATCCAAGAAGGATATTGCAGGCCAAGTGAAAAATGTATCTGAGTTGAAATAGAATTATGATATTCAGTTGCCTTGCATCCATTTCTACAACTTATTTCATGTGAGTGTTTTTATTGATATAATTCTTTCTTCCATTTATTTTTAAATACTTTGAACTTAGCATGTGGTCAATAGTAGATCAGTTGACCATCCCAATAACTAGTGGTGGTTTGGGAGTGGAGATTCTAATGGGTTTGAGGGGCAACAATGATAACCTGCACAAGGTGTTAGATGTGAGAAAAACCCAATGATAAAGGGGGTCAGAAAATGAGAAAAGAGAGAGTGAAGATCACCACCAATGAAAATCATGCTTCTTTAACTACAAGCAAGAAAAACTAAATTATATGAATTTGGTGGAATTTGCTATATTTTTCATTTACTCACAAGTTTTTCAAGCAAAAAATTGCTGCGAGTTTTTGGGCGAGTGACTTGCTTGGTGAACTAGCTTGCGAGTACTCATGAGTTTTGCTAGTACTTGGCAAGTTTTGCAACTATGGTGCAAACCATACAATAAATGCTCCCAAGTACCCTCTAAGCCTCTAGTAGGTTCCTATTTGAGAACATAAATGACTTAAATTTGAATAATTATACAATTAAGCTTCGGGCAAGTTCATACAATGAAAATATATCTACTTCAAGATTTTCTTTCATCTTATGATCTAGGGTGATTTCTTAGATTAGCAAGAAGCAATCGATATTGTTCTTATCATCAAATGAAGTAAAATGTAAATATATCATGGATGACATGCATGAAGCACTTTGATGTGAAATACTATTCATAGACATAGTCTCATTTTTTAAATGATGCGTATAGCTCCAATAAAATATGATCATAAAGATAAAATCAAATTGATCAAAGGGGTTGTGCTCAAATGGAAAATCCATAGGGTTTTCATGATGGAGATCCAAGTCTAAATCCCCTCAAATTGCATCTTAGTGTTGAAGCATGTGTTGCGCTAGTATCCCCATGATTGGTATGGTATCCTCATAATTGTTAGGCTCATATTGGAATTGTAGTCCTTAATAGACTATTGTAGGAAACCAGACCCTCACTAATTAATCCAAACAAATCAAATCAAATTAAATTGACGAAGAATCCAATCTCATGATTTTTTTTGCAGAAACTAAATACATAGGGATGAATTTATATTAATAAAGAATTCAAGCTAGCGAAATAAATTTCAACTCTAGACAAAAGACCAAACAACAAAACATATGCACAAAAGCATTCAATGTAAGTTCAATAAATTTAGAGAACTGTTAGACATAATTGAAATAAACATTTAAGGAGGTTGATAGGTGCAAAAATGTTATTTATACACATCAGAAGTGTAATTTAGTAAATGTGTTTAAAATGGAATTAAGTGATTGGAAGTTGGACATCAAACTACCTAAATATTGCGTGTACAAATGTTATTATTTACATCAATGTAATCATTTTGTGTTTTATTTCTTCTTGAAATTTTCTCCTAACCCCCAACGTCTTCAACTTATCATCCAAAAGAGTGGTAAATTTAACTATATTGTACAAATGTTTGGTTGGCATGAAATCAAAAAGATTTCATGAATTGTCTAAGATTCTTGAAGGACTTTCAAGTGTTACCTTTGGAGCCTAGCTTGATATTGAAATTTCAAATTTGAGATTTTTATTTCTTATATTAGTCTCTCCTGTTTTGGTGGGCAGGTAACAAACATACCATGTGGTACAAAAGGTGGAGTAATGATATACTTTGAGAAGATTGAGGTGTGCAAAATTATTTGAAATTTAATGTATTGTATTTGGTTGTGGTCTCTACCATGCGCCCAAGGCCATTTATTCTCATAATATAGCAGAAATCAAGGCACAACTTTGTATTATAGACTAGTACTCAACACATAGGAAATAGTGTTCAATTAGCATCGATTGGCTTATTTTCTCCCTTTCTAATAATTTCATATCATTATTAACTATTTCCATTTCTTTATTTCTCCATTTAAAGAAATCACTTGAATTTATGCAGGTAGTGAACCGCCTTCAAAAGGAATATGTATATGAGACAGTAAGAAATTATGGTTTGAAATATGACAAGACTTGGATATATGACAAAATTCATCATGAAATTAATCAATTTTGTAGTGCACATTCTTTACAGGAAGTCTATACAGACTTGTTTGACCAGGCAAGTTCTAACTTTGAATACAATTCCTTATACATAAAACTCCTTTTAGATGAACACCATGCATTTCAATTAGAATTCAATGGGAGTAGAACATTTGTAACACTTGTATTAAAATCTATGCAGATTGATGAGAGAATGAAAGAAGCAATTCAGGCTGATTGTCTACGTTATGCCCCTGGTATTGAGATCATCAGTGTGAGGGTGACAAAACCCACAATTCCAAAAAGTATTGCTCAGAATTATGAGAAAATGGAAGAAGAACGCACAAAAGTATGAATTTTAAAAAGAATAAATGGATGGGTACACTTTGAGCGCATCAATTTTTCTTTTCTTTATATATTTAATATTTACTAAAGATTGATTTAAAGTTAACTTTTTTCTTTTCTTTTGCAACATAATTTTATTCATCAAATTGTAGGCAAAAATTATGCCATTAGTAAATAATGCTTTTGTTAGTTAATCGGGTAGTATAATAAAACTCTCGTTCCGAAATGGTGTCAGTTGCTAGCGGTTGGCAGACTTAACCAACTGCCAAGCACTATTTGTATGAAGGTCAGAACAATTGATATTGTTGTTGATTTGATGGTACTACTAATCTATTGAAGATATATCATTCTTCCTAGCTCTGAATGTATTGTTTTGTATGATGCAATAGTAATCATTCAAACAATTGTGAATAAATATAGATCATAACTGACATAACATGGACAACCAGAGATATCACAGAATCACACAGTACAACTAAATCAAAATCTCTAAAATCCCTATCCACTTGCACATTCCTACAAAACCCACTTGCATGCTAATCCCTCATTTAATTAAATAATCATATCATTTACTTAATTAACCCCTTCCTCCCACTTGGAATAAAAAGGAATTTAAAATTCCTCAACTCATTCTCTCCTCCCATCACATCCTCCTAACTTTCCCACTTGCCCTCTAATCATCCTCCATTAGGCCTAATCCCCTCCCTAAGCATGTGCACATTCCTAAACACAAGAATTAGGCAACATGGTTAACCCTTGTCCACCTCATCCTTAAATGCCCAACCATTTTTGGAAAGGACCCACATAGGTCTCTTACATCCTCATCCGCTCCAAAGAATATTTAATTCTTTTCCGTTCCCCCACATGTCCTTTTGTGTGCTGAGACAAGAAATGCCTTTATGGAAAATCTTCCTCTCAACCCCCAATGTCCTCTCATCCACTCTAAGGTTGACACTTGTCAACCTCCTATGGAGTGGGAGAACCCTAGCCATTAACCACCCTTGATCCTCTCCCACTCCATCTTAGCCATTCATTCTAATTCTTCAACACTTAACCAAAACTCTTTCCATTCCATTCTCATTATGAAACTTTCAACTTATGCAATTTTCATCTTAGAGCTATCATCTTGAGTATGTTCTTGAGTTTTCTCCATATCCTTTGTAAGCTTGAGCAACTATGACACACTCTCATGTTGTTATTCTTTCGAATTTGTGAGCACACATACAACCATTCAACCTTGGACATATTGTTGCATCAAGGAGGCTATTGGTTTGCTACTTAGTTTGCATTTCTTTTTGTTTTTAGCCTTCTTTTGTTTAGTCTTGTGTGTTGCTTCAAATTTGTGATTTTAGTGTTTTTAATATCTTATTTACATTCCTTCGAATCACATTTTATTGCACACATTCTGGCATACACAGGTTGCAGGTCTTAGAATTTGCAAGTGCTTCATCAAATACACCTCAAATTCTTCACCCGCTCCAGCAGATACACCCCAAAAACTTAATCAAACTCATTTCTAGAAAAGTGGATATGTTCTGTAAAGGGGCAAATAGACTATGTGCTCTGGCGGTTACGCTGTGGTTGGGTGGATTTGTGACCTAGCAAAACAAGAAATAGCTCAAAGAATATCATTGAACTAGAAAATCTGCCAATCCTGGTAGAGTGGATCTGATTTGGCATTTCTGCCAATATTCCATCAGGTAAACTTTGTGTTTTCTGCAAACTAACTTCCTAATTTGGTGGATACTCCCATACTTTGGTGGATATGCCCTATAATTGGGTAGATTCGACCTTGTTTTGGAAGATACACTATGTGGTTTGGTGGATATGCTATGTAGTTGGGTGGATTTAACCCGTGCATTGGTGGATGTGTTGATTCCATTGATTTTCCAGAATGCTATAGCATGCTTTGATGAACTAATCTGCTAACTTTGCATTTTTTGCTTGACTTAGCTTCGTAGAGAAGTTGTTTTCGCTTGTTGAAGGACCCCAAAACAATAACGTGTATGCTTCTAGGACCACCAAAGAAAGGGATTGCTTTCAGAACAATGGTTAATCAATGAATCGTGTGCTTTCTTTTAGCGTAGGAACACTTCAATTTCTTAAAGGAATGAACACATGTTCATTGTGTTTGGTGCGCTTGCACATTTGTTTACATTAGATCCATAAAAAGGTAACACATAAGTATCTCCTCTTGCCCTCTGTGCAACCTTAGGTGTAAGAGAACATGTACTACCATTTTACTTAGAGAGCCTACCTTGGGGAAAAAGTACTCAATCCAAGAGCGACTCAAAGTGGTGCTTTCCTTCAGTTGCTATATAAATGAGGTTGAGGGGAAAACTGAGACTTGTCGGGCGGTTGGTACTATGCCAACAGTTCCCTTAGTACCCACATTCATGTGAGATGCATCAAAGTCCTTTAACTAGGATTGGGATAGGCTCTTAAGTGAGTCACTGCCGAATGTGTAGACACTAAGCTCCTCAAATCGTGACTAAACTACTTGTTTTAGAGGCCAAAATCCCGTGCTTAGTGGTTTAGGGTGTGTACATCGTACCACATAGTTACTCTTCATGTACCCTTTGTTATGAGATGGAACATTCCTCAGTTATAAGGCTTTCAAACCTTTGAGGGAAGAGAGGTGTGTCGGTGTTGTGTTGGGGGAGTGAGCGCCACCTAATCTCTATCTATCCATTTCATTTGTGGTATTTCTATGTTGTGGGAGCTCCACAAAGTACTATACAAACTCCAGACTAAGTTACAAATGCTTGCAAGTGTTTTCTAGTTATATGTTATCATCTTGGGCTAATCTAGGCCCCATACACTTTAGTCTGTGTTAGACAAACTATTCTTGTGCTTGTGTTTGGATCATACATTATCTTTAGCCAAAACAAGTTAGTTAAGCTTAGTGTCGGTTAAATCCTAGTCGTGCAGATACACATTGAGGTTGGGCGAATGTGCAATGTCCATTGGTGGAATTGAACATACTTAGCGTAGTCACTATTCAGCCGTTTAGTGGATTTTCATACTTGTCTAGCAGATTTGCTTACACATTTGGTGGATTTGCAGCTTTGGTCTAGGAGAAACAAACTGTCATCTAGCATATATGCGCTATCGTTTGGGAGACACGCTTTGAGAATTTTCCACCTAATTTGGCAGATATGCCTACTACTTGAGAAGATATGCCCCTATGAACTAGTAGAATCAAGTCTTGAAGTCTATCGTGCCCACTATTTTTGTAGGCTAGTGGAAGTGCCACCTGAGCAGATACACCTATTAGTTTGGCAAATACGCCAGTTACTTTGACAAATTTTCCATTCTAATTAGGAGTTCTCAGTCTTCTAGTCCTTATCCAATGGATGTGCCACTTGGGTTGGTGCATTTTCTTTTCTTGATCTAGTGGATCTGTTATGTGATTAGGTGGATTTTCCAATTCTGTCTAGTCAGTCATTTCTGTTATTCCTAACCGGTTACTGAGAGGGGGGGTGAATTAGTAAATTCAATTTCTATATCTCTTTTAAGCAAACAGATATTCTTGTTAATACAAAAATTAAAAGAATACTATAACATTCATAAATAGAAATTAAATGCATAGGTCAACACAACATTTATACGTGGAAACTCTCGGTTAGAAGGAAAAAACCACGGTAAAACCCACAAACTCCACTACTACAGTAATAAAGCTTCCCTGTTAGAGGCTTACAAAGCACTGGTAAGAGTGCTACCTGGTTAAGGGATTTGATAGAAGACCTGTTAGGAGTCGCCTTGTCAGAGGACTTAAAACACCAATAAAGATGTTACCCAGTAAAGAGATTTATACAAAGAACTTGTAAGGGTTCACCCTGATTGAGGGATTTTAATTATGCTTCACAACTTAAAGCAATGATCTAATGATGACACTCTATCTGTCGAATCAGACCATACCTATTCACCCTTTCCTTTGCTTGGTTGTTGAATCTTTCTCTCCCTTTCACCTTTTGTGACTGTGTTTCCTCTCAGAAGATTTTGCTCTCCTGCTCTCCTTAGCTCTTTGCTCTTGATATTCAACAACATATCTTTCATGTCTTTCGACCTGTATTTATAAGAAATTATCTTATTAAAAATACATCTCATAATTCTGCCAAGCTGTAAATTGTCCCATAAATCAAGCATGCAAAATCCTTGATTAAAAAGCTTGCAAACTGATCCTGTGTTTACCTTGAAATGCTCGTAGAAAAACAAAGCTATCTTCAATTCCACTGAAAAAGCTAACTCCAGTTTAACTGACAAACGCTCCACATAATCCGGTTCGGATTATCATGCACTTAACCGGTGTAGAACTTGTATCCGGTTAGCCATTTGTTCCTTGTGTGTTTGACAAGACTGGTTGGTTAAAACTTGGACCGGTTAAAGTACACTACTTTCTTGCTTAGTCTTCACAATTATGAATACCAGTGTGATGTACCAGTGTTCCGATGGGATTGATGTTTGCCAATGACTTTACCAATGACAACTAACTTTATGTCAACAATCTTCCCCTTTGGCATTGGTGGCAAAACATATCAATACATCACCTGTAGACTTCCCCTGTAGATTTGCTCATCTAACTGTTACTGATATCATATCTCTCTTCTCTATACTTTGCACTTCCATCTTTCTTCTCTGCACTTACATCTTCCCCTTTTTGCCTCCAGAGGACAAAGGGTTGTTACTCTTTACATTTTTACATTTTACAACTGTAACTTATTGAAGATATCCTTATAGATCTTCTTTGCAGAATCAAGGGATGGTTTCCAGATACCTGTTACATGATCTAAGTTATTCTTTGCAGCTTGCAGTGAGACAATGAGATTTTCCATGTCTTCCACTGTCTTATAATCAGGTTCTTTGATCAGTCTGTTTGTATCAGTTGCCATTGTCTGCATCAGATCAAAAGTTGGTGCAATGAACAACTGAAATCCAACAAGATCTTGGATTCTTTTTGTATTTTCTTCTAATGCCTTCCTCAAAGTGAGAGCAAGACTTGTCAGCTCCCGGTTGTACTCAATTGCAAAAGAGCTTTTAGCATCAAATTTTGATGTTAAAACCTTTATCTCTTTTGTTGTCCTGATCGTTCTCTCAGTTATATCCTTCACAAAGTCTTCAAAGCTAGAAGTCCTTGTGATCAACCTTCTAGCTTCCTATATCTGTTGTTGTAGCTCTCCGGTTCTTGTAGATACAATATCTTTGAGTTCTTCAACCTGTGTGTGAAGAATATCTATTCTTTTCTTCTCGTAATGATCAATTGCAATTGTTTCTGGGTCAGTGACATCTTCCCCAATTGCTTGTGCCATTGTCTCCAATTGATCAATCACCGGTTCATCTTCATCTATATCTGTATCAGGTACAAAGTTGTACAAGATATTCCTTACACTAGAGAGAACCATATCCTGTTTTCTCTTACTTCATTTCCATGTCCTTAATGTTGAGATAAAATGCCTCAATAGAATGTAACCAACTCATGCCCAAAACCAATTTAGTACCTCCCATGTCAACAACATAAAAATTAGACTTAAATTCATAATTATTTAACCTCATGGGAAGATCCGGAATCATCTTGTTACACTTAAGTGTGTAACCATCAACCGTCTTAACTCTAATGCCTTCAAATTCTTCTGTCTGTATGCCTCTCCTAGATACCAATTGTGAATCAATAAAATTATGGGTGGCGCCTGTATCCAACAAAGCAATGATACGCTGCCCTAGTAAGAGACCCCGCATCCTGAAAGATCCCTCTTTCTTCATGCTAGAGAGGTATACTACCTTAAAATTGGAATGCTCCTCAACCTTTTCACCATCAACAGCTTCTTCGTAACTTTCTGCCTCATGATCAACTTGCTGTCCCTCAAAATTAGAACTATGTTCATCCTCATAATACCACTCCATAAATCTATTTCTGTCCTTAGGCTTCATTGGACAGTCATGTTTTTCATCATAGGGTCCCTTGCAATAAAAACATAACCTTTTTCTTCTTAGATCATTAAGTGTGTCCTGATCTAAAGAGGCTATCATAGGTTTCTTAGACTATGAATTTTCAACCCTCTTTGGGGCTGCTTTGTTGTCATAAGAGGAAGTAGATGGTTTAGAGGCAAATTTGCTTCATGGGGTTGATATTTCCAAATTCCTTTCTTTTTTCATGGCTTCCTGTAAATTGGGCAGATCAAGAAACTTAACCTAACCTATAAGAGGCTCAACTAATCCGTCTATGAAGAGCATCACGCGCCTCCTCTTTGAAATGTCATAAACCATCACTGATAGCCACTGGAACTCACTGACAAAATCCTCAAGACTACTAGTCTGCCTTAGTTGTGCTAACTCACGAAAATAGGACTCTGGGTCCTTCCTATCAAATCTATCTACCAATTTATCCACAAACTCCTGGTAAGATACAATCTGATCATGATGTAAAGAAACAACCCATGGTAACACCAGTCATGGGCTATGCCATCCAAATGCAACACAACAAACCAAATAGCATCCTCTTTAGACATAGGACGTAATGACAAATATGTATCCAGCTTGTGAACCCAAGCTCTAGCCGCAACTTTCCTACTTCCATCAAAGTGAGTCAAGGCCATCTTGCTGGTGCCTGCTTCAAATTGTTCTGTCTAGGCCTCTGTCTCATATCAGGTCCAAGTCTACCCCTAGAATGCTCTCTCTTTTGCGTCAAGAACTTGTCAAAGTTCAAATTTTGTTTAATTGCCTTTGGTAAAGCATCCCACTCTTCAAAATGAGTCATCGCATCATCAACAAATGGAGCTGGCTTTGTCTCAACAGTAGCCACATCTGGCTCACGCTTCAGAAAGGTAGGATGTAAAGGCTTGTCATGGGTGCCTATGGGATCAACTCTATATTCCTGTCTATCCTCAGCTCTAGACTTGTGAGAACTAATTGACATGCTCCTCGTACCTCTATCTCTGCCACGATCGCCAGGTAATGTAATGTGTTGTAAGGTGTCAGATAGCTGCTGCAAAACATTTGCAACATGGTGCTGACCTTCTGCCAAATTCCTAAATGCCTCTCTAGCCTCCTTGTCTACATCATTACCTGTATCACCAGCATTTCTGTCACCCATAGTGCCAAATTGTGTTCCTTGTTCACCATCTTCCGGTGGTGGTGAAGCTCTACCCCTATGGGTATAATGAATTCCTAGAATAAATCTTTCTGCCATGAATGAACCCAATTTCCTGCAGGCTGGCAAGAAACCGCTCTGATACCACTATAAAGAGCCCTACTAGCTCACACTCTATCTATGCTAAAGAATTGATTGTTTTTATTTTTTATTTTTTTTATTTTGTGAATATATGTTTTTTTTTGTAATTTTCAGAATGCAAGATAACAACGCCCAACAAATTGTAAACTATCACCAAATGCACACCAACTTTATTTACTATAGTGAGCTTGCAAGTATTTACATACGAAAGCAAAGACATACATTAACTTATGCGAATAAGGCACCTGAAAATGTTAAGATGCTCAATGTGGATCCTTTGTTGATGGCGGATGAGCTAAATTTGATCTTATCCTGCAATGTGCAGACCGTAAATGCTCATGCTACCACTGTAATATAAATCACAGCCTAATAATATAAATCGCTGCATCCACACATTGAAACACAGCTTGTAGTAATCAAACACTTCCTCCAAAATTCGCACGCCGCCCTTCTAATTAGCCTCCAAGAACTTCGATTGCAGCTTGTCTTAAGAGAATTTTGCTTCCTGTGATAGTCGTTCTTCTTCTATCAATTAGCAGCGATTTTTAAGAATATTTCTTGGCACAACTTCTCACCCAATCCCTGATCAATTCGCAGTAGCTAATCAAAGTATCAAAACAATTCATTGTCAAAGAAGAGCCAATTCAAAGTGCAAGAGAAAGATTGAAGAAATTCACAATTCCATCATCCCAACATCCAAACCCTTGGAATGGTTCACAATTCACCATTTCGCCAAAACATAAAATGCATAATGAGAGATATTCGAAACTCCTCAAGGCATTGCTTTTATAACTTTTTAAAAGAAAAGCTTCTTCAACACACTCTACGCCAAGTATCTTCATGAACACTCATTTCATTAAAGAGCCTTCAACACACCAATCAATTAAAACAATAAACTCATAACATTATTAATTAAGCTAAACTTAATTAATAACCTCCAATATGCAATGTGTCATTAAAGCTCAATGAAACACTGACATAGCCTAGACTCAAGGCGCCACCACTGAGCACTACCAAAAATAGAAACCCACTCACCTGACTTACTATAAGTAGCAAGTCAACCACCAGAGACCCTCAAATCTAGATGTTAGCTCACGAGGGTCGCAATGATGAGCTAACTTATCCATACTCCTGAAACCTGCTAAATTGGGCACATCACATCTTTCCTCATCCTCCTCATCATTTGATTCCTCCACTGTCAACTCTATCTCTATGCTATATCCCCCCCTCACTGCAACCATCAATAGCAGTCTCCCTCCCCTTCCTCTCTGCCACCATCCTCGTCTAGCAACCGCCTCTCTCCTCCACACATAGGGTGTTGGTAAATCTACTATCCCAATAGGCTCTAGTATGCATGTCTACCACCATTATTGGAACCTACTGGTCGTCCCAGGGTCATCCACTCCACCTACAACATTTCACAACTCTACCTTCATCCCTCTCCATTCCCCCTTTGCCTCTGCCACTACCCACGCTCTGGCCTCTTGCGTTAGCCATGCAATCCTATGCGGTGGTCCTCGTATGTCCTACCTCACACCAAACTGTCTCATCACTCAATCAGGCCTATATCGCTCAATCACATGCTCCTTCCTCCCCGTGATATATGACAATGTTGTAATATAGGGTATCTTCTTTGAATCCTCTGGCCATCTTGCAATATCCTAGTTTGACCTCCATATTATGCTTGCCGCATCCATCTAACCCAGCATACTCCTCCAATGGTCCACCACTATCCCCACGTACCTCAATCCTCCCCTCCAATTGTAGGCTATTGGCTCCTCAACCCCTTGCTCCAACCTCATACCTATAGGTCAATCAAGCAATATGTTCTCCCAAGACCAAATCTGCAATAGTGTTGCATATCTTGTACTCATTGCGTGGTAACATATCATATGGAGCTCTTTGTATAGCTCCGCAGCACCAATGTCCCCCATACCATTTGCCTCCATTGGCGCACTATGTCCACTATGATTTGTACCCACCCTAGCAAAATCAAGCAACCTCCCTTGTAGAGAGCCAGGAACCTGCTCACTACTACACATACATTTAGGAAAATGTATCTATCCAAGCTCGTTGTTGCCTGAGCTAGCCCAAAAACCAATGTCCTGTTACGCACAGGTACTTTTGTCCTCCATAGTAACATGTGCACTATTTGTGCATGCTCAATGTCTCACATCACCACCTATGGCTCCCTAGTCGAGAGTTGCACGATACTGTATACATCCTCTATAGTCACTGTCATCCCCCATCAAGAGGTGGAATGTTGATGTCTCTAATCACCACCGCTCTGCCAACGTTGTAACCACCCCAATGTGTGCTCAGATGGTCGACATCTAGGCCACATACGCCACCCCGTTCTAATCAATGATAGCCCACTCCTCCGCTTTGAAGGTGTCTAATAGTCTCAACACCAACGATCTTGTCTCATGTACCACTAGGGTGTCGATGCTCCTATGCATAGTCAACGATACTTGTCAATTATTCTCATCCTAAGTCTGATAGTCAAGCTTAAAACACAAAGATCCCCCACCCTCTTCCTTGCTCTTCCTATCCACCGGCCATCCAGTTGCCACCTATTTTTTCTAGACACTTGTGTGACATCCACCCCTACCTCGCCTACTCGTCAATCCCCACCACCCGAACTAAATTCATTGGTTGACCCTCAATCTCCCCCCAACCTCTTTCTTAGCTCATCTCCTATCTACCCAACAACAATCCCTCCTTCCTATTCTCCTCCCACTCTCCTTAAACTAATCCCCCACCCTCCAACTTTCACATATCCTCTTAGTAAACTAGTGTATCCTCACTTTTACAAGTGTATCTGCCCATCCTAGGTCGCCATCTCTCCACCCATCCAACCCAATCCTTTCCCTAAACACAACTTCTTCCGCATTACCATTAGAACATTTGCCTTTTTGGGTAGTGTATCTGTCTTCCTAGAAAGCGCATCCAGTCATCTCTCATGATTTTTAACATGTCCACCATTTCATGTAGCCTAACTGCTGTTCTATTTGGCACCTCCGCCTGTCTACACGACATCTCTATCATTGCGCATAGCAGCTCCGCCATTTTGATGACATATCCCTCCATCTCTATGTCATACTCGTTGTTTTGTTGTTTGGTAGATATGCAATTCATTCATGTTTTCCTTGTTTTGCATCAGTGGCATAGCTGCCACACCACATGTCAAGCCCACCAACTACATGGCACCTTCGCCATTGGGCTCAACTCTGCCACCCCTTCACTTCTTCCAACTGAGGATTCTTAGTTGCACATCCTCCCTTTTCTGCAGCATATCCATTGTATCACTTTTTAGCAGGTATGATTCCATATTCGCCTTCTCTCTCTATTTTGTAGATGTGCTAAGATGCGTCCGCCCTAGCTTGGCATGTAAAAATTCTTTATCAATTGCTATGCATCCACTAATGCAAATCAAACCCCAAACGCCCAAATGTCCAACGACATATTTGATGAATACAGAGCACATCCAATAAATTCATCCCCTTAAAACACAATATTGGCATATTCGCCATTCTCCCGGTGCATACACCCAACTTGATTCGATGGATGTGCCTAATTTTCCCTTCCCATAGCTAAAAATGTGCATAAAAGAACATACAAGTTCACATACCCAAGGGTCTAGTTGATGGGTCCGTTGTACTTGTCGCACATCCATGTAATGCTCAGGGTGCACATCCATGTAATGCTCAGGGTGCCCAAAAACCATCATCTTCTCCGTAGTCAATTTTCTCTTCTTCCACCAATATTTCAACCTTGAGAGTGAAAATAAGAGGTAAAAGTAACTTTTTCTCTTATATAGGGTCTCATCAAACCCTATTTTTGTCGCCATTTCCTCATACAGACTCCATTTTTTATGTTGTTTGTGCCTACGGATTTCATTTTCAACTTAGTTTTCTCCTACGCTTTTTGTGTCATGCCTACTCTCTTTTCAAGAGCCTGTCCAGGCCCCTTTGTTTCCCATCCATCCTCTCGAGGCTGCATCACCTAGTCCATTTAACACATTTTGTCGTTTGGGGCAAGTCCTTGCCCTTAATTTTTCATCTTGTCAGCATTTCATTTTCTTTGAAACAACGTTACTTTAATATCATTTCGAAGAGGAGCAAAATGTAGACACCTAATTCTGATCATTAAACGCTTGATCAAACTGAATTGTATTAATCTTTCTTTTGTAGTTGTCATATTGATTAAATAATCAATTTATTTAGTTAATATCCCCCCTCCTCCCATAGTCATCACATTAATTAAATAATTCATTTATTTAACTAATCTCCCCTTTTGTCTATAGTCATCCTAGGTAAATTAATTAATCTAAGTTGCCTATAGTGTCACCCCTTAATTAAATAAATGCATACATCTGTTTAATTAAATCCCTTTTCCTATATTTTGAATTAAAACTAATTCAAAATTCATAAAACCCCCATCCACTTGCACATTCCTACAAAGCCCACTTGCTTGCTAATCCCTCATTTAACTAAATAAATCATATCATCTACTTAATTAACCCCTTCCTTCCACTTGGAATAAAAAAAAGAATTTAAAATTCCACCACTCATTCTCTCTCCTCCCATCACATCCTCCGAACTTTTCCACTTGCCCTCTAATCATCCTCCATTAAGCCTAATCCCCTCCCTAAGCATGTGCACATTCCTAAACACAAGGATTAGGCAACAAGGTCAACCCTTGTCCACCTCATCCTTAAATGCCCAACCATTTTTGCAAAGAACCCACATGGGTCTCTTACATCCTTGTGCCCTCCAAAGAATATTAAATTATTTTCCGTTCCCCCATATGTCCTTTCGGATGTTGAGACAAGAAATGCCTTTATGGCAAATCTTCGTCTCAACCCCCAATGCCCTCTCATCCACTCTAAGTTTGACACTTGTCAACCTCCTATGGAGTGTGAGAACCCTAACCATTAGCCATCCTTGATCTTCTCCTACTCCATCTTAGCCATTCATTCCATTTGTTGAACACTTAACTGAAACTCTTTCCATTCCATTCTCATTATGCAACTTTCATCTTGGAGGTATCATCTTGAGCAAGTTCTTGAGTTTTAACCATATCCTTTGTAAGTTTGAGCAACTATGGAGCAGTCTCATGTCATTATGTTGTTGAATTTGTGAGCATGCATATAACCATTTGTTGAAATTGATAGCATCGTTCAGATAATTAATATATATTCTTGAATTAAGTCTATCAATATATATTTCATATTATATATATATATATTAATATATATATATATATTATAATTACATATATACTAATATATATATATATATATATTAATATATATAATTATAATTACATATATATTAATATATATATTAACAAATTAAGTTTTGAAATATTAAATATTAACCGATACCATTAACCTATACCCGATAGTGATCGGATTATATGTTACTAAGATTATTAAGATACCTGATAGTCATCGGGTCTAATACTAACCGATAACTATCGGTATCCTTACTAATACACAACACAGTATCCTTAATAATACACAACGCACTATACACAATGCATTTTAATTAATCGACAGTCTTAGCGGTAATACTACAAACAGTCTTAGCGGTAGTTTGATGAGTCGTGACTCATTCATGAGTCACGCCTCATCAAATTAGGATTGTGCACAATCGTATATATTTGCAATGTGCTGTTTATGATTAGACACCGAATATAAATAATCTGATAAATAGGAAGTGTTTGTGAATCTCAATAAATAATATCAGAGATTCACTTCTAATTTCAAGAAGTTTATTATACTTTTACATGGTATCAGAGTGCTGGTTCTGAAGGATCCAAGTGGCTAATAAACTCAAAGAAATTAAATTTCAGACTAAATACATTACATTCCAATGGCAAACATTATCAGATTCGAGGACAGACTTGAGGGTGCTGACAACTTTCAATCATGGAAGTTTAGAATCATAATGTTATTAAAAGAAAATAAAGTCGAATCCTTCGTTAAAGTAGACAAATTAAAACCAGAGGTAGAACTTGACATAACAACTTGGAATGAAGGAAACGACAAAGCCATGAAGATAATCATTGATGGAGTCAGAGACCACATTGTTCCAATATTATCAAAATATGAAAGGGCATATGAAATGTTCAAAGCACTAGAGAAAACTTATGAGATAAGTAATGCCAGCAAGAAATTAGCCTTGAAGAAGGATATAAATCACATAAGTATGAACAAAGGTGAGAAAATAAATTCATACTTTATGAGAGTCTCAGCCCTAAGAGATCAACTTTCACTATTTGGCTATGAAATTGATGGTAAGGAATTATCATTGATTGCTTTAGATGGTCTACCCGAATCTTGGGAGACTTTTGTCTCTGGCATAAGTGCTAGATCCAAATTCCCAAAATTTGACCAACTAAGAATAGATTGCCTACAAGAGGAATCAAGATTAGACAAGAATGGAATAAAGAAGAAAAGCATTGATGAAGATCTTCATGCACTAAATGTGAATATTCACAAGAAGGACAGACACTTCAAGAAAAGGAAATTTAACCCTGAATATAATAACAAAAGAGATATGTCTAAAGTCCAGTGTTTTAGATGTGATAAATATGGACATTGTGTAATAAATTGCCCTTATAAGAATCATCAGGCTTCTTTCACCAAAACGAAGAAGAAGACTAAGGAAGAGCCCAAAAATGAGAAACTTGTACTCTATTCTGCACTTTGAAATCAAGTTTCAACTAAAAACACATGGGTTATTGACAGTGGTTCTTCTACACATATCACAGGATTCAGAGAATTACTAGACTCTATGATAGAAGAATCCGATGAGGAAGTGACTATCGGAGATGATTCTGCTTATCCCGTGAAAGGTATTGGGACTTGCACAATCAAATTAAAGACTGGTATTTCAATTCAGCTTACCGGAGTACTGTTTGTACCAAGTATCAAGAGGAACCTTATATCCATATCTGCACTTGAGGATAATGGATATAGGATAACTTTCATGGATGGTAAAGTAAAAGCCTGGCCAAAGAAGTTCACTATTAAGCAGGCTCATATCATAGGGAGAAGACAAGGTTGTCTATATGAGTTAAGTACTGAATCAAATCAAACCCTAATCAATGATATCACCAACTCAAATGAAATATGGCATAGAAGACTAGGACATTTAAACTACAAGGCTCTATCTTCTATGGAGAATTTGGTCACTGGATTACCAAAACTTAAACAGTATCATCCTAGTGCATGCAAAGGTTGTGCTTTAGGTAAAAACACAAAAGGAACATTTCAAAACAGTTTGAGTAGAACGAACAATGTTTTAGAATCAATTCATTCAGACTTATGTGGACCAATGTCTGTTCCTTCAGTAGGAGGATGCAAATATTATGTAATCTTTATTGATGACTTCTCTAGAAAGACCTGGATTTACTTCCTTAAACACAAAGAGTCTGAGGAGATCTTGAAAATTTTTAAAGATTTCAAATCTATCACTGAAAACTTTTCTGGAAAGAAAATCAAAACCCTAAGATCAAATAATGGCAAAGAATACACCTCAGAAATTTTCAAGGAATTTTGTAAAGAGGCTGGGATTAAGAGGGAGTACACTGTACCTTACAATCCACAACAGAATGGGGTTGCTGAAAGGAAGAATAGAACTATTATTGAAGCTACCAAGGCAATGCTCCTTGATCAAGATCTCGACACTTCTCTTTGGGCAGAAGCTTCTAATACGACTGTATATATTCAAAATAGATGTCCACACTCTCACATTGATGGTAAAACTCCTGAAGAAGCCTTCTCAGGGACAAAACCAAACATCAGCAATTTTTGAATATTTGGGTGTCCTGTATATATTCATATACCAAAAGAAAAGAGAACAAAGTTAGAACCATCTGGAAAGAAAGATATTTTTGTAGGATATAGTAAAACCTCAAAAGCATACCGTATATATATACTTGGTCAAAATCAGATTGAACTAAGTCGGGATGTAATCTTTGAGGAAGACATAGCTTTCTCTAGAGCTAGAAATTATGTAGAACAAGAAACACATGGCTCCCCAAAAGAATATGTTACACCTGAGACTCGAAGGGAGGATTCTGAGGAAGAAGAAAATGAGGAAAATCTCTCAACATCAGAAAATCCTAAAAAGAGACCTCCCTGGGCCACTAAGATCATAGAAGAAGCAAAGACTTATGGTGCTCCTCCAGGGACATTCAGGGAAAGTAAAAGACCCTCGAGATTATTTAGTTATGTAGCCCTTATGAGTGAACTCTCAAAATCAGAACCCACAAATGTTCTTGATGCTATCCAGCAACAAGTATGGAAAGATGCGATGACAGAAGAATATCAGTCTATTATCAAGAATGATGTATGGGACATTGTGCCAAGACCTAAAGAGAAATCAGTAGTCACCTCTAAATGGTTGTTCAAAATCAAACATGATGCAGATGGAAGTATAGAGAAGTACAAAGCAAGATTTGTAGCTAGAGGTTTTTCACAAAAGGAAGGGATTGACTGTGAAGAAACTTTTGCCCCTGTTGCCCGATACACCTCAATTCGAACAGTTCTAGCCATTGCAGCTGCTAAAGGATGGAAAGTACATCAGATGGATGTAAAGACTACTTTCTTAAATGGAACCATTGAAGAAGAATCTAGAACAACCTGAAGGGTTTGAGATCCATAATTCCAAAACACGTGTGCAAACTAAAGAAAGCTCTATATGGACTTAAACAGGCTCCCAGAGCCTGGTATGAGAGAATTGACAATTACCTCCTGCAATTAGGATTTTCCAAAAATGATGCTGATCCAAATCTCTACTTCAAAATTAACAAAGGTGATATGTTGATATTAATCCTATATGTTGATGATTTATTGATTACAGGAGAGGATCATCTGATTCAACAATGCAAGAAAGACTTAACCAAAGAATTTGATATGAAAGACTTAGGCCTTTTACACTATTTTCTTGGTTTGGAAGTTTGGCAGAAGTTAGATAGTATTATTCTAAATCAAGACAAATATACCCTTGACATTTTGAAGAGATTTGGTATGTTAAATTGTAGACCCATGTCTTCTCACATGGAAACGAATTTTCATAAGCTAAAAGAAGCAGCAACAAAATCTCCACCTGCAGATATTTCTTTATACAGGCAGATAATAGGTTCTCTAATGTTCTTAGGGAACACCAAACCATATATTTGCTTTTCATTAAATACCTTAAGTCAGTTCATGTGTGAACCTAAAGAGATTCATCTCACTGCTGCAAAACATTTATTAAGGTATCTTCAGGGTACTCTTAACTATGGACTCAAATATGATAAGACAGAATTAGACCTTCATGGATTCACTGACTCAAACTGGGCTGGAAGTGTGATTGATCGAAAAAGCACCTCAGGATGTTGTTTTAGCTTGGGATCGGCTATGGTATCATGGATTAGTAGAAAACAATCTTTAGTAGCTCAGAGTTCTATTGAGGCTGAATATATTGCATCTTCAATGGCTGCTAGAGAAACAGTATGGCTCAGAAAACTACTTACTGGGTTATTTGGTAAACCGTTAAAACCAAGTACTATTCTTTGTGATAACCAGAGTTGTATCAAATTATTAGTAAACCCAGTGTTTCATGACAGATCCAAGCATGTTGAGATTCCTTATGACTATGTCCGTGATATGGTTGAAAGGAAAGTGATTTAGTTGAAATATATTAGTATTGGAGATCAAACTGCAGATATTCTTACCAAAGCTCTTCCCAAGGTGAAAGTTGATCACTTCAAGAAAAATCTTGGTTTGGTTGTAATATGATTTTTGATTTGTATTAATATAAATAAAATATTTTATGGGCTCATCCATCTTGTGTACATTTCTAAGAAGTGACGACTTATTAGATAATGAACACTTGTAATTGAAATTACAAGGTGACGATCTTGTAATGGGGATTCGTTATGGTAGACAGTTATATGTCTGTGCACATACCATAATAGGGTTATATGTAAATGGAATGTAATGTTCTTATTTACTATATCCTTGTATCACGATCTGAGGTGATATGAAAATCAGGTATCATGATCTAAGGTGATTCCTCATATCAAGGTGATATGAAAACTAGGTATCACGATCTAAGGTGATTCCTCATATCAAGGTGATATGAAAATTCGGGTATCACGATCTAAGGTGATTCCTCATATCAAGGTGATATGAAAATTTAGGTGTCACAATCTAATGTGATTCCTCATATCAAGGTGATATGGAAATTAGGCATCACAAGCTAAAGAAATGTGTATAAAATCATCATTTACATGTTGATTTCATGTTTTTACAGATGTGATGATCTATGTAAAATTATCTTCCCTAGCTAAGAGGGATTGTTGAAATTGATAGCATCGTTCAGATAATTAATATATATTCTTGAATTAAGTCGATCAATATATATTTTATATTATATATATATATATATATTAATATATATAATTATAATTACATATATACTAATATATATATATATATATATATATATATATATATATTAATATATATAATTATAATTACATATATATTAATATATATATTAACAAATTAAGTTTTGAAATATTAAATATTAACTGATACCATCAACCTATACCCGATAGTCATCGGGTCTAATACTAACCGATAACTATCGGTATCCTTACTAATACACAACGCGGTATCCTTAATAATACACAATGCACTATACACAGCACATTTTAATTAATCGACAGTCTTAGCGGTAGTTTGATGAGTCGTGACTCATTCATGAGTCACGCCTCATCAAATTAGGATTGTGCACAATCGTATATATTTGCAATGTGCTGTTTATGATTAGACACCGAATATAGATAATCTGATAAATAGGAAGTGTCTGTGAATCTCAATAAATAATATCAGAGATTCACTTCTAATTTCAAGAAGTTTATTATACTTTTAAATCATTCAACCTTGGACATATCATTGCATCAAGGAGGCTATTGGTTTGCTACTTTGTTTGCATTTCTTGTTGTTTTTAGCCTTGTTTTGTCTAATCTTGTATGTTGCTTCAAAGTTGTGATTTGAGTGTTTTTAATAGCTTATTTACATTCCTTTGAATCACATTTCATTGGACACACTTAACATGGTAATAAAAGAGGCTTGGCTTCTTCTCTTGACCTTAAGATTTCCTCTAGATTTAATCTTGCTTCTCAGCCTACTCCATAGAGTCAAAATTTCATTGTGGTTATTCCCCAAAGCTTCCAAAAATTTCTTTAAGAGCTCCTTCTCTACAAGGTAAATATTAATCGGTAATTTTGATCATTTGGGTTTTGAAAGGAACAGTTCTATGGTTTGTGAAATTGGAGGCCAAGAGAAAACTTTGAAGTTGGGTGGAGGTCAAAGTGGTTTTTGACCTATGGAGTTAAAGGCATGGATTTCAAGCTAGTCTCTTGTTTTGGAAGATTGTGTAAAAGTGGAATGAGCTAAACGTCGCTCCCATGATTTCACTATTTGATCTGCAATAGTTTATCAATTGGAATGTGAGAGGGTTGGAAGCCCAAGATGGAAGGTTTGTAGTGAGGTTTGTTTGTAACTTCAAGTAGGGCTTGGATATTCTTCTTTGTAAGAAGCTAAATTCATGGGATTTGGGCTGGATTGCAAATTGAAATTTATTTGTCCTAGTGCTATTGTTTTTTCTCCACCATGCATCAAAAAGGTAAGGAGTATATTCTATCTTGCTTAATCCACTTTGGTCTAACTTCGTTATTGAGAATGGAGTTCTTGTAATAGGGTTTTTGGGTTATTTTATAACTTATCTTTGAAAGGAAAGATTTTTGGTATTTTCCTGGTTTATGCTGCTAACGATTAGAAGGGGTTTGATTTGTGGATTGCATCTCTACATCTTAAGGATGCCCCTTGGGTCTTAGGGATGAAATTAATGTGGTCGAAAGTAAAGAGGATAAATTGGGGGCTTGCAAATTTAATAGAAAGAAAATGAGCTATTTTTAGAGTCTTAACTTTAAAAGCAAAACGAATTTGAATGAGCCACTATTTGGGTGCAAATTTTGTAGTAAAGGGATTTGGATCACTTGCCACAATTTCCAAAGGGGTTCTAAGAGAATCTACTCCCTGTTGGACTATCTACCTTGATAGAAGTTTCTTTGAGACTATCCTTCTTTTGAAGAATGATGTTCAAATCTTACGTTTTACCCTATTTGATCACCATTCTATTGAGTTGGAATTTTTCTCTTCCTCCCCAGTACCCCTTCCTCCCTACTTGGTCTGCAAAGGTTTGTTTAAGAAGAATGTTTCTCATCTAAGAGATGCCTCTTGCCTTAATGATTCGATTAACATTTGGAACTTAAGTTTTCTTGTGAATAAGTCTGATTCTAAGACCTCTAGAAGGTGTTTAAATGCTGAAGTTTTCCAAAACATTTTGAGAGCTTTTGGTAGAAATAAGGATAGACTAAATCTGACCAAGAATAGACATTTTCAAGGGAGTCTTATTGCCATTAAGAGTCAAATTCAAGAATTTATTATCTCCTCATGATGTTAGTATACAAGATAATTCCTTGGTGTTCAAACATTAGTTGAAAAATGGTCAAAATTATTAGGGTAGAGAAGCTGATCTAGGGTGTATATTGACCTAGTTAAGATTGGGTGACATAAATTAGTGACTTCTTTTTCATTTTTTAATATTTGTACATTCCAAGGAGAATATCTCAGCTATTGATGCGGGATGTGTCTTGGTGGATGATGTTTCTCAAATCAAATGTTCCTTTGAGTTCTTTAACAGAGATTTGTTTACTTCAAACTTGTTATTACTTATAGCATCGATCAGATAAAATTTATCTTGGTATAACAAATTAGAGAAATGATAATTAAAGTATCAAATTTGAGTTACATATATATATATAATATATATCAATATATATATATATATATATATATTAATATATGTTAATATATATACTTCATGTCATTCTCTAATAAACCCGATTGTGGTAATGAATCAGAAAATCCAAGTATAATATGAAATCGACCAAACCGATTAATTATCGGTGTCGAGTGTACACATATCAATCTGCGATTAGAATTTGTCAAACGCAAATTAGTGATTGAAACGGTGCCACAGATTAACATTTCGGTAATTCTTGAGAACGGTTGTGACTATTAAGTCAATAGGCGTGACTCCTCAAAGAGTCACGTCTATCATAGACGTGACTCTTCATCGGTCACCATAATGATATAAAAGGCTGGTCCACCGTTCAGTAATAAGCACCGAAATTGATAAGTGCAATATACTGTAAACAATGAACACAACAGTAAGTTCATACTTCAATCAAGATTTAATTTATAATTCCAGCATTAGTTCTTCTGCAATAAACATTAGCATAGTGAGATATTATATATAAAATATAGAATCAACTTTGCATATTCAATTTAATTGTAATGTCCCCATTCTGAGCTAGCATTTGAGTTATTGGATTTAGCCTATTACTGGGTCCTTGTAGGCTAATACTAGTGATTAGAAGACCTTATTGAGGGTTATGGCTCCGTTTGGTGGGACTTACTATTTATAGTAAGTCAAGGGATGGTTCCGATGAGCTCAGGTGAGTTAGAGGAGTTGAATGATGCTCTCTGTTTATATTTTTGGCTTCCAGTTTAGGCTTCAAGAATCTTGGAGGGAGCGTCTATTTTTAGTAAGTCGCCTCATCAGGTTCATTCATCATCTTTCTTAGGATCACACCTGTGCTATCAGATTTCGATTTTGATGCTTCTTCAGTCATTTTCGCAAGATGGGTGAATTATGATTATTATTTAATTAAATTGGCTAAGGTTGCTATTTTTATTGGGATTGCATATTGGACACCTTGGTGTTATAGCTCGTTGGAACCGGGTTGACAAGTTTTAAATCTTGAGCACATAAAATAGGGACCCTATGTGTCAAAATATCATTATATTAATGAAAAGGTCATTTTTGGAGCAATGGGGGAGTTTAAATTAATAAAGTGACTTTATTATATGTCATCTTTAAATTATAACATAAAGTTGCTTTATGAGAAATGAAATTAAAAGTAAATTAAAGGAGATGAAGACAAATGAAAATTGTATATTATAAAAGGGGATTCAGATTTCATTTCATTCATTCATGGACTTATGTTTTTTTTAAAAGATTGGAAGTGGAGAAATATGGCTAGGGTTTGAGGACTGATTCCTCACTTTGCAATTTGAATCATCACATGTTGATGGTGAATTTTGCTTTTGAAATTTTGAAAATTCAATTTTGATTCTGAAGGTACAATTTGGTGTTGTTGTATACTGAATTTTGAAGAGTTCTTCAATTACAATTGATTCACAGGTATTCTTCAAAGGGGTTCAATTCTTCTTCATTCAAAGGCTCAAGTAATTAATTGGAAGGCTGTTGTATCTTCCTGGTTGACTTCTCATAGTTATTTGGAGAGCTGCAATTTAATTTTCAAGAAACAAGTAATTATTTCTGGCTGCGATTTTATTCAAGAGGGCTGCGATTTCATTCTCAGCAAGCTGCATCACCTTTTTATCTAGCCGCATGACCAATATTGGAGGCTGGGTATTGTTTTTTAAGGGCTGCGTGAGTTTCCAACAGGGCTGCATTGGAATAGTGAAGCTACGTTCACATTCTTTGGGGTTGCTGAAGATTCCTTCAGGCTGCGTTGACATTCTTTGGATGTTATTTCAATTCTCCAGCACTCATACAATTGTCAGGTGCCGATAATTTGATGTTTATAAACATTGTCACTTCAATAATTTAAATAATTAATGATCATTCAAAATTATTCAGTTTGATATTGTTTATGTTATTCAAATTCGGTGGGAAAATTCCATATGAAACAAGCATTAACAAAACACAAAGATACAAAATTTGCAAGTAATTCAGAAAGAGAAATTATATTTGAGGAGCCAAACAGGCTCATCACAGTGGTATCATAGCTTTGATCTTGCCATCCTGAAAGGTATGAGGATTTAGCAATGGCAGATAGATTTGTATCGGGAGTGCACTATACTCGTAGGGGTAGAAATTCACCACCTCCCGAAGGTATTGAATAGGGCTCACAAATTGAATAGGCAGGAGATAGGAATCGGAATAATATTGGGAATGATATTGACAAGGAGGTTAGAGATGCCTTCAAGAATATTGCAGATGGTCAACATCATGTTGCAAATGTATTGCAACAACTTTCAGACACTCTTCAACATATCACATTACCAGGTGATCGTACTAGAGACAGAGGTGCACAAAGTGTTTCAGTCGGATCACATAGATCACCCGTAGATAACAGGCGTGATTATATAGCTGACCATACTGGTACTTATGACAGGCCTCTTCGTCCTACTTTCTTGAGGCCTGAGCGGGATACAGTTAGTATAGAGATAGAGCTGAAACCATTCGTTGATGACATGGTGGCACACTTTGCAGAGCGGGATGCTCTTCCAGAAGCAATTAAGAGGAGTTTGAATTTTGGTAAGTACCTGATACAGAAGAGAGAGCATTCCAGAGGCTTTTCTCAGGAGCATGTGGCTATGACAAACTTGCTTGAGGACAATTGTATTGAGTCTCATCATTTCCATGAGACAGGAGCTCATGATCATGGGAATGCTGATGACATGATAGCCACCATTGATGGCAGCCCTATTTCAACGGGTAGCAATGAAATTACTAACAATATAGGTTCTGATTTTTATGACAGCGGTCCTATGTTTGAGCCTATTGATGACGTTGATGACAAGGCAAGTGTAGAGGATGTTGTGGACATCACTATGGGTTTTGACTCACATGATGTGAGTGTTAGTTTTCAGGATTGCATGCTCAAAGCAAGTTCTTCTAATTCTGATTTCTATGACAGCAGTGAGTCATGTTGGCAACGGTCTGAGATATCAGAGGTTTTACAGGTTGGTGATATTGGTATTGATGATGTGGACACTACCGATGTTATCCATGAGGATGATTCATGCTGCAGCGAGTCTGGGATATCATATCAAATATTGGATGATGGCTCAGAGTGGTTATTAGGTGATGATAAGACTCAGGACCATAGTTTACAGGGACTTACTGCAGATAGTGAGAATTTTCAAAGACATGAGTCCATGCAGGTAGAGAAGATTACACATCATGTCTCTCACAATTTGCAGTTTTATGGCTCAGATCAACAGATGGGTGTTATTCACTTTGTGAACAATTCCTTATTTGATGTGGATGTTGTTATGACTTATGACAATCCGTTGTTTGAGCTTAGTGATGATCCCTTACAGGTGTTGTAAGATGATGATGATGTTTGGGATCCTATTAGTACACTCGGGTATCAGGAGGATTTTATAGGAGGCCAGTCAGGCCTAGCTGAGCAGTTTACAAGGGTGTACACAGTGAGGAGTGCTTACAGTTTCACTTTCGATCTTCACGTTCAAGACATCTACCAGTTGTAGAGTTCTTCAGTGCATCTGTTTGATGACTGGTATCATAGTTCAAAATATTGTTATCGGCAACTTATCGCCGAGGGCAAAAAAAAAAATTGGGATATATCGGAGATAAGTCGGGAACTTATCGGCAAACTTCTCGGGAACTTAAAAAATGGCTTAAATTTAATTAGAAATGCATTTTTTTTGCAGAATTCAATAAGGAGATTCATCTAATGAGTTAGTAAATGAGTAAACAAACCAAACAAGATGATCTAGATATATATAAATGCAAATATGTATCAAAATTGCATTGTCATGTGGAATGCTGATGGCTGGTAGCCATAGTTTGATAGTCTGAACTCTGAAGAAAACTAAAAACAACAAATTGTCTTTGTAAAACTATAAGCAAATACATATGCCAAGTACAATATCAAACTACTCTACATCTTCCTCTTCCCCTTCCCAGTAGCTCTAGTAAAAACTATGGGAGTGGAAGGGGGTCTAGCCCTAGTAGTCCATTGTGGCTATGCCACCTCCCTCTGTACAACTGGCTATGATTGGACCTCCACCCTAGATGTAGAGGGTGCTGACACTGGCAATGATTCATCATCTGTATCCTCCAGCTCCTCACTCTCACTGCTCTCATGATCATCCTCCTGAATGTCATCCAATCCTACTGTGAATCCACCCTCCTCCATAGCCTTCCTCTCCAAATCATAGATGTCATCGTCTGTGAACAATGGAGGCTGCTTCTGTGATGTCCAATCACAGTACGGATCTATGTCATCCAAATCAAGTGGCCCTGCTGGTGGTAACTCTACCTTTCTTATGCACAACTTAAGGTTATATTGCACATAAACAAGGTCATTGAGGCGTTTCTGTGCTAACTTGTTCCTCTTCTTCATGTGAATGGCCTCAAATGAGCTCCAATTACGCTCACAACTAGATGAGCTACATGGCTGACATAAGATGCGCAAGGCAAGATTTTGTAGATTTGGGACATTCCCACCTCAATTTCGCCACCAAGCATCTACAAGATAAATATTAAAGAGTTAGACAGCAAGGTGAAAACATATTTTAGTAACTTAGTTTTTATCTACTTATCATGCATGTGAAAGACACCAAAAATCCAAATATTGTACTTGGGGTTTGAGTCTTTCTTCCTCTTCTTGCACATTCTGAGGAGAATAGCTTGCTCGTTGCATTCTGATACACTTCCATCTCGGCCACAATGAGGTCTCTCACCTCAACCTCAGGTACCATCCTCTGCATGCATTCAATGAAGCCCTCCATGACCTCTCCATTGGGATCCCCGTAGGATGGAGAGAAGCGAAAATAAGGGTTGAGGAAGTACCCCACTGCATGAATGGGTTGGTGGAGCTGATTGTTCCACCTCCTATCAATAATTTCCCATATGGGGTCAAATTTTAGGTTGTTCCCCTTGTGGTGATTTCTAACAGCCTCATTGGCCCTATCCATGGCCTCATAAAGATACCCCATTGGGGTTTTATCCCCATCTACCAAGCGGAGAACTCTAACCAAGGGCTTTGTCATCTACAATTGAAAAGTAGAAAAAGATTATCATTAATTATAGACTAGAGTTCCAAATTAATAATGAAAGACTTGATTGTTGGATACAAAAAAAATAAATATTCAACTTTTGAAGTTTCAAAGATACCTTCACAATTTCTGTAGCCTCATCAAAAAAGTAGTTGTCAAAGACAATGTATGCAACACTTTGACCATCAACCTTCTTTGAATAACTTGAGTCTAACCATGGTTGACTCACAAACATTTGCTTCAAAGGATTCAAAGAACCAAGAACATTTTGCAATGTTAAGAAAATCATTGCAAACCTTGTAGCTGCAGGTCTAACCAACTCCTTCCCATGGGTGAATTTTCTCTTCAAGTGGAGAACCCGAGGGTGATTGTAGATATATTTTGTTATCTTTCTTGCATCCTCTACAATCGATTTCACCCAATCCAATTTTCCTATGTCCTCCAAAAGAAGGTCAAGGACGTGCGCTGCACAAGGAGACCAAAAAAGTGTGCTATACTTATTTTCAAGGATCCTACCCGCTGCCACATATGCTGCTGCATTGTCGGTTATTATTTGCACCACATTAGCAACCCCCACCTCCATCACAACTTGCTCTAACATTAGGGCCAAAGTTTCAGCTGTCTTTATCTTGTCTGAGGCATCCAAGGATTTCAGAAAGACCACTTGATCCTTGCAAGAAACTAAAAAATTGATGATGGTACGGTTTCTTCCATTCGTCCATCTATCTGAAAGTATAGAGCAGCCAAATTGTTTCCATTGCAATTTTTGGTCTTCTACCACTTCATTGGCCCTAGTAACAACATCTTTGAGCATTCTACAAGAACAAAATAAAAATAACATTAAGTACGCAAATTTGTTTAAAAAAATTACATTCAACAAAAATAAGTAAATTGTAAAACCGTAAAAGTGAACTAACCTCCCACTCAAGTCTGCAGGAGTAGGTGCCTTGTAGCCCTTTCCTGCTACAGTGATTCCTGTCACAAAATTCAGCCAATAGGGACTTGCTGCAACATTGAAGGGGATATTGTTAAAATACCAAAAATCAGCACATTGAATGTCAACTTGCTGATGCACATCGTTGTTCCACCCACTACCCTGTAGTGATGGTTGTGCTCCAGGTGTGTTTCTGTGCACAAAAGAATCATCTATAGAAGATGAGCGTGGTGCTGGTCTACTAGAACCAGCGGAAGTGGAATGCGAGGACAAGGTAGATTTGCAGATCCGTGGGCCACGATGAGAGCCCACTATGCCCTCAAGTGTTGCTTCATCTTCTTCAAGGGTGGATGGGATACCTGGTCACAAATCACAACCCACATTATTTCATTATGATTATAAAATAATAAATGATTCTTAAAAATGAGACAGTGTGAGATACCTTGCGAATCAGAAATGGTTGCCCTCATGGCCAATTTTGCCCTTTCCCTTTGCAACTTTTTCTCTTCTCCAGCAGCGAGCAAGGCATTCATCTCTCTCATTATTTCTGGGGTGGTGGCATCACGAACCCTTGTGTCACGCTTTGTGATCCCTGCAAGGTGGTATTTCAAACGAGATATGCCTCCACTAACTACTTTTTCACATTTTATGCATATCACAGTATTATATTCGGGTCTTTCAAAAGCATATGCCCATGCCTTGTCTCTAGCCCCTTTAGGGCGCGTTCCTACATATCCCGATGGACATGCGTCTACTGGGGCACTGGCAGACCCTCCAACTGACCCAATTGTAGAAGAATCCCTATCTGCCATTTTGATGAAGAATCAAACTACACGTCACATACAAAATGAGGGCACAAATTTAAAAATTTAACAAAGAAATTTAGAAACAAACTAAGTTAGTTTAAAACTTTAAATAAGTTTAAACATAGCTGAAACTTGAAGGAAAAAAATCAAAAAACTTGTAAGGTTATCAAATTTTTGAGAAAATATGAAACTTTTGAGAAAACTATGAAAAATTTGCAGAAATTGCTAAAAAATGGTGTTAAATCTTATTCATTATGTTCTAAAACAAGTTAGAGTAAATTGGAAATGATATTATATAGTTTGTATAAACTTGAATGCATTTAATACAAGAAAAAATGATTTTAAAACAAAAGGGAAAGAATTTTGAAAACTTACTTGTGAATTTGAATTTTCTTGAAAGATCCCTTCGAATCCGCTTCGAATCGATCCAAAATGCCTCAAATGCTGATGTTTCTCCTCCAAAACCCTTCTTAGTTTCTTTTCTCTCCAAAAAAATCACCCTCACTCAAAACAATAACATACTGGCCCTTTTTATTGGCCGTCTGCCCTTTATTCGGCCGCGAGTGCGATAAATCGCGATAAGTATACTACTTATCGCCGATATATCGCCGACAAGTGCAACTTATTGGCGATAACTATACAAGTTTTATTGCTTGGCCAAACTTATTGCTTTAAGTTGACTTATCGCCGATAAGTCCGCGATATTTTGATCTATGACTGGTATGATGGTTTGGTTAGCAGGAAGACTAGGGGCAAGTCCAGTTTGTTGGTTGAGTTACTCCCGTGTGAGTTACTCTTGGTTAAATTTCTCCCACGTGATGTTCCTATTGCAGCATCTTCAGTTTGGGTGTTGAGTGCAGTTTTTCAGATGTTGTTTGTACTATTGATGCTAATGATTTCTTCACAGGAGTATGGTGATGATAGGGACATTACCCATGACCATCCTTGGGATCCAAGTGGACTTTTTTATTTTGTTTTCTGAGATTGCTTGGGGACAAGCAATTTCAGGGAGGGAGGAATGTAATGTCCCCATTCTGAGCTAGCATCTGAGTTATTGGATTTAGCCTATTACCGGGTCCTTGTAGGCTAATACTGGTGATTAGAGAACTTTGTTGAGGGTTATGGCTCCATTTGGTGGGACTTACTATTTATAGTAAGTCAAGGGATGGTTCCGATGAGCTCAGGTGAGTTAGAGGAGTTGAATGATGTTATCCGTTTATATTTTTGGCTTCCGGTTTGGGCTCCAAGAATCTTGGAGGGAGCGTCTATTTTTAGTAAGTCACCTCATCAGGTTCATTCATCATCTTTCTTCATCAGGATCAGAGCTGTGCTGTCAGATTTCGATTCTGATGCTTCTTCAGTCATTTTCGCAAGATGGGTGAATTATGATTATTATTTAATTAAATTGGCTAAGGTTGCTATTTTTATTGGGATTGCATATTGGACACCTTGGTGTTATAGCTCGTTGGAACCGGGTTGACAAGTTTTAAATCTTGAGCACATAAAACAGGGACCTTATGTGTCAGAATATCATTATATTAATGAAAAGGTCATTTTTGGAGCAATGGGGGAGTTTAAATTAATAAAGTGACTTTATTATATGTCATCTTTAAATTATAACATAAAGTTGCTTTATGAGAAATGAAATTAAAAGTAAATTAAAGGAGATGAAGACAAATGAAAATTGTACATTATAAAAGGGGATTCATATTTCATTTCATTCATTCATGGACTTATGTTTTTTTTTAAAGATTGGAAGTGGAGAAATATGGCTAGGGTTTGAGGATTGATTCCTCACTTTGCAATTTAAATCATCACATGTTGATGGTGAATTTTGCTTTTGAAATTCTAAAAATTCAATTCTGATTCTGGAGGTACGATTTGGTGCTGTTGTATACTGAATTTTGAAGAGTTCTTTAATTACAGTTGATTCACAGGTATTCTTCAAAGGGGTTCGATTCTTCTTCATTCAAAGGCTCAAGTAATTAATTGGAAGGCTGTTGTATCTTCCTGGTTGACTTCTCATAGTTATTTGGAGAGCTGCAATTTAATTTTTAGGAAACAAGTAATTATTTCAGGCTGCGATTTCATTCTCAGCAAGCTGCGTCACGTTTTTATTTGGCTGCGTGACTAGTATTGGAGGCTGGGTATTGTTTTTTAAGAGCTGCATGAGTTTCCAATAGGGCTGCGTTGGAATAGTGAAGCTGCGTTCACATTCTTTGGGGTTGTGGAAGATTCCTTCAGGCTGCGTTGACATTCTTTGGATGTTATTTCAATTCTCCAACACTCATAAAATTGCCAGGTGCCAATAATTTGAATAATAATATGATGTCTATAAACATTGTCACTTCAATAATTTAAATAATTAATGATCATTCAGAATTATTCAGTTTGATATTGTTTATGTTATTCAAATTCGGTGGGAAAATTCCATATGAAACAAGCATTAACAAAACACAAAGATACAAAATTTGCAAGTAATTCAGAAAGAGAAATTATATTTGAGGAGCCAGACAGGCTCATCACATTAATATTGACATTTGAACAATAAGTTTGTTTAGATTTAACATGGTATCAGAGCACTGGTAAAGGAAGATCCAAGAAGCTCTCAAACTTGAGAAATTCAATATCAATTATTAAATTTAAATTATCATACATATCACATTTCTATTGCAAGTGCTATCAGATTCGAGGATAGACTTGAAGGAGGAAACAACTTCTCCTTATGGAAATTTCGAATCAGAATGATTCTAAAAGAAAACAAAGTTGAAACTTTTATAAAAGAGGAAAAAGAAGAACCTCAAAATGATCCTGAAAAATCAATATGGATTGAGGGAAATGAAAAGGCTATGAAGATTATTGTTGATGGTGTTAGAGACCACATAGTGCCAATCCTAATGAAATATGAAACTGCCTACCACATGTTTAAATCACTCGAAAGCACATATGAAATAAACAATGCTAGCAGAACCCTAACCCTAAAAAGAGAGATCAATCATATAAGTATGAATAAAGGAGAATCCATTATTTCATACTTTATGAGAATATTTGCTCTAAGGGATGAATTAACAACTCTTGGATATGAATTTAGAGCAAAGAACTGACTCTCATTGTACTAGATGGTCTACCAAGCACTTGGGAAACCTTCGTTCAAGGCATTAGTGAAAGATCTAAATACCCCAACTTCGATCAACTAAGGTCTAACTATCTTCAGGAAGAATCAAGACAAAACAAGAAAGGGATCAAACAAAAGAATATAGATGAAGATCTACATGTGTTAAATGTAAACTCTCACAAGAAAGGAAAGAAGAAACACTTTAAGAAGAGGAAGGACTGTCATGAAAAGGGTTTATTTAAGAGAGATGTTTCTCATGTTCAATGTTTCAGATGTGATCAATATGGACATTATGTTGCTAGATGCCCAGAAAGAATCAAACAACAAGCTACATTTGCTAAAGTGAAAAGAAATAAAAGGGAGCATGATTAAGAGAAACACACATTCTATTCTGCCCTCTCAAATCAAATATCCAATAAATCTAATACCTGGATTATAGACAGTGGATCATCTAGGCACATCACTGGGTACAAAGAACTATTGGACGCTATGATAGAAGAAACTGATGAAGAGGTAACCATCGGAGATGACTCAGCACATCCAGTAAAAGGTGTTGGGACCTGCACCATTAAATTGAAGTCAAGAATGTCTATTCAACTCACCGGAGTCCTTTTTGTTCCAGGCATCAAAAGGAACCTAGTCTCCATATCTCCATTAGAGGATAATGGGTATAGAGTAACCTTCATGAATAGCAAGGTGTTGGCATGGCCAAAAAACTCCTCTATCAAGAAGGTTGTAACTCTAGGGCAAAGAAATGGTTACTTGTATGAGGTGTGTACTGAACCGAATTTTGTTAGGAATTTAAGTTGTCATTAGTATAAAACCTACAAACCCCATGTACCGGTAAAAGTTCACCGGTCACTTACGTTACTTAGAAGCCACCGGTAGACTGTAAACAAAGTGTATGCACTGGTTGATGCAATGAATGGTCTACACCGGTAGACCGATCCAGTACCGATCTCAGAGGTCATACAGAGTTGGAACTAGGCACGAGATACACCGGTCGAACTGCCTAAAAGATCTGCACCGGAATCTGCGGAAGTAGTTTGAGTTAAGAGCCTGATTATGCGAGACATCCATTACTATGATGTGAAGTTAACCTTTCAATAGGAGTTAGCTTTAAATTCTACGGATGATCTCAAGATAAACTCTAGATCACAACGCATAGCTTTCTTACGTTGCATATTTTATGGTCAAGTTTACTCCCTGGCGATTCCGTGAGTCAAGAGGATCACTCTTGTATAAATATTAGTCATAGGACGCAAAGAAAGTTGTTGATTATGGGTGATTGCATATAGAAGAGGAGAGACATCTTCTGAAAAGAGCTGCAAACACAAAGGTAGCAGAGATCAACAGCCAGGCAACTAGAGAGAAAGGTATGATCTAATCAGACATTCAGTGTCGTAACAGATCATTACTTTTATCAGTAGTGAAAGCATATTCAAATCCCTATATTAGGGTGGACCTAATCGGTTCGTTGTAAAAATCCCCTAACAGGGTAACATCTTGTTGATGTTCAAAGTCCTGTAACCAGGCAGCTCCTAACAGGGTTTAGATCTTAACAGATCTCTTGTAAAATCCCTTAACAGGTAGCACCTTAACCGATGCTTTGTAAGCTCCTAACAGGGTGCCTTCATTCTGAAGTAGTGAAGTTGTGAGCTCTATCTCATCGTGGTTTTTTCCTTTCTAATAGAGGGTTTCCACGTATAAATACTTGTGTTGATCTATGTGATTCTGTTTATACTTATGAATGACTGTTATACTCTGTTTATCAGTTAAGATTAAGAAGTTCAGAATTAAAAAGTATAATAGTGAGTATTTATTGATTCACCCCCCTCTCAGTAACCGGTAAGTATTATCAATTGGTATCAGAGCCTAGTTCTCTCTACTTCTTAGCCTAACAGCTGGAGACAAAGATCATGGAGGTTTACCGATATCAAAAGCAGCTAGAGGAAGCCAATGACATCATCACCTCTCTGGAAAACAGATTGAGGAGATCACTTGTGAAAAGAAAGGAGCTAATGCTACAGCTGAATGAGAGCAATGAAACCATTGATGAACTCTCTGGGTAGAGCGGATCTGACGAAGCTGAGGAGGCAGTATCTGAACTCATGGAAAAAAATCAGATCCTGATCGATGAGATCTCTAATCTTAAATGAGAACAGGAAGACAATGCCCTGAGGATGATTGAACTAATCGAAAAAAAGAGAAAAGTTGAAGACGAAAGAAATTCGACAGTCAAGTCTCTGACAGCCTCTGAGAACGCAAGGGACCGGGCAGTGGAGGCCGTAGGGGCAAATGAACTTATCATTCTTCAACTTTAAGAAGACATGCAGAGTGTCACCCAAGAAAATGCCCACATGCAAAAAGGCCGGCATGACAGGAATGAAGCATACAATAGATTGTCTCAAGAATTGCATCAACTAAGGGAGCAGATGAACGAACTTGAAGAAACAAATGAAATACTGATAAGATACAATGAAACTTCAACTAAGCTTGATGAGAAATTCAAAGCTCAAAGAAGACACAAAGATCAGACCGGTCTTGGCTTCATCGGTGAAAGTGCCAAAAAGAATGGTGAGCCCTCTAGGGCAAAAGCATTCAAGAAGGATAAGATGAAATCGTTGATGCAAAAAGGTAAGAATTTCCCTAACACATCTTGCAAACACTGTGGGAAATCGGGTCATAAGATTAATAACTGCAGGAATGCACCGGTAAGGACCAACAATAGCTATTGGAAGAATTGCTGTAAAAAGGGCCACAAGACCAGTGAGTGCTGGTCCAGTCCCACATCTGTGTCCAACAGCAGCAAGGGAAGCTTCAGAGGGTACTGCTATGCATGCAATAAATTTGGACACAAAGCACAAGAATGCAAATCCAAGACAATGACATTTAGATCCCCAAGACCAGTACTCATCAAGAGAAACAAGGACCTGAGTATAGTGAATTGTGTGAACTGTGGATTAAACAACTACAATAGCTCTCGCAACCAGTCAACTGACACGAAAAGAATGAACTCATGGAAAGCAATTGGAGTAATCTGCTATCACTGCAACAAAGCGGAACACAGAGCCAAAGAATGCAGAAACCGGTCATCCGGCAAGGAGAAGGAACCTGTTAAATTTGAAGAGAAGATCAACAAGGAAGAAAAGACTAAGAAAACAGTCAAACAGATTTGGTTTGTAAAAGAATCAAAGATCTCCATTGAAGAGAAGACAGAGGAAAGATCACCATCTGTTGATGGCGATATTTCTTCAGCAAACTAAACCATGAGGGTTTAGAGGGAACCGGTAGATCCACTACCGTTCCCGGTATGACTGGTGAGAGTCGGACTCATCTGGTCTACAAGATTAACCGGTAAGGCAAGTTTACAATCAACCGGTTGGCAAAACGGAAGGAAAAAGTAGGTAAAGCATTTATTAATTTAGTTGTTTAACAAATAGTTACCATTTGGTAATTACCGTTATCACCTAACCCTATAAAAGAAAGGGAAATCACTCATAAGTTTTCACTTTGCTTACCTTGCGACTTACGAATTCTTGTGCTAAGTATTATTTTCACGGTTTGATCACGAAGAAATCACTATCTGCAAAATTACCAGTTAGCAAGAATGGCTTCATCTTCTGCTACCGTGAAGTTGATCAAAGGAGATCAAGTGAACAGACCAGCATACAACATCTTGCCTGTACAGAACAGAGAAAACGATATGACTGGGGCTCTCTCCTCCATACCAAAAGGTGTCCTCTTGACCGAGGATGTTACAACGTTCATTCACGCCAGACAGGAAGAACTCGAAGAAACCTTTATTCAAGGAGAGTATGTGTTGTTATGTGAAGAAGGAAAACTTCTCGACAAATATGCCAATTTGGTATCTTCTGGTCTAATAAATGGTGTGTGCTACCCTGCAATCTTCCGGGAGGACCAAGTTAGACTGGTGCTGAGCCGTCTTCATGAACCAGGATTCTGGCTCAACAGAGGTGCATGTCATGAGATCACCAAAGAGGATCTCCACAGAGTGACCAGGTACAGTGACAAAGGGGAAGCGATAACCCTGCGCACCATCTCCAATTCTATCGTCAACAAGCTGACCAAGTTGAAGTCTGACGGTCTACTCATGACTATAAACGACATTGAAGATGGAGTATGTTTCGTGTCCGCTGTTATCGGATATAAAGTCTATCAGTCAAGCAACTTAAACAGCGTACTAGGTGGTGCAATTCATGTTGCGCATCGCATCATGCACGAAAATGTCCAATACGACATTTGTACAATGCTTCGGAACCAAATCTTTGAAAATATGAAGAAGCTTGGAGTTGTGAAGAAGAAATCTATGAAGTATGGAACCCTTCTGATGTGCCTATACCTTTTCTACTTGGATTTCTTCCTAGGTTTCGGAAAAGTGAATTGGAGAACCGACAAACCGATCATGCATCAAATCACTGAAATGGCAAATAGACAGGGAGACCAGTTAAACAATGCTATGACCAAACATTTCGAAGCCTTTCAACTAGAGATGCACGAGAGGGAAAGAATTCTGTCGGCAATTGTTGAACATTACAAGGATAAGGTATGTTTTCTGGTCACCACCGACAACTGCATTATTCAAGCAGTTGAACCACGAAATGCATATGCTCCTGAGCTGGGTTACGAGATCTCAGCCAAAGTTGCTAAGGCATTAAATGATGCAAGTTTGGATCTTGGTGCCAATCGGTTTGGCACGTACACTGAAATTCTTCAGAATCTATCAAAAATGGCATCGATCAAAATTGTCTACAAAAGGACGCCTCCACCAAGAAAGAAACCAGCGACAGAACAGCCCAAAGGTCGAAGGAAGAAAGAAGAACCGACACCCAACATCTAAGAGGAAGAACAAGAAGAAACAGACTCCGAAGTCACAGTTCCTCTGATTAGGAAGAAGACTGAAAAAGTATCAAAGGATGATCCACCTAGATGAGCCAAGCCCACAATTGACGAAATTGTGGAAGGACTAAAGAAGGCTGGACATTTAGGCTCTGTAAGAAGAAGATATGAATTGAGCGGTGATGAAGACAAAGACAAAATTGAGGAAGCAGTAGCATTCTGCCTCCACAAATTCAATCTTCATCCCGGTGGACTGCGTACTACTCTACCGGAACAACTTCTACAGAATATTGAGGCCCGGTGGACAGCCTCAGAAGAAAGAGAAAAGGAGGAGAGGATACGGGCTCTTCTGGAGGTTCAGAATCACCTTACTCTAGATGAGGCAGTAGAACAAGCTGAATTGCATCAGAAAATTTTTGCAACTATAAAAAGGAGAGGCCTAGTGCTTATTGGAGAAATTGAGAAGGTACATAATGAAGAAGTCGCACTATGGACCAAACTTCTTCAGACCCAACAACAAGCAGAACAAGAAGCAGCACAAAGAACAATAGCTAAACCGGCACCTGACATCGGTAAAGGGAAAGGAGTACTTGGAGAAGAAGCACCAGTACTAGTGGATTTAACCAAGGGACAGGCAACGAATCCAACAATTTCCATCTCACCAAGCAAAGGTAACTTTCAACCTATGCATGTTGATGATTTAATAACTAAGGTTATGGACTTTGGAGAAGTGGACAATGCAGCCAAATGGTATAGTGTACTAAATGAAGAAGACAAACAAAAGTTGATTGTTGGGATTGTAGAGACCTTCATGGATTATCATAGGACTCCAAGGTACTACAGGTCCAAGTTCCCACTGAAACTAAACAACAGGCTACAATCAAAATGGAAAACCGGTCTAGGTATGAACACCAGAATCACTAGAGACACACTACTTAAGGTCCGACTTGGTTTTAGTGAAGAAAGAATAAAGCTTCTACTAGAAGAAGCATCCATGAACCTAAAAACATTAGATAGAGTCGTAGAGATATTGAATGGATATGAGAATAAAGTCTACAAAGACACTCTAGACTACTGGAACAATTATGAGTTCACGACATTGGAGAAATATGGTCCTTAGGATCAAAACAGGCCTGTGCAAACACCAAAGGAGGGACACATAAATAGTGAAGGATCTTCTGCCAAAAAGGAAAAAGTGCAAACAGAGTTCTTAACTAATGAACAAACAAATGTTGAACAAGAAGCAGAAATTGATATACCCATAGGGGAACTCCATACAGCTGAGGAGCAACAGCAAAAAGAAGACCCACTGGGAGAACAACCACAAAATGTTGAAGGTAGTAAGCCATTGGAAGAAGAAGTCCAACTGGAAAGCAGAGCTCATCAAGTAATGGAAGACAACAAGGGGCAAGAAGAAGAGATCCCTGTGCACACAGAGCAGCTAAGACCGGAGCAAGAGCAAGACCAGCAAGAACGCAGAGACATTTCAAGCTCCTCTTCAAAAAGGAAACTATCATTTGCCGAGGGAAAGGAAGCAAAGAGAATCAGGATTACAGATACAGTGGTAGACATCAGTAAGATGTCAACAAGGCAACTAAAAGAATTGACCAAAAGAAAACAGGATATGGTCTTGACCAATGTAAAGAACATCCTGTAAAACTTTGTCCCTGATGCTGATATAGATGAATATGAATAGGTCATAGATCAGCTGGAAGTTTTGGCGCAAGCAATCAGTGAGGATCTAACAGATCCAGAAATAATGGCAGTCGACCACTACGAAAAGAAAAGAGTAGAAATAATCCACAAACAGGTTGATGATATCAAAGTAAATGTGACAACCAACCTAAGAATCCTCCAACAGCAGCTTCAAGAGACAGGAAACTTGATGAGTAGAACATCAAACTTCGAAGTATTTTTGCAAGATTTGTTAGAGAAGTCTGCCGAGATAACAGAAGAGATCAAAGCATTATCCTCTCAATTTGATATAAAGAACAAAACCGCAACAACCTACAATAGAGAAATGTCCAGTCTAACTCTCGCACAGAGGAAAATTGCTGAAGAGAAAAATAAGAGGATTCAAGATATTATTGGTTTTCAAATGTTCTTGGCACCAACATTTGACATCATGAATTCAACTGCATCCTCTACAAAAGCTATCATCAATGAACCACCGTACAAAACTGTGGAAGACATGGAGAATATCATTATTTCTCTAACTGCAGCCCAAAAGAATTCAGAATATATAACCGGTCAATGGACCCCATTCCTTCATTCAGCCAAAACAATATATAAGGATATCTTCACAAAGCTTCAAATGTGAAGAAAAATGTTACCCTTTGTGTTATAGAGGCAAAAAGGGGAAGATCAAATGTAGAACGAAGTGTCAATGCAGAATTTGCAGGATCAATGCAGTAAATCGGAGCATTCAGTCAGGGGAAGTTCCGAACAGGGGAAGTGTTGTTCCCCCGATACAAAGGTATGCATTGTGACGTTTGTGTACAAGTTTTGCCACCAATGACAAAGGGGAAGATTGTTAGGAATTTAAGTTGTCATTAGTATAAAACTTACAAACCCTATGTACCGGTAAAAGTTCACCGGTCACTTACGTTACTTAGAAGCCACCAGTAGACTGTAAACAGAGTGTATGCACCGGTTGATGCAATGAATGGTCTACACCGGTAGACTGATCCAGTACCAATCTCAAAGGTCATACAGAGTTGGAACCAGGTACGAGATACACCAGTTGAACTGCCTAAAAGATTTGCATCAGATTCTGCGGAAGCAGTTTGAGTTAAGAGCCTGATTATGCAAGACATCCATTATTATGATGTGAAGTTAACCTTTCAACAGGAGTTAGCTTTAAATTCTACGGATGATCTCAAGATAAACTCTAGATCACAACGCACAACTTTCTTACGTTGCATATTTTATGTTCAAGTTTACTCCCTAGCGGTTCCGTGAGTCAAGAGGATCACTCTTGTATAAATTTTAGTCATAGGATGCAAAGAAAGTTGTTGATTATGGGTGGTTGCATAGAGAAGAGGAGAGACATCTTCTAAGAAGAGCTTCAGACACAAACGTAGCAGAGATCAACAGTTAGGCAACCAGAGAGAAAGGTATCATCTAATCAAACATTCAGTGTCATAACAGATCATTACTTTTATCAGTAGTGAAAGCATATTCAAATCCCTATATTAGGGTGGACCTAATCGGTTCGTTGTAAAAATCCCCTAACAGGATAACATCTTGTTGATGTTCAAAGTCCTGTAACCAAGGAGCTCCTAACAGGGTTTAGATCTTAACAGATCTCTTGTAAAATCCCTTAACCGGGTAGCACCTTAACTGGTGCTTTGTAAGCTCCTAACAGGGCGCCTTCATTTTGAAGTAGTGAAGTTGTGAGCTCTGTCTCACCGTGGTTTTTTCCCTTCTAATAGAGGGTTTCCACATATAAATACTTGTGTTGATCTGTGTGATCTATTTATACTTATGAATGACTGTTATACTTTGTTTATCAGTTAAGATTAAGAAGTTCAGAATTAAAAAGTATAACAGTGAGTATTTACTGATTCACCTCCCCTCTCAGTAATTGGTAAGTATTATCAAATTTTTCTCTAATTCATTAAATTGCAGACTCTAATGAGATATCGCACAAAAGATTAGGACATTTAAACTTTTGTACCTTATCCTCCATGGAAAATCTAGTCACTAGCTTACCTAGTTAAAACAATATCATTCAAGTACATGTAAGGGGTGTTAGCAATATGAGTTGTCATTAGTGTAAATCACAAACATCATTCACACCGGTAAAGGTTCATTGGTCACTCACGTTACTCAAAAAAAGGCACCGGTAGACCGAACCAAGCACATAGTACTGGTCTTATGTTGCATACAAGGACGAACCGGGTATAAGTGTATGCTGGTCTAACTGCATAAAGATCCAATCCGGATTCTGCAGATCAGTTTGAGTTAAGAGCCGGATTATATGGAACATCCACCGCTCAAAAGTGGAGTTAGCTTTTTAACGGGAGTTAGCTTTATTTCTGCGGATGATTTCAAAGTAAACTCCAGATCGGAACGCAAAGCTTTATGCTAGTTGCATTTTTTTTTTGTTTACAGCCTGGCGGTTCTATGAGTTAAGGGTTTCATGAAGGTGAACTCTTTTATAAATATAGGTCATAGGATGCAAGAAAAGTGTTGTTGACAATTGTTGAGTAAACAGAGCAGTGAAGAGACATCTACGTAGCAATCACAGTCACCAGAGGTGAAAGGCAAAGAGGCAGAAAAGATTCAACAACCAGGGAAACCGAGAAGAGATCAACAGGTATGATCTAATCAGACATTCAATGTCATATGAGATCATTGCTTTTATAAGGTGTGAAAACAAATTAAAATCCCTCTATCAGGGTGGACCTAATCGGTTCTTTGTAAAATCGCCTAACAGTGTAACATCTTTGTTGATGTTAAAAGACCTCTAACCAGGCGACTTTTAACAGGGTTAAGATCTTAACCAATCTTTTGTAAAATCCCTCAACTGGGTAGCAACTTCACAAGTGCTTTGTAAACTCCTAACAGGGCGCCTTCATTCTGCAGTAGTGAAGTTGTGAGCTTTGTCTCATCGTAGTTTTTTCCTTCTAACCGAGGGTTTCCACGTATACATCTTGTGTTGTTCTGTGTGTTTCTATATATGCTTATGAATGATTGTTTATATTCTGCTTAACAAGAAAGGATAATTGAACAAGTTTTGAATTATATTAGAACAAGTATTTACTGATTCACCCCCCCCTCTCAGTAAACGGTTAGTAATAACAATTGGTATCAGAGCGACGGTTCTCAGATATAAAGCTTAACCGCTTGAGAGAAAGATCATGGAGGGTTACAGGTTTTAGAAACAGCTAGAGGAAGCCAACGACATTATTGCCTCTCTGGAGAATAGACTGAGGAGATCACTTGCAAAAAGAAAGGAGTTGGCTCTACAATTGAATGAGAGCAATGAGACCATTGATGAACTCTCTGGGCAAAGTGGATTTGATGAAGCTAAGGAGGCAGTCTCTGAGCTTATGGAAAAGAACTAGATCGTAACCGGTCAGATCGCTAATCTCAAAAGGGAGTTAGAAGAGAATTCCCTGAGGATGACTGAACTGATCGAGAAAAAGAGAAAAGATGAAGACGAAAGAAACATAGGAGCTAAGTCATTAACAACCTCTGAAAAAGCAAGGAACCAGGCAGAAGAAGCTGTAGGGGTGAATGAACTTATCATTCTGCAACTCCAAAAAGACATGCAAATTGTCACCCAAGAAAATGCCAACATGCAAAAGGGATGGCATGATAGGGATGAAGTGTGCAAAAGACTAGCACTAGAGCTGTATCAACTGAAGGAAGAGATGAAAGAACTTGAAGAAAGAAATGAAACCCTAAGAAGATACAACGAAAGCTCGGTCAAGCTTGATGAGCAACTTAAAGCTCAAAGGAAGCATAAAGATCACATCGGTCTTGGTTTCACCGATGAAGTCACCAAAGAGATTGGTGAGTCTTCTGGAGCCAAGGTAAGCAAGAAAGAAAAGAAGCCGCTGGGACAAAAGGGTAAGAAGACCTTCAACACCTCTTGCACTCATTTTGGGAAACCGGGTCATAGAACAAATGACTGCAGGAATGCACCGGTAAAGTCAAACAACCCCTATTGCAAGAACTGTTGCAAGTATGGCCACAAGACCAATGAATGCTGGTCCAGCCCCATAACTGTGTCCAGTGGAAGCAGGGGAAGCTTCAAGGGCTATTGCTACGCATGCAATAAATTTGGACACAAGGCTGAAGAATGTAGATCAAAGACAATGGCATTCAGATCCCCAAGATCGGTATTCACCAAGAGAAACAAGAACCGGAGCACAACCACTTGTGCAAACTGTGGGGTACACAGTCACAATGACTCATGGTGCAAATCACCTAACACTAGAAGAGTGAACCCATGGAAGGCAACCGGGATAGTCTGCTACCACTGCAACCAAGTTGGACACCTAGCCAAAAATTGTAGGAACCTGTCATCTATCAAAAGGAAAGAATTGATCAAACCAGTAGAGATGATCTCATCCTCAAATGAGAAGATCAATAAGGAAGAGAAGACTAGAAAAACAGTCAGATAGATTTGGTTCAAAAAGGAATCAAAGAGCTCCGCTAAGGAGAAAACAAAGGAAAGGTCATCATCTGCTGATGGTGATATCTCTTCAGCAAACTGAGCCAAGAAGGCCTAGAGGGAACCGATAGATCATCTACCGTTCCCAGTAGGACTGGTGAGAATCAGACTCAATCAGTCTACAAGGATAATCAGACAGGTAAGAAGTAATCCACCGGGGTTTGCCAAACCGAAAAAGCCAGAACACCGGTTGGCAAAAATAGAAAGAAAAGTTAGGTAAGGCATTTATTATTGTAGCCGTTTAACAAATAGTTACTATTTGGTAATTACCATTATGACCTAACCCTATAAAAGAAAGGAGGATTACTCATAAATTTTACTTTGTTTTCATTGTGATTAACAAATTCTTGTGCTAAGTAAAATTCTCGCACCTTGATCACTGTGAGCTATTGTCTGCTATACCGATCAAGCGACCTTCTGTGGTAACCGATTATCAAGCTATGGCCTCATAATCCTCTACAGTGAAGTTGATCAAGGGAAATCAAGTGGATCGTCCTGCATATGATATTGCGGCGATTCAGAATCGAGCAACCGATATTCTTGGAGCCTTGTCAACAGTATCGGAGGGCGTCTTTATGATAGAAGACGTGACTGCATTTATCCACGCCAAGCAGGAAGAACTTGGTGAAACATACATTCAGGGCAAGTATCTCTCTCTGTGTGAGGATGGAAGACTGCAAGACCGATATGCGAAGCTAGTGTTGTCCGGTCTTATCAACGGAGTCACCTATCCGACCATCTTCTGGCCCGACTGGATTCGACTGGTCCTAAGTCGAGTGCACGATCCAGGGTTTTGGCTACAAAAAGGTGCAGTTATAGAAATAACCAAGGAGGATTTACATTGTGTAACCGGATACAGTCAAGAAGGGGAAGCCTTGACGCTGCGAACCATCTCAAATGCAATTGTCACAAAGTTGAGGAAATCCAAATCTGATGGTCATCTCATGATAGTGAACGACATTGAAGATGATGGGGTTCGGTTTGCGTCCATGGTGATAGGTTATAAAATCTATCAGTCCAGTAATCTCAACAGCATATTGCGAGGAGCCATACATACCACCCACCAGATAATGTATGATAACGTCACATATGATATCTGCGGAATGCTCCGAGGGCAAATATTCGAAAATATGAAGAAGCTCGATATTGTCAAGAAGAAATCTATGAAGTACGGGACTTTACTGGTATGTCTCTACTTCTATTATCAAAATTTCTTTCCTGGAATTGACAAAGTGGCATGGAAGACCAACAGACCGGTCATGCACCAAATAGCTGAATTGGCCAACCAGTTAAGTAAGGTAATGAACGAATATTTTGAAGCCTTTCAACTAAGGATGCACGCAAGGGAGCGGATACCGACAACAATTATTGAAGCATACAAGGATGATGTGTGTTTTCTAGGTTCCACCGATCACTGCATCATTCAAGCAGTGGAACCAAGAATAGAGTATGCTCCTGAGTTGGGGTATATGAGATCACCAAAATTGCTAAGGCATATGCTGATGCCCTAAATGAAGCAAACCTGGATCTCTCTGCAAACCGGTTCGGTACATTCGCCGAAATTCAAGAGAATCTTAAAAAGAGGGCACTGATAAAAAACGTCTACACCAAAAGGGCCCCCACACCAAAGAAGAAACCGGCGACGGAGCAACCCAAGGCTCGAAAGAAGAAAGAAGAACTAGTAACCAGTACCCAAGGGGGAGAACAAGAGGAGTCAGACTTAGAAGACATAGTTCCTCTAATCAAAAGGAAGAGGGGATCAAGCAAACCGGTAAAGGAGGATCCACCAAGAGGAAGAAAGCCCGCAATTGATGAATATGTGGCAGGATTGAAAGAAACCGATGGAATGGGTTCTGTGGGCAGAAGATATCAGCTTGCAAATGAAGAAGATAGGAGGAAGATTGAAGAAGCGGTGGTGCATTGCATTCATAAGTACAATCTGCATCCTACTGAACTTCACAAAACTGTACCGGAGGATCTCCTTCAAATAATTGAAGCTAGATGGAAAGCTTCGATGGAAAGAGAAAAGGAACTGAGAATACGTGCTCTTCTAGAAGTTCAGAACCACCTCACTCTGGAAGAAGCCACCAAACAGGCTGAACTGCATTAGCAAACCTTCTTAACAAAAAGAAGGATCAGTCTCATGCTTATTGGAGAAGCTAAGAAAGTGCATGATTAAGGAGTTGTGATGTGGACCAAACTTCTTCAGACCCAACAGCTAGCAGAAGAATCTCAACAAAGAGCTACAGTTCAATCGGTCGCTTACACTGGTAAAGGGAAAGGAGTGCTTGGAGATGAGGCACCGGTAATTGTAGATATCACTGATGAACAAGGTAGTGACTATCTAGGTTGTCCTACCATTCTAACCTCTCCAGGAAAAGGTAAGACACACACAATGAGTGTTAATGATATTGTTGATGAAGTCATGGACTTTGGACACGTAGATAATGCTGTCAAATGGTATAGTTTGCTAGGAGAAGATGATAAGCAGTCAGTAATAGTAGCCATGGTAGAAACATTTATGGACTACAATAGAACTCTAAGGGACTATAGGTCCAAGTTCCCACTGGAACTTAATTCTAGGCTTCAGACCAAATGGAGGACCGGTCTAGGCACTAACACAAGGATCAATAGGGAAACATTGTTAAAAGTCAAACCTGGACACAAAGTATAAAGTTGCCCAGATATTAAATGGATATGAAAATCAAGTCTATAAAGAGACTCTGGACTTCTGGCACCAGTATAACTTCAATGCACTGGAAAAACTAGGTCCTCAGGATCAAACTATACAAGTACCGACACCACCAGTTAAATTCACTTCTGGTGAAGAATCTGCAACCAGTGTTGAAAATGTTCAAACAGAGGAGTTCACATCTGGTGAACAAATAAATATTGAACAAGGACTAGGAAGTGATATACCTGTGGGAGAACTCCATACAGTTGAAGAGCAGCACACAGAAGAAGTCCCGCCAGAAGAACAACTTCAACAAGAACAGGATGTTGAAGTTAATGTGCAATCGGAAGAGGAAGCTTAGATTGAGGCAGAAGCACCTGCCAAGGAAAATCTACCTGAAGAAAAGGTGCCACCAGAAGATAAAACTCAACCAAGAGATGAAGAAAATAAGGGACAGGAACAAGAAATTCCTATACAAACTGAGCAAGCTCAACCAAAATAGGAGCCCAAGCAAAAGGAGCAAGTAGACATTCCAAGCTCCTCCTCATCTAAGAGGAAGTTGTCATTTGCTAGGGATAAAGAAGCTAAATGGAGCAAGGACACCGATACAATGGTAGACATTAGCAAGATGTCAACTAGGCAGCTCAAGGAACTGACCAAGAAGAAATAGGACATGGTCCTAACCACTGTGAAGAATATCTTGTGCCACTTCATACCGAATGCTGATATAGATGAAGATGAACCGGTCATCGATCAACTAGAAGTCTTGGCACAAGCCATCGGTGAAGATCTAACAAATCCAGAAACTGTGGCAATAGACCACTATGAGAAGAAAAGAGTGGAGATTCTCCACAAACAGGTTGAAGAGATTAAGGTAAATGTGTCAACCAACCTAAGAATGCTTCAACAACAAATTCAAGTGGCAAGTAGTCTGATGACAAGAACTTCAAATTTTGATATATTCTTGCAAGATCTGTCAGAGAAATCAGCAAAGGCCTCAGAGGAGATTAGAGCCTTGTCCTCTCAATTTGATATTAAGAACAAAACTGCAACTACTTATAGCAGAGAAATGACAAGTTTAACTCTAACACTGAGGAAAATTGTTGAAGAAGAGAATAAGAGAATTCAAGATATAATTGGATTTCAAATGTTTCTGGCACCAACATTTGACATCATGCAGCAAACATCAACTTCTACAGAGATTCTGATAAATGAACCAGACTATAAAATTGTGGAAGATATGGAGAACATAATTGTTTCTCTCAAAGCAGCCCAGAAGAATATTGAATATGTAATTGGTCAATGGGCACCATTTCTACAAACTGCTAAGACTATCTATAAGGATATCTTCAACAAGCTCCAAATGTGAACATCCAAAGTGCAACTTAACCCTTTGTCCTCTGGAGGCAAAAAAGGGAAGAAGAAAGAAGAAGCAGAAAATGGGAAGTTTCAGAGTGGTCAGAAATGGAACAGGATCAGAAACGGAACATGACAAAACATGCACGCAAGGAGCACTCAGATAGGGAAAGTCTAGAACATAGGGGAAGTGTGCTATAGAGGAAAGAACAGTCTACAGAACAAGGTATAAATTTTTACAAGTGAGTATGGTTTTGTGTATGGTTTTGCCACTAATGACAAAGGGGAAGATTGTTAGCAATATGAGTTGTCATTAGTGTAAATCACAAACACCATTCACATCGGTAAAGGTTCACCGGTCACTCACATTACTCAAAAAAAGGCACCGGTAGACCGAACCAAGCACATAGTACCGGTCTTATGTTGCATACAAGGACGAACCGGGTATAAGTGTATACCGGTCTAACTGCATAAAGATCCGATCCGGATTTTGCGGATCAGTTTGAGTTAAGAGCCAGATTATATGGAACATCCACCGCTCAGAAGTGGAGTTAGCTTTATTTCTGCGGATGATTTAAAGGTAAACTCTAGATCGGAATGCAAAGCTTTTTGCTAGTTGCATTTTTTTTTTGTTTACAGCCTAGTGGTTCTATGAGTTAAGGGTTTCATAAAGGTGAACTCTTTTATAAATACAGGTCATAGGACGCAAAAAAGTGTTGTTGAGAATTGTTGAGTAAACAGAGCAGTGAAGAGACATTTGTGTAGCAATCACAATCACCAAAGGTGAAAGACAAAGAGGTAGAAAAGATTCAACAGCTAGAGAAACCGGGAAGAGATCAACAGGTATGATCTAATCAGACATTCAGTGTCATATGATATCATTGCTTTTATAAGGTGTGAAAGCAAATTAAAATCCCTCTATCAGGGTGGACCTAATCGGTTCTTTGTAAAATCCACTAACAAAGTAACATCTTTGTTGATGTTAAAAGACCGCTAACCAGGCGACTCTTAACAGGGTTAAGATCTTAACCGATCTTTTGTAAAATCCCTCAACCGGGTAGCACCTTCACAAGTGCTTTGTAAACTCCTAACAGGGCGCCTTCATTTTGCAGTAGTGAAGTTGTGAGCTTTGTCTCACCGTGGTTTTTCCCTTCTAACCGAGGGTTTCCACGTATACATCTTGTGTTGTTCTGTGTGTTTCTATATATGCATATGAATGATTGTTTATATTCTACTTAACAAGAAAGGATAATTGAACAAGTTTTGAATTATATTAGAACAAGTATTTACTGGTTCAGCCCCCCCCTCTCAGTAACCGGTTAGTAATAACAAGGGGTGTGCCCTAGGAAAAAATACTAAGGGTTCTTTTCAAAGTAGTTCTAGTAAAACAAGTAATGTTTTAGAACTAGTTCACTCTGACCTATGTGGACCCATGTGTTAGCAATATAAGTTGTCATTAGTGTATTTCATCAAACCCATTCACACCGGTTGAGGATCACCGGTCGCTCGCATTACTTAGATGACACTGGTAGATAAAGCACATAGTATATGCACCGGTCAACTAAGTAGTTAGATAAACTGGTAGACTGAACCAAGTCCTCAGTATCAGTCTTATTCAGCATCCAACAACAAACCGGTACTGATCTAACTGATAGAAAAATCCGGTCCAATTTTTGTGGAACAGTTTGAGTTACAGTTCGAGTTAAGAGCCTGATTATGCGAGACATCCATTACTCTGATGCGAAGTTAACCGTTCAACTTGAGTTAGCTTTTAGTTCTACAGATGATCTCAAGATAAACTCTAGATCACAACGCACAACTTTCGTGCGTTGCATATTTTATGGTCAAGTTTATTCCCTGGCGGTTCTACGAGTCAAGAGGATCACTCTTGTATAAATATTAGACATAGGACGCAAAGTAAGGTGCTGTTGTTGAGAAGTGAAAAACGCAGAGAGCAGAGGAAAGATATCTTCTGAGGAGTGTTACAGACACAAAGGTGAAGGTAGAAAAGAAGATCAACAGCCAGGCAAACAGGGGAAGGAATCAACAGGTATGATCTAATCAGACAATCAATGTCATTGTAGATCACTGTTTTTTGAAAGATATTTCATCATATACAAATCCCTATATTAGGGTGGACCTAATTGGTTCGTTGTAAAAATCCCCTAACAGGGTAACATCTTGTCGATGTAAAGTCCTGTAACCAGGCAGCTCCTAACAGGGTTTAGATCTTAACAGATCTCTTGTAAAATCCCTTAACCGGTAGCACCTTAACCAGTGCTTTGTAAGCTCCTAACAAGGCGCCTTCATTTGGAACTAGTGAAGTTGTGAGCTCTATCTCACCATGGTTTTTTCTCTCTAACCGAGGGTTTCCACGTACAAATATTTGTGTAGATATGTGTGATTCAGTTTATGCTTGTAAATGACTGTTAACTTTCTACTTTGCATTCTAGAATCTGTTTGCAAGTTTTAAACAGTAAGATTTAGTATTTACTGATTCACCCCCCCCCTCTCAGTAACCTGTAAGATAACATCAATTGGTATCAGAGCCTTGCTCTCTACACAATAAAAGTTTAACAACTTGAGAAAAAGATCATGGAGGGTTACCGGTACTAGAAACAGCTAGAGGAAGCCAATGAAATTATTGCCTCGTTGGAAAATAGATTGAGGAAGTCACTTGCAAAGAGAAAGGAGCTGGCTCTGCAACTAAATGAGAGCCATGAAACCATCGACAAACTCTCTGGGCAGAGTGGGTCTAATGAGGCCGAGGAAGCAGTCTCCGAGCTTACCGAAAAGAATCAGATTCTAACCGGTTAGATTACTGATCTCAAAAAGGAGCAAAAGTTAAATGCTCTAAGAATGACTGAACTGATTGAGCAGAAATGAAAAACTGAAAGCGAAAGGAACACAACAGTCAAGACATCAACAACTTCTGAAAAAGCAATGTACCAGGCAGAGGAAGCTGCAAGAGCCAATGAACTCCTCATTATGCAACTCCAAGAGGACTTGTTGATTGCCACCCAGGAAAATGCCAATATGCATAAAGCATGGTAGGTTAGAGATGAAGCATGCAAGAAGCTAGCAATCAAGATATATCAACTTAAGGAACAAATGAAAGTCCTTGAAAGAAGAAATGAAATGCTAAGAAGATACAATGAAAGCTCAGTCAAGCTTGATGAGCAACTCAATGCTCAACAAAGGCACAATGATCACACTGGTCTCGGTTTTACCGATGGAGTCAACAAAAGGAAGACGCTAGCACAAAGAGGTAGGAAATTTTTTTACCTCTTGTAAGCCTAGTGGAAAACAAGGTCATGACACTAAAAACTGTAGAAATGCACCAATAAGAACCAACAACAGTTACTATAAAAATTGTTGCAAAAAGGGCCACAAGACCAACGAGTGCTGGTCTAGTCCCTTATCCGGGTCCAACGCAAGTAAGGGAAGCTTCAAGGGATACTGTTATGCCTGCAACAAATTTGGACACAAGGCTGAAGAATGCAAATCAAAGACTATGGCATTCAGATCACCCAGACCGATATTCTCAAAAAAGGGTAGAAACTAGAATGCAACTGATCATCCAAATAAAGGGATGCATTGCAATAGAGAATCATGGAGCGAACCACCTAATCCAAGAGGGATGAATCCATGGAAAGCAACCGGTATAGTCTGCCATTACTGCAACAAAGTCGATCACCTAGGTAAAAATTGTCGGAACTAGAACAGGAACAAAAACAAAGGATCGGACGGACCGGTGGTGAAGACCTTGAGTTCTAATAAAAGGAACAACAAAGACAAAGAAACCAAGAAAGTAGTGAAGAAAATATGGTTTGTCAAGGAATCAAAGAACTCTGCTGAGGAGGCAACGGAGGCAAAATCATCATCACAAGATGGTGATATTTCTTCTGCAAGTTAAGTTTTCAAGGCCTAGAGGGAACCGGTAGTACAACCATTGTTCCTGGTAGAACTGGTGAGTCCTATCTCACTCAGGCTACAGAACAAACCGGAATGACGTGAGGTGATCAACCAGGACATGCCAAATTGAAAAAGTCAGACTAACGGTTAGAAAATGAGTCAAGAAAGGTTAGGTAAGGCATTTATTACTATAGCCGTTTAACAAATAGTTACTGTTTGGTAATTACCGTTATGCCCTATTCCTATAAAAGAAAAGAAGGTTAACTCTTTCCTTTTTACTTTGCAATTTTATGTTATCTAATCTCTGCTCGAGCAAAACTCTTGCATCTCGATCATTGAGTAAGATTATCTGTCAAACCAATCTAATCATTGCTAAGCAACCAAGTTAGAACAATGGCATCCTCATCATACGAGGCAAAGCTTGTTCCTGCAAATCAAACGGAGCGTAATCCTTTTGACATCTCGCCAAATCAAGACAGGGAGATCGACATGGCTGGCGCGCTCTCCTCAATACCTAAAGGAGTGCTTCTGACAGAAGATGTAACTGCGTTTATTCACGCTAAGCATGAAGAGCTAGGAGAAACGTACATACAGAACAAGTATCGCTCGTTGTGCCCTGATGGTAATCATCCCAATGGCTACGCAAAGCTGGTATCATCGGGAATCATAAATGGAGTCTCGTATCCAGTCATCTTCAAACCTGAGTGGATTCGTATGGTAGTCAGTCAGGTGCATGATCCAAGATTTTGGCTTATGAGAGGAATTTGCACTTCAATCACGTAAGAAGATCTCTACAAGGTAATTGGGTTCTGCAATCAGGGAGAGGCGCTTACTCTGAGAACCATATCTAATGCAGTGGTGGCTAATCTGACAAAGTCCAAATCTGACAAGCGATTGATGACCGTAACTGACATTGAGGATCCAGTTGTTTGGTTCGCATCAGCTGTAATCGGTTACAAAGTATATCAATCAAGTAACCTCAACAGCATACTGGGTGGAGGCATACATGCAGCCTTCAGAATTGTTCATGATGACGCTCAATATGATATATGCGAAATGCTAAGAGGACAAATCTTTTAAAACATGAAGAAGCTGGGCATTGTCAAGAAGAAATCACTGAAATTTGGAACACTCTTGGTATGTCTTCACTTCTATTCTAAGTTCTTTCCCGGTAAAGGAAAAGTAATGTGGGCAACAGATCGACCGGTCATGATGCAAATCAGCGACATGGCTAATGAACTGGGAGACCAGTTTGACAAGGAAATGACCAATTACTTCAATGCATTTCAACTAAAAATGCATGCTAGAGAAAGAATCCCATCCACTATTGTTGAAAAATACAAAAAGGACGTATGTTTTCTGGTGTCTATTGACTCTTGCATCATTCAAGCGGTAGAACCAAGAACCGAGTATGCACTTGAGTTTGGATACGAAATCACAACAAAGTTTGCAACGATGTATGTGGAGGCCCTGGAAAAAGCAAATTTGGATCTCCCAGCTCAACGGTTTGGAACCTATGAGGAGATACTAAAGAAATTAGAGAAGGCGCCAATCAAGAATGTTTATGTAAAGAGATCGCCAACACCAAAGAAGAAACTGGAAATTGCACCACCAAAGGCACAGAAGAAGAAAGCTCAACCGAAGCCAATCCCATAGGAGCAAGAAGCAGAGGAAACCGATTCAGAGGGTACAGTTCCGCTCAGCGAAAGAAAGAAGAGGACCAGCAAGCAAGCAAAGGTGGATCCACCAAGAAAAGGAAAACCAACAATAGATGAATTTGTAATCGGACTGAAGGAAACCGGAGGGATGGCTAATGTCAACAGAAGATACACTTTAGCTAATGATGAAGACTGAAGAAAAATTGAAGAGGCTATCGTTGTATGCCTGCACAAGTTCAATCTAAGCCCTTCTGAGCTTCAGAAGGTACTACCTAAGGATCTGTTAAATATCCTTCAAGGCAGGTGGAAAGCTTCAATGGAAAAGGAAAAAGAGCTAAGGATTCAACCTCTGCTAGAAGTGCAAAATCATCTTACTCTAGAAGAAGCGAGTCAGCAAGCTGAACTAAACCAACAGAATTTCCTGATAAAGAAAAGAACAAACCTCTTGCTGATTGGAGAAACCAAGAAAGTCCATACTGAAGGAGGAGCCATCTGGAACAACCTACTTCAGACACAGCAAAAAGCAGAGGAAGAATGCCAAAAGGCAATAGCTCCACTGGTTCATGACATCGGAAAAGGAAAAGGAGTATTCGGAGCAGACAAACCAATCATCATTGACATTATTGATGAACCGACAAATCCTACCCTTCTTGTATCTCCAAAAAAAGGTAAGGCTCGCACCATGACTGTTAATAACATTGTAGCTAAAATTACCAATTTTGGAGAAATAGATAATGCTACCAAATGGTATAGCGTGTTAGTTGAGGAAGACAAACAGGCAATAGAAGATGCTCTTGTTGAAAGTCTTCTAGACTTCGTGAAAACACCCAGGGATTATAGAGGTAAGTTTCCTCTCGAATTGAATGGCAAGCTTCAGGAAAAATGGAGAACCGGTCTGGAGAGAAACTCTCAAATCAATAAAGAAGCACTAGAGAAAGCTAGACCTGGCTTGAGTGATAAAAGTGTCACACTTCTTTTAGGCGCTGCATCCATGAATCTAGACACAAATTACAAAGTTGCCAAGATTCTCAATGGTTATGAGAATGAAGTCTTTAAAGAGACCTTGGATTTCTGGGAGCAGTATGATTTCCATACCCTTGAAGAAATAGGTCCTCAGGATCACACCACTACAATTGTGGATCCACCTGTTCAGTTTACTACAACTCAGACTCCGATATCTGATGAGCAGGAAGTCCCCACAAAAAAGTTCACTTCTAGTGAACCGGTTGTATTGGGACAAACTTCTGTCAATGTTCCCACTGACAGATCAGATAAAGGAGGCGAAGGGATCACTACAGATGATCCATCAAAAGAACCCTCTCAACAAGAAGATGCTATGCCCGAGATAAACGTTTAGTCATTAGAAGCCGGACCAAAAGAGGGAAGCAAGATAGACAAACAGGATGCAAGCGAACATGAGCAAGCTCCAAAGGCACAAGAACGGAGAAAAGGAAAGGAACAAGAAAATATTGCCAGCTCCTCTAAACGAAAGATCTCATTATCTGAAGAATCTGAAGCAAAAAGGGGCAAAACAAATGAGACAATAGCTGACATCAGCAAAATGTCAACAAGACAGCTGAAAGAGCTCACTAAAAGAAAACAGGATATGGTTTTGAATAAAGTAAAAGATATCCTGTAGCACTTTGTGCCGGATGCTGATATTGATGAAGATGAACCAGTCATCGACCAGCTGGAAGTGCTGACTACAACCATTAGTGAAGATCTGACTGATCCAGAAACAGTGGCTATTGAACACTATGCGCAGAAAAGAGTAGAGCTTCTTCACAAGCAAGTTGCAAATATTAAAGCCATTCTGCTAAATAATCTAAAAGTTCTTCAACAGTAGATACAAGTTGCAGAAAATTTGTTAAGCAGAACTTCAAATTTTGAGATTTTCTTGACTGACTTAACTGACAAAGCTACAAAGACTTCATAAGACATAAGAGCTTTGTCCAACCAATTTGACATCAAGACCAAAACAGCCACAACTTTCAGCAGAGAAATGGCTAGTCTTACTCTAGTCCTCAGAAAGGCTTCAGAAGAAAAGAACAAACGGATTTAAGACATCATTGGATTCCAGATGTTTTTGGCCTGAACCCTTGATTTCATGCACCAGACAGCTACTTCAACTGATGTTCTGGTCAATGAACCAGACTACAAAACTGTCGATGATATGGAAAACATCATTGTATCTCTCAAGGCTGCCCAACAAAATATTGAACATGTAATCGGTCAATGGGCACCGTTTCTACACTTTGCCAAGAACATCTATAAGGATATCTTCACACAGCTTCAAATGTGAAGGAAGCCATAACCCTTTGTCTTATGGAGGCAAAAAGGGGAAGCTATTTGTAATAAAAAACCAAAGGACTCAGTTAGGGGAAGTTTCGAGCAAGAGCAGAGCATTCAATGAGGCAAGACAGCAAGGGCAGTATTCTATCTCTTTGACCAAGGTTTGAATAGCTATTGTATGAATGGTTTTGTTTATTTTGCCACCAATGACAAAGGGGAAGATTGTTAGCAATATAAATTGTCATTAGTGTATTTCATCAAACCCATTCACACCGGTTGAGGATCACTGGTCGCTCGCATTACTTAGATGACACCGGTAGATAAAGCACATAGTATATGCACCGGTCAACTAAGTAGTTAGATAAACTGGTAGACTGAACCAAGTCCTCAATATCGGTCTTATTCAACATCCAACGACAAACCGGTACTGATCTAACTGATAGAAAAATCCGGTCCAGTTTTTGTGGAACAGTTTGAGTTACAGTTCGAGTTAAGAGCCTGATTATGCGAGACATCCATTACTCTGATGCGAAGTTAACCGTTCAACTTGAGTTAGCTTTTAGTTCTATAGATGATCTCAACATAAAATCTAGATCACAACACACAGCTTTCGTGCGTTGCATATTTTATGGTCAAGTTTATTCCCTGGCGGTTCTACGAGTCAAGAGGATCACTCTTGTATAAATATTAGACATAGGACGCAAAGTAAGGTGCTGTTGTTGAGAAGTGAAAAACGCAGAGAGCAGAGGAAAGATATCTTCTGAGGAGTGTTACAGACACAAAGGTGAAGGTAGAAAAGAAGATCAACAGCCAGGCAAACAGGGGAAGGAATCAACAGGTATGATCTAATCAGACAATCAATGTCATTGTAGATCACTATTTTTTGAAAGATATTTCATCATATACAAATCCCTATATTAGGGTGGACCTAATCGGTTCATTGTAAAAATCCCCTAACAGGGTAACATCTTGTCGATGTGCAAAGTCCTGTAACCAGGCAGCTCCTAATAGGGTTTAGATCTTAACAGATCTCTTGTAAAATCCCTTAACCGGGTAGCACCTTAACCAGTGCTTTGTAAGCTCCTAACAGGGTGCCTTCATTTGGAACTAGTGAAGTTGTGAGCTCTGTCTCACCGTGGTTTTTTCTCTCTAACCGAGGGTTTCCTTGTACAAATATTTGTGTAGATCTGTGTGATTCAGTTTATGCTTGTAAATGACTGTTAACTTTCTACTTTGCATTCTAGAATCTGTTTGCAAGTTTTAAACAGTAAGATTTAGTATTTACTGATTCACCCCCCCCTCTCAGTAACCGGTAAGATGACATCACCATGTTCGTACCCTCTATGGGAGGGTTTCTATATTACATAATATTTGTTGATGACTTCTCTAGAAAAACTTGGATCTATTTTCTCAGATGTAAAGAATCAGAAGAGATCCTCAGGAGATTTAGGGAATTCAAATCACGTTCCGAAAACTCCTCTGGAAAGAAAATAAAAATCCTAAGAACTGATAATGGGAGGGAATATACTTCAGACATTTTTAAATAATTTTGCAAAGAAGCAGGAATTAAGAGGGAGTTCACTATTCCCTACAATCCTCAACAAAATGGGGTTGTTGAAAGGAAAAATAGAACTATTGTAGAAAAGCTATTCTCCTTGACCAAAATCTAGAAATCTATCTTTGGGCAGAAGCTTCCAACACTGTTGTATACATTCAAAATAGATGTCCTCACTCTCACATTGAAGACAAAAATCCTGAAGAAGTTTTTACAGTTATAAAACTAGATATCACTCACTTAAAGATATTTGGGTGCCCCGTCTATATTCATGTACCTAAAGAGAGAAGAACAAAACTAGAACCCTCTAGAAGAAAAAGAATCTTTGTTGGATATAGCGAAACATCTAAATCCTATAGAGTATTCATACCTGGACATAAAAACATTGAACTCAGCAGAGATATAATATTTGAGGAAGACTTAGCTTTTAAAAGGGCTAGAAATTCCTTTGAATCTGAAAATATCACTCCACCTTCAAACCTAGAAGAAGACATTACTCCTGAGTTTGAGAGGGAGTATTCTGAAGAGGATGAAAGTGAAGTACAAAACTTACCCCAAGGGAATCCTAAGAAAAGACCACTTTGGGCCACCAAAACAGTGGAAGAATCAAAGAACTTTGCAGCTCCTTCAGGGACCTTTAGAGAAAGTAAAGTACCCCGAAGATTTTCAAGCTATGTAGCCTTAATGAATGATCTCTCCAAGTCTGAACCCTCCACTACATCAGAAGCCCTTAAACACCAAGTATGGAAGGATGCCATGACAAAAGAATACCAGTCCATCCTGAAAAATAATGTTTGGGAGATAGTTCCAAGACCAAAAGAGAAATCCATTGTTTCATCCAAATGGCTATTCAAGATCAAGTATGTTGCAGACGATAGTATAGAGAAGAACAAAGCTAGATTTGTTGCCAGAGGACTCTCACAAAAGGAAGGTATAGATTATGAGGAAACATTTGCACTAGTTGCCAGATATACCTTTGTCAAAGCAATACTAGTCATCCCAGCTAGCAAAGGATGGAAAGTTCATCAGATGGATGTGAAGACTGCATTTCTGAATGGGAAAATAGAGCAAGAGTTCTACCTAGAGCAACTTGAAAGATTTGAGATTCACACTGCAGAATCTCATGTGTGCAGATTAAAGAAAGCCCTCTATGGACTTAAACAGGCCCCTAGGGCGTGGTATGAGAGAATTGATAGATATCTCATGAAATTGGGATTCTCTTAAAATGATGCAGATCCAAATCTATACTTTAAGCAAAGTAAAGGTGATATGGTAATACTGATCTTGTATGTTGATGATTTGTTAAGTACATGAGAAGATCATCTGATTGATCAATGTAAAAGAGATCTTGCTAAAGAATTTGAAATGAAAGACCTAGGCCTTCTACATTACTTCCTTGGATTAGAAGTCTGTCAGAATTCAGACAACATTGTGCTGAATCAAGGAAAGTATACCTTGGACATATTGAAGAGATTTGGTATGACAAATTGTAGACCCATGTCTTCCCCCATGGAGACAAACCTTCACAAATTAAAGGAGGCAGCAACAGATTCTCCATTTGCAGACTCTACTCTCTACAAACAGATAATTGGATCTGTGATGTACCTGGTTAATACCAGACCAAATATTTGTTATGCAGTAAATGCCTTGAGTCAATTTATGTGTGAGCCTAAGGAGATACATCTTACAACTGTGAAACACATTATGAGATACCTTCAAGGTACTCTGAATTATGGACTCAAATATGAGAAAGTTAACTTGAATCTTCATGGATTCACAGATTTTGATTGGGCTAGAAGTGTAACTGATAGAAAAAGCACCTCCGGATGTTGCTTCAGTTTGGGGTCTGCAATGATATTTTGGATATGCAGAAAATCGTTTTCAATGGCTCAGAGTTCTACAAAGGCAGAATACATTGCCACCTCTACAGCAGCAAGAGAAGCAGTATGGCTGCGAAAACTGCTTGTGGGATTATTCGGTGAGCCTCTGAAACCTACAGTTATCCATTGTGATAATCAGAGTTGCATAAAACTTTTCTGTAAATCCAGTATTTCACGATAGATCCAAGCACATAGAAATTCCCTATCATTATGTGAGAGACATGGTGGATAGGAATGTGATTTAGTTGGAATATATCAGTACAAGAGATCAGATGATAGATATACTCACTAAGCCACTTTCCAGAATAAAAGTTGAACACTTTAGGAAATGTCTTGGTATGATTGAATTGTAATTTGCATTGTAATTCTTACTGATATATATATATATAAAATAAGATGTTTAATGTGTAAACTTCTTTTGTCATGTGTTGATATGTGACTTTATGGGCTCTATCCCCTGTGTTCATCTCTAAAAGGTGACAAACATTTAGAAATGAACACTTGTATTTGAATGTTATAAGATGACGATCTTGTAATATTGATATCTTGCTGACTTGATATCATTCATGGATGTGCCATGATTTGTTATGGTGGACATTATGTGACGTAATGTCAGTGCACACACCATAGCTAGGATATATAAGGAGAATATAAAATTCTCAAGCATATCATCCTTTAAAAGTATCATGAGTTATGTGATACTCATCATCACGTGTTATGTGATGATTGTCTTCACAAGATATGTGAGACTTACTATCACGAGTTATGTGATACTCATCATCACGTGTTATGTGATGATTGTCTTCACGAGATATGTGAGACCTCTTATCACAAGAAATGTGATACATATGATTTTATCTTATCTAGCTAAGAGGGAGTGTTATTACTTATAGCATCGATCAGATAAAATTTATCTTGGTATAACAAATTAGAGAAATGATAATTAAAGTATCAAATTTGAGTTACATATATATATATATATATAATATATATCAATATATATGATAATAATAATTATTATCTTCATATATATATATATATGTTAATATATATACTTCACATCATTCTCTAATAAACCCAATTGTGGTAATGAATCGGCAAATCCAAGTATAATATGAAATCGACCAAACCGATTAATTATCGGTGTCGAGTGTACACATCAATCTGTGATTAGAATTTGTCAAACGCAAATTAGTGATTGAAACGGTGCCACTGATTAACATATCGGTAATTCTTGCGAACAGTTGTGACTGTTAAGTCGTGCCTATGACAGGCGTGACTCCTCAAGGAGTCACATCTATCATAGACGTGACTCTTCATCGGTCACCATGATGATATAAAAGGCTGGTCCACTGTTCAGTATTAAGCACCGAAATTGATAAGTGCAATATACTGTAAACAGTGAACACAGCAGTAAGTTCATACTTCAATCAAGATTTAATTTATAATTCCAGTATTAGTTCTTCTGCAATAAACATTAGCACAGAGAGATATTATATATAAAATATAGGATCAACTTTGCATATTCAATTTAATATTGACATTTGAACAATAAGTTTGTTTAGATTTAACAAAACTCTTAGAGAGAGGATGTCATCAAAGCTAAGAATGTCATTTCCAAGGTGATTCCATGTAAGTTGGATAGTAACTTGGCCAATCAGTTGGATGAGAAGGTTTCTTTGAATGAAGCCTTCGAGGTCATTGACTCTATAGGTAATAAGATAGCTCCTATTTTTGATGGCCTCCCAACAAAATTCTATAATGAAAACAAAGATAAGATTTCTTTGATGCTCCTAGATGTTTATAAAGAAGCCTTTGTTGCAAGGTCTTTAGGGAAATTAACAAAGTTGTTGTCAAACTAATCCCTAAGGAAGGTGGTGGTGGTGCTACCTAAATTAAAAATTGGACAAATATTACATTACTGAATGTGTCTTACAAACGGCTTGCCTCTAATTATTTCTCCTCCTCAATTGGTTTTGTGGAGGGCAGGTATATATTAGATAATCTTCTTACTAGCTCAGAGGGGATACATTGTGATAACTAGGTTTTTCAAATTAGCAATGTGCTAAGGAGTTTGGCCAAAATATTTGTTTTTAAGAAGCCTGTGATAGAATTGAATGGCCTTTTATTTTGTTAGTTTTGAGAGATTTGGTATTTGGTGATACCTTTTGTGATTTTTTGAAGTGTTACTTAATGATGGTTGTACTCATGCTAGTATTAATGAGGAGCTCTCTAACCACTTGCCCTTGAAAATAACTACTAGAAAAGGTTTTCCCATTGCTTCAACTCTGTTTGTTACTATTTCCAAGGCTAGTCTCTACCTACTTAGAAATTGTTTTTTTGGGCCCTTTTGTTAGAGGTTGGAAACTCCCCGCTCAAAAAATGTTGCTGAAAGTTTAGTTTATCAATGACACTTGTTTCTAATGTTAAGTAAAGATGTTTTGAGAACTTAGAATAATAGATATTTATTTTTGTCTCTAGTTTTAAAATTACAATGCACAAGCCTACTAGCCTTGGCTGTTTGGATTTTCCTGTTGGTTGTATTGTTGAGAAGGGGTAGGAATGGGTTGAATCTTCTAAGATGGATAGATATCTTAAGACCACCTTTTCCTTATTCCCACATTTTAGGGAGATGTGGGGCTAGGTGATGGGTAAAGTTGCCTTTAAAGTTTTAAACTTTTCAAAGGAAAGATCCATGCCCTCTCACTTGCAAGTAGATGTTACGTTTTTCAAAAAGTGTTGTCCTCATATACTATTTATTATTCTTCTTGTTGACCAGCGTGCTCCTCTCACATTAATGATCAATATTATTAGAGGTTTCTTGTTGTCTAATTGTAAGTTGACTAGAAAAAATGCACTCTCTCACTTGGAAGGTGTGCTACAAGCCTAGAGATATTGGTGGTATGGGGCTTAAGGATTTATTTTTGCAAGGCATCTCTCTAGTTGTTAAGTGGCTCACTAGAGGATTTTATTTGTGAGGAGCCTTGTACAGTGCTTGTTAGACACACTATTATCTCTAGTGTGCCTAAAGAGAAATCTGGTTTGAATGTTCTTAACTCTTCAGATATTTCTTTAGATCTTACAAAGTTTGATTTGGGCACTTGCCTATTTTTGGCTGAATTTGGAATGCTTGAGTGTCCAGTAGAGGGCATGGTGCTTGTTCAACCAATGGGGAGCCTTTTTACCCTTAGATATATTTGGTGGAATCTCAAACTCAATGATAAGCCTCTTGCTCTTAATATTCTTGTATATTATGATTTAGCAGAATTTTGTCCTTTTATATCACATTTTTTAAATATATATTTTTTTATTTTAGCTTACTTATCTCTTTGGGTTGTCATCCTTCATAAGGAATTAAGTGGAAACTATAAATATGGGGGTTTCACTCTCTCATTTGTAATCACTCACTCTGCTGACAAGGACCTAAAGTCTGAAACACGTTCAGAGTTTATTATAATTGATTCTCCTCTCTTTTATTTGTGCATTACAGTTCTGTTTGTGTTATTATTTACTGTACTGCTACATGTTTGAGGTTGCAATAAAAGTAGAAAACTGATTAACTTTGACCTTAATTTTGGCTTTAGGTTTATTAGAGTTTCAGGAAGCTTCATAAAATTTCAGATCAGTATGATATTGTATGAGTAATAGCTTCCATTCTGAGTTTGGTACCTTTCCATGATTGTACTCACTGTAAATGAATTGAAAACCCATAAGATTTTTTTTCTGTCTTTCCTCCAAATTTGTGTTGAGTTATTCCATAGCATGTATATTGCCTGTGTGTAAGGTTTGAAACTCTGAAGGCCTCACATTTCCATTTTTGTGTAACTGCCAATTAATGGACTCTAGCCATGAACATTATAATAGTTGTTTAACAGCTGTTCAACACCATTTCTTAGTCATAGCTTTCTCTCACTTGCTCAGAGTCCAGACCTGACTGGAATGATATTTTAACCTTGTTAATGGTTATGCTGAATCCCTGTGTTGGTGAATTTATGATCACTGTATCTGGCTCATCAGTTCTTGGTTACATATTCACTGGAACTTATTATGAAATCTTTGTCTGCAAATATTTTTTTCTTCACATTTGATTTTGTAATATTTCAGAGCTCATATCAGTTATTTTATTTGAGTTGGTCAAGTATACTGAATCTACCTTTATTGTCAAAAGTTGAAAATCGCAATAGAAATTTGTTAATTCAGCTGTGTCTGCCACAATTGTAAGGTTTTGATAGTGATGGAGAAGCAAAAGGTGTTGGAAATGGAGGCTGAGACACAAAAGAAAATTGCTGTAACAGAAGCTAAGAAAAATTCAGAGGTTAGCATGATTATTATGGAGCAAATACTAATGGAGAAAGAGAGCATAAAGAGGCAACAAGAGATAGACAATGAAATGTACTTGGCTCGTGAAAAAAGTCTTGCAGATTCCAACTATTACAAGTATGTTGCTTAAACCTTACCTTCGAATGTAAAAGGCTTACCCTGTTCACATAGATTGAAACTGGAGGTCATCATCAGGTATTATATTTATCTTTGAGTTGTGGAGTTGCAATGGAATATCTTTCAGGTTCATGAAGGAAGCTGAAGCAAACAAGCTAAAACTTACTCCCGAATATTTGGAACTGAAGTTTATTGAGGCCATTGCAAATAATTCAAAAATGTTTTTTGGAAACAAGGTAATATTAATTTTAAAAATCATATTATTTTTTTTCATTTCTACACATTTCTATTGTTAATTTTAGTCAACAAATGTAAATTAAAAGATTTTTTCTCACATAAGACCATTGAATCTCCTCCACAGGTGCCAAATATGGTTTTTGATCAGAGACTATTAGGAAACTTTCTTACCCAAACTGTAAAGCAGAGAAAACAAGAATTGGAAGAAGACTAAATAACCTATGCAATTCCCCCAGAATATCATTGTAAGTTAATACTCCGCGAACAAACTTCTCTCAACTCAAATTCTGGATAAAATCTGGAGAAGTAAAGATTTTTCTGTAACGGAATTCAAACAATGAAATCTATCTTTCTATTGGAGAAATATAAATTTTTCTGCAATGAAATTGTGCTCCCAGAGATGGTACATGAAGTGATATTGTGTCTACTATTGACAAAGTCAAGTGCTACAAGTTGAAAACGGTAGATGTCTTCCCAAAATTCAGTGTAAGTTCAATGATGTGCAATTGTCAGTGTAATGAAGGTTATTAGCTTTTTAAACCCCACTTTAAGTTGCTTCTTTGATTAACTTGAATGCAGTTATATTGCTTGTAAACCTTATTCATCTATTTATAGTTTTAACCAGCATAAAATTACCAGTTCAGTAACTTGTATGCCTACACCTTACTTAGCAAGATGGAACATCTCAGCTAACAATATTTGCCTGTGTTTTTTGAAAGGATAAGAACTTTATGTGCATAAGTTTTTAAAAAATCAATTCAAACAAGAGTTTGAATAATTTGGATTCAGTTTTTTGAAATAGTTGTCAAAGACCAAGGGTTTTTTTTTATTCATAATGTAATAACCCACAAGAAATTTAAAACTTCAGTGGGAATAAATATCCACTTGAAAAGGTAAAGTACAAGCTTCTGGTTATTGTGAAAATGGTACTGAATTGATCTTTGTACATGTCTTAGGATGCTTTTATGAGAGCATGTGCATAAGGAAAATGCTTATCTATTTTTTGAAATAGGAAGACTTCTATCAATTAATATTCTAGGAGTGACCTTCCAACCCAAAACCCTGAACAATATGAACACCTGTTACAGATACAGTTAGTCTGCAAAGGAAATCTTTAAATGCAGACCTAAGGAAAATGTAACCTTGTAGCTGGCATGACTGTTAAAATACACCTTTAGGAAAAACAATATGGGCATCAAAAATCCTCTGGGGAGAAAGAAACCTCTCCAACTTTGGTGCCATTTGTCATCTCTCCAATCAACAATAACTCAGCAATCTACACCCTTAACACTACAACCCTAAAAGGCCATGAAGATTTCATCCAATGCCCTTGTGCACTTACAAAAATTGCTTAGTTATAAAAAGAGATCCTGTCTCAAACTGCGCATAGCCTATCCATACCATTTCCATATGGAATTTACCATTATGCATGTTACCATCTTTAGCTCTATTCACATGCTAACCATGCTTACACCTATATACCATATAAAAACATTTAACCAGAGGATTGTATGTACAAATCCTGTATTTGATTTTATTGTAACATCCATGCTAGACCATGATGGTGAATTTAACTAACAAGTGTTGGTACAACCAAAGTAAAAAAGATTCCCATTTTCTTATTTTTATAGGACTAAATACAGAAATTGAAACTGCCTCAACTATAGTCAATTGGAACTTTGGAACTGTGTAAGACCAATATGCCAAGTCAACTAAAACTGAGTGAAAGAAAAAACAGATAAAACAAAGGAAGTTTATTGCGAAAATTTACCTTTAACATCCAACTATAATTAATTTGAGCTAATTTATGGACTAAATATCAAAGTGTTGTCAAATAGACAAAACTGCTGAACAAGCCGAATAACTAAGAGGGGGGTGAATCAGTTATTCCCACACAACTTATAAAACTTTTTCTCTGTCGATTAACTCACAAACAACATTATTAACCACTTTAGATTTTTCGGTTAAGCACATCAGACATCCACATAAATGTAAGCATCAAGAACACAGAAACAGAAACACTGACACAAAGAACACTAGGATTTACGTCGAAACCCAAAATGGGAAAAACCACAGAGAAGCTAATTCTCAAGAAATATAAAACACCTGTTAAGGTGACACCAGTATGGTGACTTTTACAAAGGCCCACTGCCAAGTACACAAGGCTCATTACTAATACACAATAAGGCTCGCTACTGATACAAGGCTCATTGCCGATACACAGAGGCTCACTGCCAAAATACTTGAAATAAAATTGAATCCACCATTGAGATCACTATCACCACTATCTGCCACGCGCACGATCAATAACAAGTAGATCTCCAGAAACAGATTCGCAATTACTTCGCATACAAGCAAAACATAAGCCACTTCACTTGCTCTTCTTATACTACTTGATACCATCAACCATGTCGGCCAAACACAATTTGAAATAGGTCACACCAAGACATTCCCACGATGGTAAGAAATGAGATGCGGACCACCTCGACCAATACAACTTGCCTCACACACACCATGTAACACCATCTCCAAAGCCATTAGTTCCAACGAATGTGATGAACACGTTACATAATAACAATTGGGACCAAAATGAACACGCTCCAAAAAGGATCGACCCAAACAACCGATCCACCAAAAGTTGAATAGAATGTAGAACCACAACTGGAAGAGAAATCTGTCGGTGAATACTTCTACTGAGACACCCATCTTATCGGTACAACAACCGATACCACCAAGACTATCGGTACACAACTACCGATACAACCAAAACATGAACATGCATAGGATATGTTGACATCAATGACAACAACGAATAGCATCAACTTCACATTCTAACAAAAATGTACATGAAAAAAATATTTGATTTGTATTTGGAGTTACAAAACAAAATAGTCCAAACCAATGGACTGAGATTTACAAGGAGTGAAAAACATAAAGAACACAAAATTATCACGTAGGAGAGGAACTGCTAGATCCAACCCTTGTCAAACCCAATATGGTTGCACACGAGTCTTTCTTCTACTGTGACTTTGTCTTGTCCGAGGAAAAAAAAATCCAACACAAATATAAACTCTTTCAAAAACTTGTAGTTCACTCATGAGCTCAATAATGCTAATAAATGTTATTAATTTTCCTATATTGGAATGCTGCTCATTTATTGACGTATTGAAGTGATCCGGGCAAAAACACAATACTTGTACCCAGATAGAAGTTGTTTTCTCATGTTTTGATGTTATACAAATCTTTTGCTTGGACTGCAACGTTGCTCATTAGGGGTAACTCGGGATGACTTGCATTTTTTTTAAATTACTGTTAGGATGATTTCTCTTATGAATTATAGGACACTTCCATGCATGGCTGGCATGAAAAATTACCATCTTACATCTTGATAACTTTTCTCATTTCCTTGTCAGTTTTAATAGGTGTTTGTCCTATTAATGTTTATGAGCAGAACTAAATTAAAATTTTTATGATCATGCAATCTTCTAGTAAATCATATTAACCATTTATTAGTAAGGAAGGGGAGACAAAAATTAGACTGCTAAGCTTTCATATCAGATAATGAGGAGATAAGGGTGCAGAATGCTGCTAACCAATTTGAGCCCTTTAGTACTATTACAATAAAAGAAAATATTAAAAAAGGCTCTAGTAGCCATATAGTGAACAACTCAACTTGTATAGAAACATCTTTTTAAAACTTGAACTTATATGGATATGATGCTGTCACTTCAGCTTCTAATTGTGTCCTAGAATGAAATATGACATTTCACCTTCTTTGCTTCTAAAGTGTATTTTCTATGATCTATAATGTTAACAATGTTGATTGTAATTTAATGTTTACATAGATATATAGACCTGGATATAATGTTTGCAACCTCCTAGGGTTCTACTATCATAAATGGAGAACATAATATAGTATTTCCCTCACCTTCTATCCTCAAATGAGCCTTTATTAGGTGCATTTCCAATTAATTATTTCTTGGATTTTGGAGGGAAGTAATAGTTTTTCTTTCCCTTGTTATGTAAGAGAATTTCAGAATGTTCTCCTTCAAGTTTGGTTGAATTATTTAGTTCTTCCAATTTGGACAATGATACATTTAAACATTTGACCCCTATAAAAGTTAGGATGGTTAGGCCTCTTTTGTCGCCACCCTAATAGTGTCCCAGCACATAAAATCAAATATGATTGTCTTTAACATGTCAGCCATAAAAGTAGGGATTTAAAATCTCTAAGCTCAAAAGATGGACCTACTTAGTGAGGAGATCAAATTTTCCTCAACATACAAGTTCTCTTAGTAATGGCTCGCAAGAATTTGTTTGACCATTCAACCAATTAACATTAATTTTTCCAAGTTTTTAAATCCCAGCCATGGTAGTTTATATTCAATTTTATGGCTTTAATCTTTACATGCCTTCTTGTTGAGAGAAATATTGAACTTGAGCCATATACATAATAACCCACCTCAAAAGTTCACATTTCCAACAACTGACCTTCATACAATTTAGCAATAGGTTGCTAGAGCTAGATTTTTATTTGAATAAAGTTGCATTAAGTGAATGAATAAAGAGTATGATGGAGAAGAATTGTTATGTTATGGGTAGGATTACTAGAATTATTCATTAGGATAAGTTGTCCTGGCAAATGGATTGTTCTCCAATCATTATACTTATTCTTCTAAAAGTCCCAACTTCTATATAGTTGGATTGCACATGGTGAACCGTCAAGGATCTCTGTGGATTTCTATCATATAGTAGAAGGCCACACATCATGTGATATTTATGAAGATGACTCTATTCAATATGATATGTTCCCATTGTTCTAAATTTTGGTATGATTCTAAATCTATATAACTATTTGTGTGGCATTGTCAAAGTGTAGTTTTGTGTGTAAATTTTCATCTAATACATTTCCAACACTATTTCTATGATCAAATCTATTGTTATTTATGTGACCAATTCATTATTGAAAATCAAGTGACTCTATCCATTAGTGTATCTTATGATTTAATGTATCCACATAGTTGTGTATCTATCAAAAAAAAAATGACAAAGCTAAAGTGGAGTGAATTCAAAATGGGAATACATTTCAACACAATTGAAGCCAATAGTGAATTCAAACTCATTGGGAATAGATTTCAACACAACTGAAGCAAATAGAAGGGAGAGAGAAAAGTTAGCAATAGATTGGGGAGAATTTTATTTCAAGCTTGTAGAGAATAGATTAATTCTTATTGTTAGGAGCCCTAGGCCAATAAATATTTAGAGAACTTCTTGTATAATGGAAATAAAAGGAACAATAGAATATAATATCAAGAATGGGATTAAATAGGAAAGAATATAGAATTTGAGAGGACAGGCCAAGGAGGATAACCAAATTTTGTCAAAGGATAGACATATTTTATTGGGAATGGTAAATCAAAGATGGGAGAAAGAAAAGTGGAAGGATTGTAGATAAGAACATAAAGAGAGATGTAGAGGTAGATGTATGGAATACACAAATGAATATTAGGTGTAAATTTCTATTGACGATGTTCGTTATGATAGTTGGTGAAGGTATGAAGATCCATTGAATTTCTAAAATTCTATATTAGTAATTTTTTATCTTGTAATCCACATTAGGGTTCTTTGATAATTATGGAAATTACAATCAAAGGTCTAAAGGTTATGTCCTTGAGGGTATGTGTCTTTCAAATGTTTTTCACTTATGAAATATAAAACATTTACCGCACAAAAACACATGACCAAAGGATGTAGTGAGCAAATTAAAATCTCTGCAACTTTTGTCGGATTCACTTTTCAGCGTACCATGTATCACGCAGTTAAATTACTTTCCACAACATAGGATCAAAACCAGTGTTCCAAGCCTCGGATTCGCCTCGGACTCGACAAGCTCAAAATGGACTCGGACTCGGACTCGGCAAATAAAAAAACCCATGAAATGCAAAGATTTTTAAGGATTTTAAGTTTTTTTCTTGCAACATTTAGTCAATTAACATCTAATACACAATAATTGAGATAAATAGAAACTCCTTTGCACACATACACAACTTTGCATAGATCACATAAGTAAAAATACGGATTTTTGAAGAAAATTAGTTAAAGTTAAACCAAATAACATATAGAAATCTGAAATATAGTGTCACTGTCAAATCAAAATGTCTACAATATTCATGGAATATGAAATCCATAGAATCAAAAGTTCAAAACATATATCAAAGATTCAAAATAAAGGCTCATAGCCTCATAGTAGCCTATGTCCTATGAGTACGCCTAAAATGATGCATGGAAGACTCTAGAGCCATCCTCTCTCCCTGTGTCTGAGGCTGAACCAAAACAGGATCCTCAGTGACATGCTCATCGGCAGATTCGGCACCCTCCTGATCCTCCTCATCATCCTCCTCCTCATCATCACCCTCCTCATAATCCTCATCATTAGACTCGGATCCACCACTCTTAGCCTCAGGGTCCTACACTGGGTCTCCTCGTGCTCTAGCCTCCTCCTGTGCCATCGCTACTGCCTCTGCCTCTCGATTCACTTGATCAACCCACTCCAAGTCTCTATCACTGAAGACAGGATCATTCATCTCAGTGTTCCACTCTTCTTGTGGATCAATGTTCTCTAATACAATTGGAGATGTGTCGGTGCCCAAGATATGTTTGTGACGAAGGCGAAGGTTGTAGTGAACAAACACAAGATCATTCATCTTTTTCACGGCCAACCTGTTGCGCTTCTTGGAGTGTATATGCTCAAACATACTCCAATTGCGTTCGCATCCTGAAGCACTAGATGGCTGGCTCAAGATACGAATGGCAATCCTCTGTAGATTTGGCACCTTAGTACCAAACATCTCCCACCATGCATCTGAAACAAGAAAATTTCAAATCAGTTCTATAACTTTAACTTTATCAATCTAGATTCTAAAGTGGTAAACCGTAATAGAATTAGAAATTAGAAATTAGAATTTGGAATCATAGATTCTTACCAGGCATCAATGCAGTTCAATTTTTTTTGCATATCTCTCGTGTAAATAAGTCCCCTTGTGCTTTGGTGTACATCTCTACCTCACGGACTATACTTGTGAAAATTGCATCATCAGGTGACAGCCTCTCTATAACATCATAGACTTGATGAAGGGCGCTCCCCTTAATACCACAAACACATAACAGAAATAGAGAAACAACAACAGTAATATGCAAGAACAGAAAATTGGCTTCTTATTATCTCCACAAATGTGGAATTACAAACTTTCAGAATTACAATATGCAAAGCCACATGGGCATTCCCTTACAATATTCTGTAGGACAAAGCCTCGAACTATTACCCAGATCTACTACCCAGAACTATTCTGAACTGCCTAAGACAATAATACAGCCTTCCTTATATAGGCAATTTTCCACCGCCTGGAAGGTTCCAGAATTTTAGCCAATAAGGCCGACCAAACTTAGAATTATTTTATTTTACATTTTATTACATCATAGTCGGCTCAAGATAACCTTTGAAACCCGAACAGAAATTTTGAAGAAAATTATTTTCCGCCATTTCAGGTGGCCCAACTTCCGAAGACCATAAGTCATCACCAGTTGACCCGCTCGGCTATTATAACCCCATTTCGGAAACGCCACGAAGCGCTCTACAGGCTTGACCGACGCAAGCGCCTGTCACCCAAATTTTTGACCTCATCCGGGGCCTCTAAAGCCTTCAAAACTGAGTTCAAAGTTTCTGTACCCTGCTGCCAATACCGAAAATCTTCAATGTCTTCCAATATACACTTGATCTGGCAATGAAACTTTACTGGCAGACTTATATGACCAAAATGAACCTCCAAGAAAGAAATAAGATCATTCTGAGCACATACGAAAATTACCAAAAATAGTAACTTTCCATAAATAGCAGCTCTGCACAAAATAGCCCTTATTGAATACAAAAATAGAAATATTTTTGGGTGATGCAAGATTGCTCTTACACCCAGGATGCTCCTGCATCAGACACCCGGGGTAATTTGAGAAGTGACCCTGTCACGACTCAGGTGTGCAGAGGAAAACCAAGACGGCTAACCTCCTCCTTTGTCAGCCATGATGAATCTTCAATAGGTCATCCTTTTCATTTGACCAAATATTCTTCATATGTCATGTTCCTTGTGCTTCTGCTAACACGACTGTCCAGTATATCTTCGATCTCCTTAGTGTCTAAACTAGTTGCTGGAATACTCCACTGTGCTGTTATGATCTCATCTTCAACACCTCCTTCATGATACTCTGTCAGATCTGAAATGTTAAAAATTGGTGAAATATTTAGCTCAGTAGGCAATTCTACCTCATACGCGTTTCCTGAATCATGTTTCTTCAGTATCCTACATGGTCTAAACTTCTTCATTTTCAGCTTGTTATATGTACCAACTGGAAACCGCTCCTTCCGCAAATGAACCATGACTTCATCACCAACCTGAAATTCCTTATACCTCCTTTTCTCATCTGCCTTAGCCTTATACTGTGCATTCATCTTGGTAATATGCTTCCTCACCTCCTCATGGATGTTCTTCAAGTGTTCTGCAAAATCCTCAGCTTCAGCACTACTTATTTCTCCTTTATCTATCTTCCTCAATTCAGATGCATTTCTTGGACTACTTCCATATATAATCTGGAATGGTGATTTACCAGTGCTCCTGTTGACAGAATTATTGTATGCAAATTCCGCCTGTGGTAAAATCAAATCCCATCCTGTTGGCTTATCTCCAACCAAACATCTCAGCAAATTTTCCAAACTCCTATTCACCACCTCTGTCTGTCCATCGGTCTGTGGATGATGTGATGAACTAAACTTCAAATCTGTCTTCAACTTCTTCCACAACGTACGCCAGAAATATCTAACAAACTTAGTGTCCCGATCTGAAACTATGGTCTTTGGCAAACCATGAAGTCTCACTACTTCTCTGAAAAACAATTCTGCTACATGAACAGCATCATTAGTCTTCTTGCAAGGAATAAAATGTGCCATCTTTGAAAATCTATCAACTACCACAAAAATTGAATCGTGTCCCCGCTGTGTCCTCGGTAAACCAAGAACAAAGTCCATGCTGATATCCTCCTAAGGCTTCTCTGGTACAGATAATGGCTGATACAACCCTGTATTCTGCTTCACTCCTTTTGCCATCTGACATACTCTGCAACTCTGTACAAACTTCTTCACATCTTGCTGCAACTGTGGCCAATAATAATTCTCACTAACCAAACCAAGGGTTTTGTCACGACCAAAATGTCCAGCCAATCCTCCGCTATGCTTCTCCTTGATGAGATTCTCCTTCATAGAACTTCGTGGAATGCACAACTGACTCCCTCTGAATAGCATATCATCCTGGATGATGAAATCCAACCATTTTGTCTTGTCTACAGTAACAGGTTCTGTACAAGCTTTCCAAGCTTCACCAAAATCAGGATCCTCTGGATACAAATTCTTGAGTTCCTTGAACCCAACCACTTCAATCTGCATTTCTGTCAGCAATAGTTGCCTTCTGCTAAGAGCATCTGCAACCCTATTAGACTTTCCACTCCTGTGTTTCAAAACAAATTTATAACTCTGCAAAAACTCAACCCATTTCAAATGTCTTTGATTCAATTTTCCTTGACTATTCAAATATTGCAAAGCTTGATGATCAGTATACAAAACAAACTCCTTAGGAAGCAGATAATGTCTCCACTTCTTTAATGCCTGAACTATAGCATAAAATTCCTGATCATAAACAGAATATTTTCTCTTGGCATCATTTAACTTCTCACTGAAATAAGCAACAGGTTTACCTTCTTGGCTCATAACAGCTCCTATTGCAGTACCACTAGCATCACAATCTACTTGAAACACCTTATTAAAATCTGGAAGTGCTAAAATAGGTTGTTCTGTAACTTTTTGTTTCAATAATTGAAAACTCTTTTCTGCTCCATTAGTCCACTTAAACTCTTTTCTATCCCCTCTCATTGTTTCAGTCAAGGGTCCACAAATACTGTTAAAATTTCTGATAAACTTTCTATAAAAGCTAGCTAGACCGTGAAAAGATCTTACCTCAGTAGCACTCCTTGGAGTAGGCCATTCAAGGATAGCCTGTACCTTCTCTGGGTCCATTTTTAGACCTTCTGCTGAAACTACAAACCCCAAATACACCAACTCTTTCTTCACAAAACTGCACTTCTTCAAATTAATCAACAATTTCTCTTCTCTCAACTTCTCAAATACCATACGAATATGCATCATATGCTCATCCAATGTCTTACTAAAGATCAAAATATCATCTAGGTAAACAATGACAAACTTACCCAGAAATTCTTTCAGAACCTCATTCATGAGCCGCATGAAAGTGCTCGGTGCATTGGTTAGCCCAAAAGGCATGACTAACCACTCATACAGTCTTTCTTTTGTCTTGAAGGCAGTCTTCCATTCATCTCCTTCTCTGATCCGAATCTGGTGATATCCACTCTTCAGATCTATCTTTGAGAAATGCACAGCTCCACTCAAACAGTCCATAATATCATCCATTCATGGCAATGGAAACCTGTACTTGATTGTGATTTTGTTTATTGCTCTGGAATCTGTACACATCCTCCACTCTCCATTCTTCTTTGGTGCTAATACCGCAGGTACAGCACAGGGACTCAGACTCTCTCGAATCAATCCTTTCTGTAACAGTTCATGTACTTGTCTGTTCAACTCCTCACTTTCTGCAGGTGTCATTCTGTGTGCTGCCTTATTCGGCAAACTCGCTCCTGGGATCAAGTCCATCTGATGACTGATCTTCCTGACTGGTGGTAATCCATCAGGCACGTTATCGGATACAATATCCTGAAACTCATTCAACAAATCTGCAACTTCTACAGGAACATCTTCTACTTCCTCTTTACCAACTTTTGGAATTAAAGCAAAACATACATGCTCATGCCTCATACCATCTAGGAAATTTCTTCCATCAACAAAAGTTATCCTTGCATTACCACATACCTTTTCTTCAGTCTCCTTCAATGGTTTTAGCTTATGTCGCACTCCATCCTTTGTCAGGGAATAGGTATTCGCACGACCATCGTGTACAGCACATCTGTCAAATTGCCACGGTCTACCCAACAACATATGACATGCATCCATAGATATGATATCACACAATACCTCATCTTGGTATCCGCCAATCTTGAACTTCACCAGGCATTGTTCATTGACCATGACCTTGTGGTCATCCTGTACCCAGGCAATCCGATATGGATGTGGGTGTTTATGTCTCTTGAGCTTCAACTTTGTCACCATCTCTTGTGACACCAAATTGTCAGTGCTTCCACTATCAATAATCACATCACAACATTTACCTTCACACTTGCACCTGGTGCGAAACAAGCTCCTCCTTTGCTCAGGTTCATTCTCACCACTCAACAGGACTCTTCTGTTAATCAACGTTTCTCCTCTTTCAGCATCTTCAGAATTTGATGATCTGGCATCTTCATCTACGTGTGCAACTCTGGCTTGGCCTTCATTTTTCCTGTCTGTTTTGCCTTGGCGCTGAGGACATTCAAATGCCCTATGACCTTCTTCTCCACAGTGAAAACATGTTCCACGGAAGCCTCCTCTTCCAGATCCTTGTCCTCTTCCTCTTCCTCTCTGATCTCTATTATTCTGATCCTGGAAGCGATTGAAATTATTTCCTCGCTGATTCTGACTGCTACTGGCCTCATCCTTCTTTTTCGGATCTTCATTTCGGCCACCATATGACCGTCCACCAGATCGTCCACCGCGACCTCTTCCGTTTTGTCTGCTCTCAAACTTCTTGTTCAACTTTTCCTCTACTTTTAGGGCAAACTGGTATGCCTCTTCAATACTGTTCATTCGAACCAGATTCAGCTCCTCCTGAATGCTTGGCCTTAACCCATTAAGGTATCGGGCAACTTTCTCTTTATCAGCTTCTGCATGGTCTGTTCTGATGAGAAGTCGATAGAACTCCTCTGTATACTCCTGAACAGATCTTCCTGCTTGCTTCAAACTTTGCATTTTCTTCAGTAGGTCAAGCTCGTAATCAACAGGAATGAACTGTCGCTTTAATTTATCCACCATCCGATCCCATCTCGTGATTTTCTCCTTTCCCCTTCTATTTCGCTCCAACTGAATCTCTTGCCACCATATCTTCGCATGACCTTTCAGTCTGGCCTTCGCAAATTTGACCCTATCAGGATCCTCAACAGCTTCATACTCAAAATATTCTTCACATTCATTGATCCAGTCGATCAATTCCTCTGGGTTAAGATTTTCAGAAAATGTAGGAACCTCAATCTTAGGTCTTTTCCCAATCTTGGAAATCGCCCGAAAAAGTCTTTCTTCCTCCTGGTTCACAATTTCAATTTCTCCTTCTTGATATTCTTCTTTGGCTTCATCCTCGCTTTCGTCTTTGACATTAAGATTCATTCCTCTGCGAATCTCTTCTTGCAATGCTCGCACTTGTCTCTGCAGCTCTCTAACCTCAGGTGTTACAACACCAGCTCTTCCGCCACGTTCCCTTCGTGGAGGCATTTTCGCAATGCGCGCTGAAACCCTAGCCACGGTCCTGGTGCAAACTGCCTCACAGTCGGCGATCTGTTTATACACTCAAGAACTCCTGCTCTGATACCACTTGATGAAGGGCGCTCCCCTTAATACCACAAACACATAACAGAAATAGAGAAACAACAACAGTAATATGCAAGAACAAAAAATTGGCTTCTTATTATCTCCACAAATGTGGAATTACAAACTTTCAGAATTACAATATGCAAAGCCACATGGGCATTCCCTTACAATATTCTGTAGGACAAAGCCTCGAACTATTACCCAGATCTACTACCCAGAACTATTCTGAACTGCCTAAGACAATAATACAGCCTTCCTTATATAGGCAATTTTCCACCGCTTGGAAGGTTCCAGAATTTTAGCCAATAAGGCCGACCAAACTTAGAATTATTTTATTTTACATTTTATTACATCATAGTCGGCTCAAGATAACCTTTGAAACCCGAACAGAAATTTTGAAGAAAATTATTTTCCGCCATTTCAGGTGGCCCAACTTTCGAAGACCATAAGTCATCACCAGTTGACCCGCTCGGCTATTATAACCCCATTTCGGAAACGCCACGAAGCGCTCTACAGGCTTGACCGGCGCAAGCGCCTGTCACCCAAATTTTTGACCTCATCCGGGGCCTCTAAAGCCTTCAAAATTGAGTTCAAAGTTTCTGTACCCTGCTGCCAATACCGAAAATCTTCAATGTCTTCCAATATACACTTGATCTGGCAATGAAACTTTACTGGCAGACTTATATGACCAAAATGAACCTCCAAGAAAGAAATAAGATCATTCTGAGCACATACGAAAATTACCAAAAATAGTAACTTTCCATAAATAGCAACTCTGCACAAAATAGCCCTTATTGAATACAAAAATAGAAATATTTTTGGGTGATGCAAGATTGCTCTTACACCCAGGATGCTCCTACATCAAGAGGCCACTCCACACCTCCTCATTAGCCTTGAAACTTGGGCTGAATTGGTATGCTGGATTAAGGAAGTAGGCAACTGCATGTATAGGCCTGTGAAGTAGATTGTGCCATCGCCTATCAATAACATCCCATAGGGGACCATATCTATCCTGATTTCCTGCATGAAAGGATCGAATGGCCTCTTTCACCCTATCCATGCCCTCATAAATGTATCCCATTGAGGGCTTCTCTCCATCAGCAACCCGTAGGAGAACAACAAGAGGTCGTACAAGCTACAATAAATGAAGTTGAACAATGAACATAAAGTTATAAACAAGTGTTTAACAAAAAATAATGATATGAAATGGAATTGGAAATGAGGACAAAAAGGAAAATTACATCAACAATCTCTTTGGCCGGTTGCCAAAAGGTTCTCTCATCAAAAACCAAGTCAACCATGGCAGCCCCTGCAATGGTCTTTGCATATGATGATCTTGTCCACTCCTCACATACAAACATGCCTTTCACACCGGCCTTTGACTTGAGCATGGATTGCAACATGAGAAAATTTGTTGCAAATCTAGTGACCCCTGGACGAGACAACTTTTTTTGCTTTGTGTGTTGCCTCATAAGGTTGAGGACCCAAGTATGATTATATATATATACTTGCAAATATTTCTTCGTATGTTTACACATGTTTTGATCCAAGGAAGTTTGCCAAGGTCATCCAACATGAGGTCAATGCAATGAGCGGCACAAGGGGTCCAAACTAGGTGGCGGTGCCTCTCCATAAGAAGTTTACCTACAAAAAAAAATAAACAAATTAAAAAGAAGACTTAAAGCAAGAGAAGTAAGACATAAATTAAAAATTAAAATAATTTTACCTGCTGCAACATAATTTGCTGCATTATCTGTGCATATTTGCACCACATTCTCCTCACCAACCTCCTTCAACACTCCCTCCATCACCTCACAAAGATACTCAGCATTTTTTGTCTTCCCTGAGGCATCAATGGATTTCAAAAACACTGTACCACCTGAGAAAAAATAAAACAATTTAGTAGTAGTACTTACTAGTTACTACTATGATCAATCTAATTCATAATTTCATAACTTAAGTCTTATAGCTTAAAAACTTAACATACCTGATGAGGAGACAAGGAAATTTAGAAGTGTCCTATTTCTTCTATCAGTCCAACCATCAGTCATGATGGTGCAACCTTTTGCCTTCCATACCTTACGTTGCTCCTCAATTTCAACTTGTATATCAACAACTCGTTGGGACAAAATAGGACCTTTTAGCTCCTTATCATTAGGGGCTTTGAACCCCGCACCACAAACAGTAACAACATCTATGGCAATTTGCCAATATGGAAACCTAAAAGCAATTAAATAAATAAATTAAAAAGAAGACCTAAAGCAAGAGAAGTAAGACATAGAAATTAAAAATTAAAATTATATATTAATAAGTACCTTGCTGCATTGAATGGAAGGTTGTTGTAGAAGAAAAAATCTCCAAGCGCTAGTTTTGCTTGGTCATGCATCTCCTTATTCCAACCCATGCTCTCAAGCGATGGTTGTGCACTAGGAGTTGTGCGTGGAGCAAATATAGAATCAAGTGTGGATGGTTTCTTACGAACCCGACCCCCAATGCTCACATTCGCAGACGCAAAAGTAGTACTAGTACTAGTAGTGCCAATAGGAGTCCGAGTAGTAGCATGTGTCCTTGAAGAGCCCTGTGTAGCTAAGCTTGCCATTTCTTCCCGCTTGTTTCTTCTGTAATTCTTTCTTCTTGTTAGCTGCCTCTAAAATAGCTATCATCTTGCGTTTGACATCTTTGGGAACAAATTTACATGCTTTAGCATCCCGCTTTGGTATATGTGCAAGATGATATTTCAGCCTATTAATGCCTCCCCCATTATGTGTTATCTTGCAATGCCAACATGTAACGACTCCTTTTTGTGGCCAGGGATGGCATGTAACCAAGCCTCATCCCTTACTACGGCAACAAGGTCTGCATCCGGGTTCGTTTTAGGCATACTTCCACTTCCACTACCCGCAGTCTGAGACATGATGACTGCTGGCAGCTGCAATATATCATAAATAAAACAAAATAAGCATCTACAATATATATTATAGAAACTGAAAATCAATTTTACGGTTTGCTAACACTAGGAACAAATCTAAGATTCTAAAGAATTAAAGAAATGTAAATACTAAATACTAAACAAAATGGAAAAAAAAAAAAGATTCATGAATGCAAAAAAAAAATACAAAACAACAAAAAGAAAGTAACAGACCTCTTGGAATTTGCTCTAGAAATGGAAATGCAAATCAACTTTGTAGAAGCCTCCTCCAAATGCATCTTTCAACTCCTCTCAATGCTTACATGCAAGCTACAAAGTGCAACAAAGTTGAACAAACAATCAACAATCCTTGAATGAGAGCCAACCGATTTTCTTCCTAAAACCCCAATCCTCTTCTCTCAAGCCTTTTTTCTCTCTTCTTTCCTTATGCAAGTGATAGAATGACCTTTTTAGGTGAAAGACATAATATAAATGCCAAGTCAAACATTAAAAATGACTTAAAATAATTTAAAAATGTTTTTTAAAGCGCCTTTTAACGCTGTCAGCCGGTCGAGTCCTAGCCTCAGGACTCGGCGAGTCAGGCGAGTCCTTCCCTGACTCGGCGAGTCCTGAGTCCAAAGTCTGAAAAACTCCCCTGGGTGGACTCGGCCTCGGACTCGCCGAGTCAAGGAAGGACTCGCCGAGTCCTGTAACTCTGATCAAAACATAACTATATAAACTATATGTTCAAATATTTTTTAAATCGCATTAAAGCCCATTCATCCATTCTTGAGCAAACCTCAGCATGAATTTTTTTAAAAATTGATGATAAAATGTAAACATAGATTTAATTCAGATTTTCTTTCTTTGGCTTCTAGATTCGATTGTGTGTGAATTTTTTGGCATCAACATTTTGGGTCTCTTCCATTTACTTCACCAAACCACTAATGGCACTATGTGTCCATCTACCAAAATTAAATGTGAATGTCCATAAATCTACAACATCATTTTGGGGATGATATATTCCTTGGCCGTTGATTTTGTTGGGTGGATATTTTGCAACTGATAGTTTTGAGAAAATATCCAGTTACAAAATAGTGATACCAGCCATAGCGTGTGAGACAATGTCTCTCCTGCCTTAAAGGGACGGCTCCCCCTTCTCACCGTTCCTTGGATCAACTCAAGGTAAGCAAGAAGTTAAGAGATTATCAAATTGGGTGTTACAAGTATCCCTTCCTCTTATCTTTCAAGAAGGAATCCACTTACCCGAATAACGAGTAATGGGCAAAGCTTTAATCTCTAAACTACACTTCTATCTAAAAGCTGGAAACAGTGATACCGATAGACCAACACCATCTCACAGGCTGATTGAAAAGCGTACCGGCTTGGCTCTATGACCTATTTATTTATTCTATAAGAAACACCTCTACCATTGGGGCACACAAACTTCCAAAAGTAGAGATTTTCTAACTATTCTAACAAGGTGTATGAAAATGAGATGGTAATATAACCTACAGTCACAACTTCTAGTTTTATATTACCATAATCGCTCCTAGTCATAGCTTCAACTCTAATTGTTTCTAATTTTCAAATTGCTCTTAACAAAATACAAGAATCACATAAACAAAAAGACAGTAAAACCAAATTGTAGTCATAGCTTCCAATTTGATTCACCACAATTGCACTCAATCACAACTTCAGCTCCAATTGTTTCTTTCTATTTATTTTTCTCCAAAATAGTACTACGCAATCACAATTATGCTTGCACAAGTTTGGCAGAGCTCTCTTGCATAAAATAAAGATGGGATTTACAATGAAGGCTCATTCCTTTTATAGGAAAAGAAATGAGAAAAAGGAGGAAAAAGTGAGAGCAACTCAACCACTTTGATCTGGTAAAATTAGGTGAGAAGAATTATTGGATTACATGTCATAAGGACATGCAATTGAATTACATGTAATTGCATTGCATGCAATTCATCTTTTCCAATCTACAAAGCATGAAAAGGTGAAGAAAGGTGAATCAATCCTTGGAATTATCAAGGCCTTATATTTGGCAATACAATCATGAATAAGAGGAAGATCTGACATCTTTATTACTTCTAAAATGGCTTCATCTCTGATTGCATTTGTATGTGCTGATTTCACAATTTTGTAATCATCTCTGGTAAGAGTCTTGCATCCTATTTGCTTGATATCGCCGATGATGTCTACTTCTACTACTTGACAGCTCTCCAGATCCCCTTGTAACTTTTCCAAAAGTTTTTCCATTCCCTGGACTTTGTTGAGCCTTTGCAAGAAATTGGTCATGTCAACATACCCAATATCTGTATCCTGAGATTTGATCAAGAGTTGATGAAACAAGTGAAGCTGTGATATGAGCCAGCTCTTTGTCATATTGATATTTCATCTTTCCTTCGACTTTTGATGGTGCTAACATATCCTGTGCTGCAACATGAAAATTTCAAAGGGTAGATACATCATCTAAGGAAATTAGATCCATGAGAGGGTTAGGCTTTGGTTTGCAATGATAGATCTATGAAGAACAAGGCATTTGGAGTATTGGTTAGATTCTCATAGAACATATGTGTTGGCTGGAAGTGAAACAAATAGCACATGTATGTGGGCAAAAAGGGACAAAATAGGACTTATAAAGATGGATTGCAAGTGGGACTTTGTTTGTAAATGATAATTTTAGAAGTTGGAAGCATATGGACATATGTAAATGATAATTTTGGTATCTAAAAGAGTGACCTTTTACCAAAATCGGGTTCTTTAGAAGTAATTATATGTAGTGAAAATGACATGTTTCTTTTTTTTACATGTAATGGGCTTGGAATATGCAATTACATATGGTGGAGAATGAAGGATGAATTGGCATGAATGGATGCACTTGCATTCTTGAGGAAATGATTTCAACTTTCTTCAAACAACAAACAAGAAAACAAAACAAAATAAAGAACACAAAACATACCTCTTGCTATTGACTCAAACATGTCAAAAACTTGAAACTAATCTCCACATGCAATTTCATTTTTGAGTGTAGGATGATTTTATGCATTGACAAAGTGAAGATTTTAACTCATTTAAACACAAAAAATGCATAATACATGGGCTGCATTTGAACAAATGGATACAAATGAGCCATAAAATGTCTAGAATGTAGGAAAAATAAGAGAAAAACAAATACATATACTTACTTGGAGCTCAATGAGCCAAAAATGGGAGAAAGAGAAGTTGAAATGTCTTTGTCTTCTCCAAAAATGGATTCTAGAGATGTATTTGCATCCAACAACTCAAAAATCTTTGACCATTTCCAAGTTACCAAGAATGCTCTCAACATGTAGCAACAGACTTTGCATTTGATCAAAAACAATTTTGCAAACCCTTCCAATCAATCTTGTTGAGCATTTTTAATGGAAATGCATTCAAATGATACCCTTGCACAAATCATTTTGGGCTGAGGATGCAAGAAATCTTCTCTTGGATGAAGAACACATGCATTTGGAAGTAAAACGGACTTTTGAGATGCAATGACGTGTTATTTTGGCTTGCAAATAACCTCTCCAAGAAAAAATGGGTTCTACACATGTAAAGACGTGTTACTTTTCATATTTTTGACTTGAAAAGACATTCCTAGCCAAAACGCACTCTAGAAGTGCATGCGCATGTGACATTTTGGATGTTTTTGACTTCCTTAATGTACTCCCAACCAAAACACACTCTCCAAGTGCATATGCATGAGTTATTTTCGTATAAAAAACACTTCCCAAGCAAAAATGGGTTCTAAAAGTGCTATTGCATGTCATGTTTTTGATAAAAAAAGAAAAGCTCACCCTCAAGATGCAATGACATGTTTTATTTTTTACTTTGAAAACATTTAAAAACAACCCAAGTGTAAAACACACTCTAGAGAGGCATTTACGTGTAAAGTAAAAGACATGTAAAAGTCATTTACATCTAAAGTGGACTCTTGGAGAGGCATTACATATATGCAAAGTGGTGCAAAGTACCTCCCATTTTGATGTGTTTGGTGTGTTTTAGGGTTGTGTGAAGTGTTGTGCATGGTTTGGAATAAGGTCCAATAGGTTGGATCCATAGTTTCAACCTCCATGTTTGTAAGAGCCAAATGAGCTCATAAAGGATAAAGGATATTGTGGTCAATTTGGCCTAGCAAGACAAAAGGTGCTATTTTTGTGTAGGTTAGGTTTAATGTATGTCTTAGGACTATAAATGTCCTTGCTAGGGTCATAGAAGTCAACCACACTCATCGAGTTGACAAAAGGAGCCAAATGGCACTAAATGTAAAAGTTGCTTGAGCAACTTTTGCCACAGCTTGACAAGAAGTTGCAAAGTGAAGTTAGAGCGGTTGTAACCACTCATGCTCGGTATATGAGCATGGATTTGATGATTTTGAGGGCCTAATGAAGTTTTGGATTGTTTAACATTCTTGTGTACCTTCTGTACGAATGTGGGACTGTGTTTCTTTTTAATTTGCAAGGTTTCTTGTTCTTTGTACGGCCTTGTACGGATTGAACTGGGTGATTGGGATCCATGGTGGTGTAGTGTTTGATGTTAGTTCTCTTATGCATTGATTAGTTTGATTTCTAGATTACTTTAGTGCAAGGTTATAGTAGGTTTTAAGTCACTGGTCTATAAGTCCCATTTACAAAGTCTCAGTGCCAAAAATGGCTCTAACCTAAGCATCCATCGGTGGAAATGGCTGAAACCATAGGGGATGAAAGGTTAGGGTCTGTACATAAGGGTTTGTCTTCATTTTTGTTGTTGCAATTGAATTTCTAGGCCAAGAATGAAGCCCAATGGCTGACTGTTGGGAACAGGTGAGCCTCGACAGGGTAAAGTTGGATTTGGATCGAGCACCCGTGATCTTGGAGAAAAGAATTAGAGGCATGTGCAGAAGCCCTAAAGAGTCTCCTTGAAGGATCAAAAGGTGTGAGAAGGTGAACCAAAGTTGGAAGACAAATTTGGTGGCAATTTGTTCAGACTCGTCTAGAGGCCTAATTAATAGGCTAAAATCTAGGGCCTAATCAAAACTAGGATTATGGGTGCAACCAAAAGTTTGGATTTTGGATTTGGATAGAGTTGGTTGATACCTTGAAGAATTTCAAGGTCTTCTATGGAGTTGTTTGGAGGATTTGGGAGCATTAGACCAAAAATAGTGAAATTAGACCTACTAGGAAACAAGCTAATTAGGCCTCCTAGTGAATTTGATAACAATTGGATTGGTAAAGTGTCCAGAAGTGTGGGAAAAGGTTCGAATGGACTTTTGAAGAGCCAATGACATACACAAGAGTCAATGGGATGTGTGCAGAGATCCTGTTGGCTAAAAATTTTGTAAGCCACTAACACTACACCTTACAAAATTGTAACTTTAGGCAACGTCTTATGAGATTTCTCTCCTTTCAACAATAGGGGAGGCTCCCTTCTTACCGTAGGTGGCTTCAACAGGCACTTAACTGAAATTACAAAAAGGGTAGTTCTCTCAACCAATTCTTCTTTTTTCAGGAATGATTTGCGTACAACTACTACTTTCTAACTTAATAAAAAGTGTCTTATTGCTACGATAATACTGGTGACCCTGGAATTGACATAAGAACAATACCAAGGGCAGAAACTTTCTTTTTATATTTTGTGAAACAAAATCAGGAACCCAAAGTCTCATGCGCTTGTCTCATGAGGATTCAAGTAGAATAACCAGTAAGGCACAAAGTCTCTTACTGGATACTCTCAAATTTAATAATAACACTTACAACTGAAGCCCAAAGTCTTCAGCTCTAAGTAATTGCAACCACTACTATCTATCACAATTTGTCCTTTTGCAACACAAAGTCTTCAAAAGACCAAATTGGCTTTGAATGCAACAGGCAGCTCAAAGTCTGCGTAATTGAATCCAAATCCCTCTTGAATCAAAGCATAAAAACTCACAATCAACTCAAGAAAATGTTATCACATAACAGTTTGAATTGACACAAAGTCTCAAAACAATCTGCCTCTTTTATTGAAAGCAATTTGATTTACATCCAAGCACAAAGTCTTAGAGTGCACAATACAAACTAGCAGAATTTTCTTGCCTTGCCAAAAGATGATTATTTACAATGAGCTCCCTCCTTTATATAGGAAAAGAGAAGAGAGAAAGGTGGAGAGAAAAGGGGAAAACCCTTAACCAGCTTGACTTATTCCCTAACTAACTAACTAATTTTGACTTTTTCAAAGTTGCATGCCTAATGCACTTGCAACCTCATTACATGTTACAACTTTGCACGTGATGTTATCACATGCAATTACATATGTCAAATACAAATTACAAAGACATGATAAAAATATTATAAGTGCTTGACAAGACACAACACCTATTACATCATCCTTCGTTTGTCTTCATGTTGCTACAGGATGCGTGGTGGTTGATATGCTCTAGTTTGGTGAAATCATCTTCATCTGGAACATGAACCTGAATCCTTGATTGTCTCTCAAGAAGCACATTTGTTTCTTTCCATCTCTGTCTTGAAAGAATTCTTTCTGATTGTAGTCTTTCAAACCTTTCTGGGGATAAAGATCCAATCTTCTTATCCAACTTGTGTTCTAATTTTGATTCACTTGATTCTGTCGAAGTTGAATTTCTCTTAAGGGTGGCCCTTGAGCTCTCCTATGGGCTTCCCTTTCTCTTTGTATCCTTTCTCTTTCCTCACGTTCCAATATTTCTCTAAGCCTCCTTTCAATTCTTTGTCTTTCTCTTTCAAATTCAATACCAACTTCCTCCTCTTCCTCTAAGATGGCCCGAGCAATTGAATAGTGTGCGTCATCTTCTCTTTGATTCCAAATGAAAGCCCCTAAGTCTGGAATGATATCTTGTTGCCTTGCGTTTATATCCAAGCCTGGTTGCACAACTGCATAGTCAGCATAGGAAGACAACACCATTTTAGATCATTCTTTCAATTTTGCCTCTCACGTTTCAAACTTTTTTTATTCTCCCTTTCAATCCTTCGGGCCTTTCCTTCTTCCTTTTCTGGTGCCGGCTAGAAATTCTCTTGACATGGCAATTGATATGCCTGAGTTGTTGTAGCATGAAAATTCAAAAAAAAATGAGTACATCTTCATAAGAGGGATCCATTGCACTTTTTGGATGCACAAAAAATGAGCTTGGGGTATTGGAAGTGGTTGGAATACTTGTGAATAGCGGAAGAACAAACGAATTTGGGTTAGGTTGGTTCTTGAGCTGTGAGAAAAACCAAAAATGAGTTTTTCAGAGGGTATTACATATGAATGGACAAGTATTAGATGAGAAAATGAAGCATGGATGGGTCCATTACATGCTTTTTGATGTACAAATATGGATTTTGGAAAACTATGATGACGGCATATGACTGGAAAACTTTAGGACAGCGAGAAGTGCAAGGACTTTAGCTCAAAAATTATAAAGAAGACCCAAAAACGGGTTTCTTGGAGGTGTTTGCATATGTGGACAACAAGAATTATGAAGGGATATGATGTTTTTATGATAGTAATGAAAACTCTTTGCCAACATGAGTTTGAAGTCAAGTGGCAACAAGATAAAGGTTAATGGATGTGGGCTTTTTAGGAGTGAAGTCACGTGACAAATGAAGGATAGTGTAAAGCGGACCTTCTTCCTTTTGAAAAATAATTCATTTGAAGACGGGGTTTTTAATCCCGATTGCATATGTAAAAAGAAGAGATATTTTGCATATGCATCTTTAAAGAACTTGAGATAGAAGAAGAAGAAGCCTATGATACAAAACTAAAAATGAAAGGAAATGAAATGAAATACAAAGACATCTCTAGCATATGCAATAAAATTTACCTCACTTCTTCATAAGATGAAGAAAGGAAAATTCTTTGCAATTTTTTAAAAAATCTAGAAAAGATCATGAAGATTTTCACAATTTAGAAATGTTGAGAAAGAATCTTTATATAGAGTTCAATCCATGACTAAGTCAAAGATCAAATCTTAACAAGTGTTGGATTAAAGAGAAAATATATGCTAAATAATAGCAACAAACTTTGAATAAATCCAATACATGTAAGAGCATCCAAAAACAACGCCTAGGGCATCAAAAATAACTTAGAAATAATGATAAACAAGCTGCAAATGAAATGTAATGTCCAAGAACTCATTTTAGAAGCAAAAGATTTGATTTTAATGAAGAAAAATGACAAAAAATGGGTCATTTTTTAGCAAAAACGTCTAAAAATGTGCCCTAAACGGGCTGTTTTGAGAGCAAAACACTTTCTAAAATGCAATTTTGATGATCCAAGAGTGATCCTTGGAAAATTTAGTGCAAAATTGACCCAAAAAAGAGCAAAAACGGTTCAATTTTGACCATTTTCCAAGTGATTTCTTGCCTCAAAATTTTATTTTTTCCAAAAATGCCCAAAAAAAATGAGTTTTTAGAAGTCAAAAACATGTGTTTTCATGTTAAAAATCGCCACTTGCATAAGGATAAAGTAAAGACATATTTTTAGAAGGCAAAAACATGTCTTTCTCTCCAAAATCACCACCCAGCACTTGGTTGCATAAAAATGGGTTTTAAAAAGAAAATAACATATGTTTCAAAACATTTTATCACTTTAAAAATCGCCACTTAACATGCAATGTAAAAAAATGTGCTTTTGTAAGTGAATAACATATGTTATTGAACACATGTTATGGCATCAAAAATCGCCACTCAACATTGCTTTAGGGAAAAACATGTTTTGAAAGACAAATAACATGTGTTATTCCTCCAAAAATCACTACTTAGCATTGATATTTTTAATAACGGTTTTAAAAAGATGAGAAACACATGTTAAAAGGTTTAAAAACACCACTTAACAAGCAAATTTTTTTAAAGACATAATAACGTACTTTTGAGAGATAAAATCACATGTTTTTGAGTTTTACATGTGTAAATGAATTCAAATTCTCCACTTACCATAGATTAAATAATAAAATCTTATTTAAAATATGTAATTGCAGATGTAAACTCCATTGATTTACTTGTGAGGACTTGGCAATGGATTTTAATATTTTTAATGCATTTGGATATATGCATTTAATAACGAAAAACCCACTTTGCACTTAAAAATATCTCATGTAATTAAAATTAAACTAATAACCATAGTTTTTAATAAAATAACATAAAAATAGACTTAAAAAAGCTTAATTTTATTAAAACATTAAAAACTATGATCAAATCAACTCGGAATGAGTAGAAATTTTAAAATGGATGATAAAATTCAATTTAAAATTTAAGAATAATCTTAATACATGCAATCACTATCAAAAAGTCCACTTTTAAAAAGATTTTAATAAAATATGCAGTCGCCTTGAAAAACTTCACCTTTTACCCAATAACTTGAGCTAGACAACTCCGATTGAGGTCTAAGTTGGCTCGAAACAAGCAGAATTCAAAGAGCTATTGACTCAAAGGAAAAATAAGATTAAAAACTACTAACAAGAAAGGAAAAAATGAAGAATAAACATGAAGATTGTCAAAAATCAAGTGCTTGCAGTCAAAGAAGAAAAACTCGTTCTGACAAGCATTTAGGAGATTTAACTTGATGGAAACCTTCAAAAAGAACGCATTACTAACGATACATAAAATACAATTCAAGGATGACGAATTGTTTTAATGACATCTTATCAATTCGTTAAAACATAGAAGATGCACATATGAATCCATGAGAAAATTGCATAGGGTTGCCTCAATTTTGTGATGTCAAAATTGAGGACAACAGCTGGCTCTAACTGGGGAACGTATCTCATTTGTTCTTAGAAACAATAGGGAATGTAGAATCCAGACCTCTAAGTGCTTTCATCTACTCCATTGGGCTATAGAGTCAGGCGAAAAAAGACTCAAAAAAAATGACGTGACTAACACAAAGCGAACCTAGAACAAACTTGTGCAAATGCACTTATTAAAAACAAAGAAAAACCTACCTAATTAAAACTAGCCGACAATGCAACTTTTCAGATGAGACCATTTACTGGTTCAACAAAATAGCTACTTTTTTTTAGCAGCTTGCAATACCTTTCATGTTCACATGCAACTTTGTATAGATAGAGCACAAACAACTAGAGCAATGATGTCAATGCCTGATGTAACACCTCCTAGAAGAGATGAACAATTTCACCTTTTTGAGATGAGTCATATGTACTTCTGTTCCAAGATAGGTCCATGAATTAAAATTTCAAACTGCTCCGGTTGAACTGTAAATGTATGTTTAGCCTCTTCTTCAATTGTATCTTCATGCTCAGCTACAAGTGGAATTAATGTTTTTTCATTCGCCTCCAACCAAGAAAGATGTTTGATGGGACATCCCGTTGATCAAACAAATTCTAAATTCATATTGCCGACTGCTGCAACTTGAGTAACTAGTTCATCAACCACGATTACTTTAGGTTGATCAAAACAGGTTACCTCATTTCTTCCTTTTGCATCATGTTGGTTATAAATTTCAGACATAAGAGAATTGTCTTCAATATTTGAACAAAATTCGCCTATGATGTTCATGATAAGATCCTCATCAAGTTCTGGGGTAGATCTTTCATGCAATATTCGTTCAAGTTCGTGACCTTGAAATGAAGATGCATTGTTTTTAGCTTGACTAAGACCTTCATGCATGTCCATTTATTCATGTCTAATGACATGATCATCTTCATTTTCTTGAACATTGGAAGAATAAGTTTTATCTTTTTTATTTTCATCAATGACTTTTTGAGATTGCGTGAACCAGAAATAAGAGTTGCCAGCTAATTCTGCTTCCTTTTCTTGGAAGAGAATAGCAAGATCACTAGCCTCGAAGTCATGATGCTTTGTTGCTTCCTTCACTGATGGCGCCTCAATAGCAAGCTTCTTTGATGATGAAACTAATCTTTGTTGATTCTCATTGGTAGAACTATGAACAATAGTTGGAAGGGGTGTCCTTTCTACATCCTTGTGAGGAACGAAGAACATACCTTGAGCTATTTGCTTTTTGAGGACAACTAACTCATTTGCCAACCTTTGCACTATAGGATCCATCCTTGTAATAGAAGAGAGATTACTTTCTTCAAACTCGTTTGCTTCAATTCTTATCTTCCCAGCAAGAATGAGATCATCTTCAATTCCAATCGCCAAAGTCTCTGCAGCTGAAAGAGTAGCTGGAGCTGCTATTCTCAATAGAAAACTGACTTCAGGAATTTGTGCATTTACAAAGAAGCATTTCAGATTTGTAGGTGTAGGCTGAGCAATAGACAGAATCCTTCGTGTCAACTTGTTGAAATGACCAACAAATTCATGCATAGGAACGTGACATGTCTTCTTCAGCAAGGTGAGTTGAGCCAATAGCGCATGAACATCTTCAGCAGGCTTGAACCTTTCTTCAAACTTGGCTATGAGAGTAGCCCAATTTGTGATGGTCTATGGTGTTAGATGATAAAACCAATCAGCAGCCACCCCTTGGAGAGTTTCTATGAACAACCTCACAGACACGTCTTCATGTTCAATGCCATGAACACCACATGCAATGTAAAAAGAAGCAATATGTTCATCTGGATGTTGTTGTTCATTACTGAAGAACTTAGGAAAAGTCTTCCTCGAGCCATCAAGAAGAGCATGTAGGGGTGGAGCGTATACGCGTATACACGAGTATACTTCAAACGAAAACGTGAGGCTTTCGAATGCGCGTCGTGTCCCCAGCCGAGTCGCCAAAAATTGTTGGCTAAATTTTTTTTTAACCGCTAAGACTACACCTTACAAAATAATAACTTTAGGAAACGTCTCATGAGATTTCTCTCTCCTCTCAACAATAGGGGAGGCTCCCTTCTTACCCTAGGTGGCTTCAATAGGAACTTAATTGAAATTACAAAAAGGGTGGTTCTCTCAATCAATTCTTCCTTTTTCAGGAATAATTTGCGTACAACTACTACTTTCTAACTTAATAAAAGGTGTCTTATTGCTACGATAATACTGGTGACCCTGAAATTGACATAAGAACAATACCAAGGGCGACAGCTTTCTTTTTATATTTTGTGAAACAAAAATAGAAACCCAAAGTCTCTTGCGCTTGTCTCATGAGGATTCAAGCAGAATAACCAGTAAGGCACAAAGTCTCTTACTGGATACTGTCAAATTTAATAATAACACTTACAACTAAAGCCCAAAGTCTTCAGCTATAAGTAATTGTAGCCACTACTATCTATCACAATTTGTCCTTCTGCAACACAAAGTCTTCAAAAATTTAAATTGGCTCTGAATGCAACAGGCAGCTCAAAGTCTGCATAATTGAATTCAAATCCCTCTTGAATAAAAGCATAAAAACTCACAATCAACTTAAGAAAATGTCATCACATAACAGTTTGAATTGGCACAAAGTCTCAAAACAATTTGCCTCTTTTATTGAAAGCAATTTGATTTACATGCAAGCACAAAGTCTTAGAGTGCACAATACAAACTAGCAGAATTTTCTTGCCTTGCCAAAAGATGATGATTTATAATGAGCTCCCTCCTTTATATGGGAAAAGAGGAGAGAGAAAGGTGGAGAGAAAAGGGGAAAACCCTTAACCAGCTTGACTTATTCCCTAACTAACTAACTAATTTTGACTTTTTCAAAGTTGCATGCCTAATGCATTTGCAACTTGATTACATGTTACAACTTTGCACATGATGTTATCACATGCAATTACATATGTCAAATACAAATTACAAAGACATGATAAAAATATTCTAAGTGCTTGACAAGACACAACACCTATTACATCATCCTTCGTTTGTCTTCATGTTGCTACATGATGCATGGTGGTTGATATGCTCTAGTTTGGTGAAAGCATATTGATCTGGAACATGAACCTGCATCCTTGGTTGTTTCTCAAGAAGCACATTTGTTTCTTTCCATCTCTCTCTTGAAAGAATTCTTTTTGATTGTAGTCTTTCAAACCTTTCTGGGGATAAAGATCCAATCTTCTTATCCAGCTTGTGTTCAAATTTTGATTCACTTGATTTCATCGAAGTTGAATTTCTCTTAAGGGTGGCCTTTAAGCTCTCCTATGGGCTTCCCTTTCTTTGTATCCTTTCTCTTTCCTCACATTCCAATCTTTCTCTAAGCCTCCTTTCAATTCTTTGTTTTTCTCTTTCAAATTCAATACCAACTTCCTCCTCTTCCTCCAAGATGGCCCGAGCAATTGAATAGTGTGCGTCATCTTCTCTTTGATTCCAAATGAAATCCCCTAAGTCTGGAATGATATCTTGTTGCCTTGCGTTTATATCCAAGCCTGGTTGCACAACTGCATAGTCAGCATAGGAAGGCAACACCATCTTAGATCATTCTTTCAATTTTGCCTCTCACATTTCAAACTTTTTTGATTCTCCCTTTCAATCCTTCGGGCCTTTCCTTCTTCCTTTTCTGGTGCCGGCTAGAAATTCTCTTGACATGGCAATTGATATGCTTGAGTTGGTGTAGCATGAAAATCCAAAAAAAAATGAGTACATCTTCATAAGAGGGATCCATTGCACTTTTTGGATGCACAAAAAGTGAGCTTGGGGTATTGGAAGTGGTTGAAATACTTGTGAATAGCAGAAGAACAAACGGATTTGGGTTAGGTTGGTTCTTGAGTTGTGAGAAAAACTAAAAATGGGTTTTTCAGAGGGTATTACATATGAATGGACAAGTATTAGGTGAGAAAATGAAGCATGGATGGGTCCATTGCACGCTTTTTGATGTACAAATATGGATTTTGGAAAACTATGATCACGGCATATGACTGAAAAACTTTAGGACAGCAAGAAGTGAATGGACTTTAGCTCAAAAATTATAAAGAAGACCCAAAAATGGGTTTCTTGGAGGTGTTTGCATATGTGGACAGCATGAATTATGAAGGGAAACATGTATGTAAATGAAGGGATATGATGTTGTTTTTATGATAGTAATGAAAACTCTTTGCCAATATGAGTTTGAAGTCAAGTGGCAGTAACATAAAGGTTAATGGATGTGGGCTTTTTAGGAGTGAAGTCACGTGACAAATGAAGGATAGTGTAAAGCGGACCCTTCTTCCTTTTGAAAAATAATTCATTTGAAGACGGGGTTTTTAATCCCGATTGCATATGTAAAAAGAAGAGATATTTTGCATATGCATCTTTAAAGAACTTGAGATAGAAGAAGAAGCCTATGATACAAAACTGAAAATGAAAGGAAATAAAATGAAATACAAGGATATCTCCAACATATGCAAGAAAATTTACCTCACTTCTTCATAAGATAAAGAAAGGAAAATCCTTTGCAATTTTTGAAAAATCTAGAAAAGATCATGAAGATTTTCACAATTTAGAAATGATGAGAAAAAATCTTTATATAGAGTTCAATCCATGACTCATTTCCTTCAAAGATAAGCATCTCTTTGAGTCAAGGATCGAATCTTAACAAGTGTTGGATTAAAGAGAAAATATATGCTGAATAATAGCAACAAACTTTGAATAAATCCAACACATGTAAGAGCATCCAAAAACGGTGCCTAGGGCATCAAAAACAACTTAGAAATAATGATAAACAATTTGCAAATGAAATGTAATGCCCAAGAACTCATTTTAGAAGCAAAAGATTTAATTTTGATGAAGAAAAATGGTAAAAAATGGGTTGTTTTTTAACAAAAACGCCCAAAAATGTGCCCTAAATGGGCTGTTTTGAGAGCAAAACACCTTCTAAAATACAATTTTGATAATCCAAGAGTGATCCTTGGAAAATTTAGTGCAAAATCGAACCAAAAAATAGCAAAACCGATTCAATTTTGACCATTTTCCAAGTGATTTCTTGCCTCAAAATCTCATTTTTTCCAAAAATGCCCTCCAAAAATAAGTTTTTAGAAGTCAAAAACATGTGTTTTCATGTTAAAAATTGCCACTTGCATAGGGATAAAGTAAAGACGTATTTTTAGAAGGCAAAAACACGTCTTTCTCTCCAAAATCACCACCCAACACTTGGTTGCATAAAAACAAGTTTTAAATAGAAAATAACATATGTTTCAAAATATTTTATCACTTTAAAAATCGCCACTTAACATGCAATGTGAAAAAACGTGTTTTTGGAAGTGAATAACATATGTTATTGAACACATGTTATGGCATAAAAAATCGCCACTCAACATTGCTTTACAGAAAAACATGTTTTGAAAGACAAATAACATGTGTTATTCCTGCAAAAATCGCCACTTAGCATTGATATTTTTAATGACGGTTTTAAAAAGATGAGAAACACATGTTAAAAAGTCTAAAAACACCACTTAACAAGAAAATCTTTTTAAAGACATAATAACGTACTTTTGAGAGATAAAAGCACATATGTTTTTGAATTTTACATGTGTAAATGAATTCAAATTCTCCACTTACCATAGATTAAATAATAAAATCTTATTTAAAATATGTAATTGCAGATGTAAACTCCACCGATTTACTTGTGAGGATTTGGCAATGGATTTTAATATTTTTAATGCATTTGGATATATGCATTTAATAACGAAAAACCCACTTTGCACTTTAAAACATCTCATGTAATTAAAATTAAACTAATAACCATAGTTTTTAATAAAGTGACATAAAAATAGACTTTAAAAAGCATAATTTTATTAAAAGATTAAAAACTATGACCAAATCAACTCGGAATGAGTTGAAATTTTAAAATGGATGATAAAATTCAATTTAAAATTTAAGAGTAATTTTAATACATGCAAACACTATCAAAAAATCCACTTTTAAAAAGATTTTAATAAAATATGCAGTCACCTTCAAAAACCTCACCTTTTACCCCATAACTTGAGCTAGACAACTCCGATCGAGGTCTAAGTTGGCTCAAAACGAGCGGAATTCAAAGAGCTATTGACTCAAAGGAAAAACAAGATTAAAAACTACAAACAAGAAAGGGAAAAATGAAGAATAAACACGAAAATTGTCAAAAATCAAATGCTTGCAGTCAGAGAAGAAAAACTCGTTTTGACAAGAATTTAGGAGATTTAACCTGATGAAAACCTTCAAAAAGAACGCATTAATAACGATACATAAAATATAATTCAAGGATGACAAATTATTTTTTAGATGATGCACCTACGAATCCATGAGAAAATTGCGTAGGGTTGCCTCAATTTTGTGATGTCAAAATTGAGGACAAAAGCTGGCTCTAATGGGGAACGTACCTCATTTGTTCTTAGAAACAATGAGGAATGTAGAATTTAGACCTCTAAGTGCCTTCATCTATTCCATTGGGCTATAGAGTCAAGCAAAAAAAGACTCAAAAAGAATGACGCGACCAACGCAAAGTGAACCTAGAACAAACTTGTGCAAATGCACTTATTGAAAACAAAGAAAAACCTACCTAATTAAAACTAGCCGACAATGCAACTTTTCAGATGAGACCATTTACTGGCTCAACAAAATAGCTACCTTTTTTCAACAGCACGAACAACTAGAGCAATGATGTCAATGCCTGATATAAGACCTCTTAGAAGAGATGAACAATTTCACCTTTTTGAGATGAGTCATATGTACTGCTGCTCCAAAATAGGTCCATGAATTAAAATTTCAAACTGCTCCAGCTGAACTGCAAATGTATGTTTAGCCTCTTCTTCAATTGTATCTTCATGCTCAAGTACAAGTGGAATTAATGTTTTTTCATTGGCCTCCAACCAAGAAAGATGTTTGATGGGACATCCTGTTGATCGAACAAATTCTAAATTCTTCTTGTTGACTGTTGCAACTTGAGTAACTAGTTCATCAACCACCATTACTTCAAGTTGATCAAAACGGGTTACCTCATTTCTTCCTTTTGCATCATGTTGGTTATAAATTTCAGACATAAGAGAATTGTCTTCAATATTTGAACAAAATTCCCCTATGATGTTCATGATAAGATCCTCATCGAGTTCTGGGGTAGATCTTTCATGCAATATTCGTTCAAGTTCATGACCTTGAAATGAAGATGCATTATTTTCAGCTTGACTAAGACCTTCATGAATGTCCATTTATTCATGTCTAATGACATGATCATCTTCATTTGCTTGAACATTGGAAGAATGAGTTTTATCTTTTTTATTTTCATCAACAGCTTTATGAGATTGCGTAAACTAGAAATAAGAGTCGCCGGCTAATTCTGCTTCCTTTTCTTGGAAGAGAATAGCAAGATCACTAGCCTCGAATTCATGATGCTTTGTTGCTTCCTTCATTGATGGCGCCTCAATAGCAAGCTTCTCTGATGATGAAACTAATCTTTGTTGATTCTCATTGGTAGAACTATGAACAATAGTTGGAAGGGGTGTCCTTTCTACATCCTTGTGAGGAACGAAGAACATACCTTGAGCTATTTGCTTTTTGAGGACAACTAACTCATTTTCCAACCTTTGCACTATAGGATCCATCCTTGTAATAGAAGAGAGATTACTTTCTTCAAACTCATTTGCTTCAATTCTTATCTTCCCAACAAGAATGAGATCATCTTCAATTCCAATCACCAAAGTCTGTGCAACTAAAAGAGTAGCTGGAGCTGCTCTTCTCAATAGAAAATTGACTTCAAGAATTTGTGTATTTACAAAGAAGCATTTCAGATTTGTAGGTGTAGGCTAAGCAATAGATGGAATCCTTCGTGTCAACTTGTTGAAATGACCAACAAATTCATGCATAAGAACGTGACATGTCTTCTTCAGCAAGGTGAGTTGAGCCAATAGTGCATGAACATCTTCAGGAGGCTTGAACCTTTCTTTAAACTTGGCTATGAGAGTAGCCCAGTTTGTGATGGTCTATGGTGCTAGATGATAAAACCAATCAGCAGCCACCCTTTGGAGAGTTTCTACAAACAACCTCACAGACACATCTTCATGTTCAATGCCATGAACACCACATGCAATGTAAAAAGCAGCAATATGTTCATCTGGATGTTGTTGTTCATTACCGAAGAACTTAGAAAAAGTCTTCCTTGAGCCATCAGGAAGAGCATGTAGGGGTGGAGCGTATACGCGTATACATGAGTATACTTCAAACGAAAATGTGAGGCTTTCGAATGCGCGTCGTGTCCCCAACGGAGTTGCCAAAAATTGTCAGCTAAAATTTTTTTAAGCCGCTAAGACTACACCTTACAAAATTGTAACTTTAGGCAATGTCTCATGAGATTTCTCTCTCCTCTCAACAATAGGGGAGGCTCCTTTCTTACCGTAGGAGGCTTCAATAGGAACTTAACTAAAATTACAAAAAGGTGGTTCTCTCAATCAATTCCTCTTTTTTCAGGAATGATTTGCGTACAACTACTACTTTCTAACTTAATAAAAAGTGTCTTATTGCTACGATAATACTGGTGACCCTGGAATTGACATAAGAACAATACCAGGGGTGATAGCTTTCTTTTTATATTTTGTGAAACAAAAACAAGAACCCAAAGTCTCATGCGCTTGTCTCATGAGGATTCACGTAGAATAACCAGTAAGGCACAAAGTCTCTTACTGGATACTCTCAAATTTAATAATAACACTTACAACTGAAGCCCAAAGTCTTTAGCACTAAGTAATTGCAACCACTACTATCTATCACAATTTGTCCTTCTGCAGCACAAAGTCTTCAAAAGTTCAAATTGGCTCTGAATGCAACAGGTAGTTCAAAGTCTGTGTAATTGAATCCAAATCCCTCTTGAATCAAAGCATAAAAACTCACAATCAACTTAAGAAAATGTTGTCACATAACAGTTTGAATTGGCACAAAGTCTCAAAACAATCTGCCTCTTTTATTGAAAGCAATTTGATTTACATCCAAGCACAAAGTCTTAGAGTGCACAATACAAACTAGCAAAATTTTCTTGCCTTGTCAAAAGATGATTATTTATAATGAGCTCCCTCCTTTATATAAGAAAAGAGGAGAGAGAAAGGTGGAGAGAAAGGGGGAAAACCCTTAACCAACTTGACTTATTACCTAACTAACTAACTAATTTTGACTTTTCAAAGTTGCATGCCTAATGCACTTGCAACTTGATTACATGTTACAACTTTGCACGTGATGTTATCACATGCAATTACATATGTCAAATACAAATTACAAAGACATGATGAAAATATTATAAGTGCCTGACAAGACACAACACCTATTGCATCATCCTTCGTTTGTCTTCATGTTGCTACATGATGCATGGTGGTTGATATGCTCTAGTTTGGTGAAAGCATCTTGATCTGGAACATGAACCTGCATCCTTGGTTGTTTCTCGAGAAGCACATTTGTTTCTTTCCATCTCTGTCTTGAAAGAATTCTTTCTGATTGTAGTCTTTCAAACCTTTCTGGGGATAAAGATCCAATCTTCTTATCCAGCTTGTGTTCTAATTTTGATTCACTTGATTCTCTCGAAGTTGAATTTCTCTTAAGGGTGGCCTTTGAGCTCTCCTATGGGCTTCCCTTTCTCTTTGTATCCTTTCTCTTTCCTCAAGTTCCAATCTTTCTCTAAGCCTCCTTTCAATTCTTTGTCTTTCTCTTTCAAATTCAATACCAACTTCCTCCTCTTCCTCCAAGATGGCCCGAGCAATTGAATAGTGTGTGTCATCTTCTCTTTGATTCCAAATGAAAGCCCCTAAGTCTGGAATGATATCTTCCTGCCTTGCGTTTATATCCAAGCCTAGTTGCACAACTGCTTAGTCAGTATAGGAAGGCAACACCATCTTAGATCATTCTTTCAGTTTTGCCTCTCACGTTTCAAACTTTTTTTATTCTCCCTTTCAATCCTTCGAGCCTTTCCTTCTTCCTTTTTTGGTGCCAGCTAGAAATTCTCTTGACATAGCAATTGATATGCCTGAGTTGTAGCATGAAAATCTCCAAAAAAATGAGTACATCTTCATAGGAGGGATCCATTGCACTTTTTGGACGCACAAAAAGTGAGCTTGGGGTATTGGAAGTGGTTGAAATACTTGTGAATAGCGAAAGAACAAACATATTTGGGTTAGGTTGGTTCTTGAGCTGTGAGAAAAACCAAAAATGGGTTTTTCAGAGGGTATTACATATGAATGGACAAGTATTAGGTGAGAAAATGAAGCATGGATGGGTCCATTGCACGCTTTTTGATGTACAAATATGGATTTTGGAAAACTATGATCACGGCATATGACTGGAAAACTTTAGGACAGTGAGAAGTGAATGGACTTTAGCTCAAAAATTATAAAGAAGACCCAAAAATGGGTTTCTTGGAGGTGTTTGCATATGTGGACAGCAAGAATTATGAAGGGAAACATGTATGTAAATGAAGGGATATGATGTTGTTTTTACGATAGTAATGAAAACTCTTTGCCAACATGAGTTTGAAGTCAAGTGGTAGCAAGATAAAGGTTAATGGATGTGGGCTTTTTAGGAGTGAAGTCACGTGACGAATGAAGGATAGTGTAAAGCGGACCTTTCTTCCTTTTGAAAAATAATTCATTTGAAGACGGGGTTTTTAATCCCGATTGCATATGTAAAAAGAAGAGATATTTTGCATATGCATCTTTAAAGAACTTGAGATAGAAGAAGAAGAAGCCTATGATACAAAACTAAAAATGAAAGGAAATGAAATGAAATACAAAGACATCTCCAGCATATGCAAGAAAATTTACCTCACTTCTTCATAAGATAAAGAAAGGAAAATCTTTTGCAATTTTTGAAAAATCTGGAAAAGATCATGAAGATTTTCACAATTTAGAAATGTTGAGAAAGAATCTTTATATAGAGTTCAATCCATGACTCATTTCCTTCAAAGATAAACATCTCTTTGAGTCAAGAATCGAATCTTAACAAGTGTTGGATTAAAGAGAAAATATATGTTGAATAATAGCAACAAACTTTGAATAAATCCAACACATGTAAGAGCATCCAAAACCAGTGCCTAGGGCATCAAAAACAACTTAGAAATAATGATAAACAAGTTGCAAATGAAATTTAATGCCCAAGAACTTATTTTAGAAGCAAAAGATTTGATTTTGATGAAGAAAAATGGCAAAAAATGGTCCTTTTTTTAGCAAAAACGCCCAAAAACTTGCCCTAAACGGACTGTTTTGAGAGGAAAACACCTTCTAAAATGCAATTTTGATGATCCAAGAGTGATCCTTGAAAATTTTAGTGCAAAATTGACCCAAAAATGAGCAAAACGGTTCAATTTTGACCATTTTCCAGGTGATTTCTCGCGTCAAAATCCCATTTTTTCCAAAAACACCCCTCAAAAAATAGGATTTTAGAAGTCAAAAACATATGTTTTCATGTTAAAAATTGCTACTTGCATAGGGATAAAGTAAAGATGCATTTTTAGAAGGCAAAAACACATGTCTTTCTCTCCAAAATCACCACCCAGCACTTGGTTGCATAAAAATAGGTTTTAAAAAGAAAATAACATATGTTTCAAAACATTTTATCACTTTAAAAATCGCCACTTAACATGCAATGTGAAAAAACGTGCTTTTGGAAGTGAATAACATACGTTATTGAACACATGTTATGGCATAAAAAATCACCACTCAACATTGCTTTAGGAAAAAACGTGTTTTGAAAGACAAATAACATGTGTTATTCCTCCAAAAATCGCCACTTAGCATTGATATTTTTAATGACGGTTTTAAAAAGATGAGAAACACATGTTAAAAGGTTTAAAAACACCACTTAACAAGAAAATCTTTTTAAAGACATAATAACGTACTTTTGAGAGATAAAAGCACATATGTTTTTAAATTTTACATGTGTAAATGAATTCAAATTCTCCACTTACCATAGATTAAATAATAAAATCTTATTTAAAATATGTAATTGCAGATGTAAACTCCACCGATTTACTTGTGAGGATTTGGCAATGGATTTTAATATTTTTAATGCATTTGGATATATGCATTTAATAATGAAAAAACCACTTTGCACTTAAAAACATCTCATGTAATTAAAATTAAACTAATAAGCATAGTTTTTAATAAAGTAACATAAAAATAGACTTAAATAAGCATAATTTTATTAAAACATTAAAAACTATGATCAAATCAACTCGGAATGAGTTGAAATTTTAAAATGGATGATAAAATCTAATTTAAAATTTAAGAATAATCTTAATACATGCAATCAAATCAAAAAGTCCACTTTTAAAAAGATTTTAATAAAATATGCAGTCGTCTTGAAAAACTTCACCTTTTACCCCATAACTTGAGCTAGACAACTCCGGTCGAGGTCTAAGTTGACTCGAAACAAGCGGAATTCAAAGAGCTATTGACTCAAAAGAAAAACAAGATTAAAAACTACTAACAAGAAAGGGAAAAATGAAGAATAAACATGAAGATTGCCAAAAATCAAGTGCTTGCAGTCAAAGAAGAAAAACTCATTTTGACAAGCATTTAGGGGATTTAACGTGACGGAAACCTTCAAAAAGAACTCATTAATAACGATACATAAAATACAATTCAAGGATGACGAACTGCTTTAATGACACCTTATCAACGCGTTAAAACATAGAGGATGCACCTATGAATCCATGAGAAAATTGCGTAGGGTTGCCTCAATTTTGTGATGTCAAAATTGAGGACAACAAATCATAAGCTAGGGTTTGGGATTCTAGGGGGAGGATCTAGTGAAGAAGCCTAGAGAATTGAGGGACTAGTTGAACCTAGGAGTATTGGTGTCTTCAACAAATCAACTATACCTAGGAGGAGAATTTGATAGTGATGATCTTGGAGGTCCACATTGAAGAACACAAGAAGAAGTAACCACTGGGTGGTTAGAAGAGTTTAGAAGCATTTTGGGGAAGAAAACACTAGAGTCCTAAACCCTCTACATCAGAGTGGTATCAGAGCTAGAATTTCTTGAAGTTTGTGTATGTCTGAAGGGGAGGAGAGTCAAGAGGTTGACAACATGCCACCCAAGGCCATGAGTAGGGGTGCCATTGTGGAATTGGTCCATGAACTACTGGCAAAAGCCAGCCTGTCAAAATCAAAAGGTAAAAAGAGAGTCATTGTATGGGGTGATGAAAGTGAGGAAGAAAATGAAAGCCAGACAAGGGAGACATCTGGAAAAGGCAAGGAAGTGGAGGCAAATAAGGACAAGGTGTTCTTGGAACACATTCCTTACTACAATGGCAGTCTGAATAGAGAAGAGTTATTGGATTGGCTAGAGGCCATAGACAATCAATTTGATTACAAGGAAGTGTCAAAAGAGAAGAGAGTCGGCTATGCCAAGGCTAGACTCAAAGGATCTGCATTAGTATGGTGGAACATGATGCAGGATGATAGAGTAATCTCTAGGAAAAACAAGATAGTCTCATGGGAAAGAATGAAAATCATGTTGAAGGCACAATTCTTGCCCACTGATTATGAGATACAAATGTATCAAAAGCTGTAGAACTTAAGGCAAAAGGAGTTGTCAGTCAGTGCCTATACTAAAGAGTTCAACAAGTTGAGTCTAAGGGCAAGAAGGCGGGAAGAAGAAGTAGAGAAGGTAGCAAGGTACCTCAATGGGTTGAGACAAGGAATACAAGATGAAATTAGCATGACGGCTCCTGACAGTATGCACAAGTGTTTTTAGTTAGCCCTTAGATAAAAGGATAAAGCTAGAAGGAGGAATGATTTCCAACAAAGAGGTAGAGGTAATAACAATAACAGAGGATTTAAAGGCGGGAGTAACTTTGGTAGGGGGAAAAGCCCAAATAGACAAGAAGAGAATCAGTCTATGGATAATAGTGGGGATAATTAGTTCAGAAGATCTTTTCAAAGAGGAGGTTACAGAGGAAGAGGACCACCAAGAGGTAGATTTCAGTCCCAAGGAAGATCTAATTCAGTCTTCATTGGCAAATTTTATAACTGCAATCAAGTGGGGCATACAATGGGCAGGTGTCCTGAAAAGACTTCCACATCATCAATGGTTGAAAGAAGGAATCAGTTAGTGCAGGAAGAGGACACCCAAAGTGTCACCTCACCAATCTCCAAGGCAGGGCCAGTATTGGATGGATAAAATCTTATGTTAAGGAGGACTTTATTGAAGGTTCCTAATACCATAGAGCCACCTCAAAGAAAGAGTTTATTTCAGACTACTTGTAGGTCACATGGGAAGATCTGCAAGGTGATAGTGGACACTGGATCCACTGAGAATATAGTGTCAACAGAGATGGTGGACAAATTGAAACTTAGAAGGATACCTCATACCACTCCCTACAAGGTGTCATGGCTAAACAAGGGACAACAAATAGTGGTAGATGAACAAGCTATGATGGATTTTGAAATAGGAGAATATAAGGACAAGGTCCTATGTGACATATTGCCCATGGCTACATGTCACCTTCTTCTAAGACATCCATGGCAATATGATGTGAAGGCCATTCATGATGGTGAGAAGAACAACTATGTAATCACCAAGCTAGGGAAGAAGTTTCAGATGGATCCATTACAAGAACCTAATGAAGAGAAGCATGTGGGAACCAGTGTGATGCTCTTGAGTGGGAAGGATTTTCTCAAGGTGATGAAGGAGAGAGAGGTTTGTTGTGCAGTGATAGTGAAGCCGAAGGAGGAGACTAAGGAGAAAGCCAACCTACCACCAGAGGTACAAGCATTGTTAGAAAGGTGTCATGGGATAGTAGATAATGGTTTGCCAAGTGCATTACCACCTATGAGGGATATAAGCCATCAAATAGATCTCATTCTTGGAGAAAATTTGCCAAACAAGGAAGCATATAAGATGACACCAAGTCAAAATGCAGAGATAGCAAAATAGGTTCGAGATTTATTGGAGAAAGGACTAATAAGAAAGAGTTTGAGCCCATGTGTTGTGCCAACAGTCCTTGTTCCTAAGAAGGATGACAAATGGAGGATGTGCACTTACTCTAGGGCCATAAACAAAATTATAATCAGATATAGATTCCCAATGCCCCGAATTGAGGATTTGCTAGACAATTTGGGAGGCTTTTGTTATTTCTCCAAGGTGGATTTGAAGTCAGGCTATCATCAAATCATGGTTAGGCCTGGTGATGAATGGAAGACAACCTTCAAAACAAATGAAGCATTGTATGAGTGGCTTGTAATGCCCTTTGGCCTAACTAATGCACCTAGAACATTCATGAGGCTCATGAATGAAGTGCTGGCGGACTTTATAGGTAAGTTTGTAACAGTATATCTTGATGACATTTTGATCTTTAGCAGGTTTAAGGAAGAGCACATGGATCATTTGGAGATGGTATTGAGGAGGCTACATCAAGAAAAGTTGATGATCAATCAAGAAAAGTGTGAGTTCTTGAAAACTGAATTAGTTTATCTTGGTTTTGTGGTTGCTAATGGATGTGTGAAGATGGACCCTGATAAGGTCAAGTCAATTTTGGAATGGCCTACACCTAGATCCATTGGGGATGTTAGAAGTTTCCATGGCCTAGCTTCATACTATAGGAATTTTGTGAGGAATTTTAGTCATGTATGTCAACCTATCCTCAACACCATCAAAGGAGGAGTCAAATGTCAGTTCAAGTGGACAAAGGCAGCTGATAAGGGGTTTTAAATGTTGAAGAAAAGGATCACAGAACTACCTACCTTGAGATTCCCTAACTTCAATCAGTTATTTGTGGTAGAATGTGATGCTAGCAAGCTAGCCATTGGCGCAGTGTTAAGCCAAGAGGGACACCCTGTGGCATTCTTCTCAAAAAAGTTAAATGAGGCCAAACAAAAGTACTCCACCTATGATTTGGAGCTATATGCAATAGTGCAAGCACTTAAAAATTGGAGACATTATCTCCTACCAAGGGAATTTGTGGTCTATACAGATAACCATGCCCTTAGTTTCTTGAATGGGCAAGAGAAATTGAACCAAAGACATCTTAAGTGGGTAGAGTATTTGCAAGCCTACACATTTGTTATCAAACATAAGAAGGGAGTTAGCAACAAGGTTGTTGATGCTCTAAGCAGAAGAGTATTGTCTATAAAGGAGATACAATTGCAAAGTGTGGGAATGGATGACTTGAAAGCCCTCTACAAAGAGGACATGGATTTCAAGGCTGCCTATGAGGCATGTGAGAAGTTCCAATAGGGATTCAAAGTGGAATTCACTAATTACATGTTGCAGGAGGGACTATTTTTCAAAGGGCACCTAATGTGTATACCTCAATGCTCAATGAGGGAGAACATAGTGAAGGAAAAACACCAAGGAATCTTGGGAGGCTACTTTGGAGTGGATAAGACACTTGAGCAGGTGAATAGGCATTACTATTGGCCTAGGCTGCAAGCAAATGTTAGGAAGTTTGTGGAGCACTGTCAGATATGTTAGAGGGCTAAACGACAAAGTAGTAACAGTGGGTTGTACCAACCTCTATCCATACCCCAAAGGCCTTGGGAGTGTTTAAGTATGGACTTTGTTTTGGGGTTACCAAAGACACCTAGGGGTCATGACAGTGTGTTTGTTGTGGTGGACCATTTTAGTAAGATGCAACACTTCATACCATGCAAGTAGACCAATGATGCTTCACATATTGCAGGCCTATTCTTCAGACATATTGTAAGGATCCATGGATTGCCACTGAATATAGTAATTGATAGAGATAGTAAGTTTGTGGGCCACTTTTGGAGGACCTTATGGAAGATGTTAGGTACAAAATTTTCTTTCTCTTCAACCTACCATCCATAGTCAGATGGACAAATGGAGGTAGTGAATAGGTCACTTGGGAACTTGCTAAGGTATTTGACTAAGCAACATGGGCAATCATGGGATCACATCATAGGGCAGGAAGAGTTTTCCTATAATGAATCCATTAATAGGAGTACAAGTAAAATCCCATTTGAGATAGTGTATGGGGCTCATCCTAGAGGGATCTTAGAGCTGAGGGATATCAGTTTGCAAGACAAGAGAAGTGCCCAAGGGGAGTCTTTTGCTGAATAGATGAAAGAGTTGCATGATCAAGTCAAAAGGACTTTACAAAATCAAGGGGAGAAGTATAAGGCCAAACAAGACCAAACCAAGAGGGACTTGCAGTTCAAGGTGGGGGATTTAGTCCTTGCTTATCTCAGAAAGGAAAGACTACCCAAGGAACAGCCTACCAAATTACTCATGAAGAAGATAGGACCCTTGAAGATATTACACAAGTATGGACATAATGCATATGAAGTGGAATTGCCTCCTAATTTAGGCATTTCACCCATCTTTAATGTATGTGACTTGTATCCCTATAAGTGATGCAAGGCAGGGAGCAAGAGGGGCCAAACAATGGCACACCCTAATGATCCAAGCCCGCCCAACACATGCGGAAGCAAACAAACACAACAGTGAGAGAGAGAATGCAGAGTCTTTCATATATTATCATCATATAGAAACATACATGCTAGGCTATAAGGCCTTCCCGGTTAGGGCCAAATATTACAATGAATCACAAAAGTCCTCAAACATGCGAGGATCTGCCAAAATCTCTAATCTTACTCCTATTCCCAAAAACTGCCTCCTAAACTCTAAACCAACAACTACATTTAAACAAGAAGCTACCGAACTGAGTCGGCCTTCAGATCCATAATCAATAGAAGAAACGGTAAGATCTAGGACCACACGCTTCCCAATGATGGATTCCAACATTAAATCTATGATCCAATATAAATGCACAAGTCGGCCACAATAAAAATTAAAACTAAACCTGTCGGTGAGGGAGATAACCGAGCAGCAGACAGGCAATGCCGAGCATCAATAAAATAACCGACCGCCCAGGAGATAATCGACCACACTCGGTAACCAAAGCAAATCGACCAACTACCGACCAACTCGATCAAAGAAGGAACCCAGCAACACAGACAAACTCCAAATTGTTTTTGGTGACACAAGATTGCCAAGGACCCGAGATGCTCCTGCATCAGACACCTGGGGTTATTTTGAAATGATTCTCTGAATCATTTGGAAGGTCTAGTCCGAGTTGCATCCAACTCAGACTGTGAAACCCATGAACTGTCTTCCATCGGTCTATTCTTCCACTTTACTAGATATTCCATATATTGTTTTCCTCTTGTACTCTTGCCAATTCTTTCCTTCAAAATCTGTTCAACTTCATCATTCTACTTCTTAGGATATTTTGTCGGTACTGTCACTTCTTCATTAGGTTCATGATATTCATACAAATCAGCAATGTTGAAAATAGGTGATATGTCCATGTCATTAGGTAACTCAATCTCATATGCATTTCCACTATCAAATTTCTTCAAAATTTTACAAGGTCCAAACTTCTTCATCTTCAGCTTCCCATATGCTCCAACAAGAAATCGGTATTTCTTCAAATGAACCATCACTTCATCATCAATATCAAAAGTTTTATGTCTCCTTGATCTATCAGCTCTGTCTTTGTATTTATGATTACTATCTTCCAGCTTCAGCTTCACATCTTCATGCAATGTCTTCATGTACTCAACAAATTTTACTCCTTCAGCACTTTTCTTATTCTCATCAACAATGTCTCTCAAATCAGATATTCATCTTGGTTGTGTGCCATTCACAATCTCAAATGGTGTCTTTCCAGTACTCCTATTCATTGAATTATTGTATGCAAACTCTGCTTGTGCGAACACAGAATCTCAATTACTCGGTGTGTCTCCAACTAAACATCTCAAAAGATTTCCCAAACTTCTGTTCACCACCTCAGTCTGTCCATTGGTTTGTGGGTGAAATGTAGAACTATATTTCAACTCAATGCCAAATTTCCTCCAAAGGGTTTTCCAAAAATATCCAACAAATTTATTGTCTCGGTCAGAGATAATACTCCTCGGTAATCCATGCAATTTGACAATTTCCTTAAAGAAAAGATCTACTACATGTACTACATTTGATGTCTTTCTACAAGGTATAAAATGTGCCATTTTTTAAAATCTATCCACAACAACAAATATAGAATCATTACCTCTTACTGTCTTCGGTAAGCCAAGAAAAAAGTCCATACTGATGTCAATCCAAGGTTTCTCAGGAACAACAATCGGTGTATACAATCCAATATTCTGACTTACTCCTTTTGCAACTTGACAAATTCCACAATTTTTCACAAATTTTTGAACATCTTTATACAACTACGGCCAATAGTACTTCTCCTTAAGCAAATTCCATGTTTTATTAATACCAAAATGTCCAGCCAAACCACTACTATGTTTCTCCTTTATCAGATTAGTTCTCATTACTCCTCTCGGTATACATAATTGAATACCTTGAAACAACATACCTTCCTGAATAAAATATTCATCCCATTTAGTATCTTGTTGATCTTGAATAGGTGTTCTGCACTTTCTCCATGGCTCAGAAAAATCAGGGTCAAACTCATAAGAATCTCTCATCTCATCAAAACCAAGGACTTTAATTTTCATCTTGGTCATCAAAGATCTTCTTCTACTTAATGCATCAGCAACTCGATTAGTGACTCCACTCTTATGCTTTATCACAAATGTGTAACTCTGCAAGTACTCAACCCATTTCATATGTCTCTGATTCAACTTATTCTGACTACCCAAATACTGTAAAGCCTTATGATCAGTATACAACACAAATTCACTCGGTATCAAATAATGTCTCCATTTCTTCAGTGCTTGAACAATAGCATAGAGTTCTTGATCATACACAGAATATTTCCTTCTAGCATCATTCAACTTTTCACTAGAGAAAGCAACAGGTTTACCTTCTTGACTCAACACAGCTCCAATTGCACTTCCACTTGCATCACATTCTACTTGAAATACCTTACTAAAATCAAGTAATGCCAAAATAGGTAATTCAGCAACCTTCTACTTCAGAGTCTCAAAACTTTTGTCAACTCCATGTGTCCACTTGAATTCTCTTTTGTCTCCTCTCATAGTTTCAGTCATAGCATTACAAATTGAACTGAAATTTCTTATAAATTTTCAATAAAAACTTTCCAAACCATGAAATGTTCTTACCTCACTAGCATTCATAGGTGTAGGCCAATTTAAAATAGCTTCAACCTTTTCAGGATCCATCTTCAAACCATCAGCTGAAATAACAAATCCCAAATACACAATCTCCTCTTTCATGAATGAACACTTTTTCAGATTTATCAGCAACTTTTCCTCTTTCAATCTCTACAAAACTTGTCTAACATGCAACAAATGTTATTCTCTAGTCTTCCTAAATATCAGAATATCATCAAGATATACAATCACAAACTTACCCAATAATTTCTTCAAAACTTCATTCATCAACCTCATAAAAGTACTCGGTGCATTAGTTAAACCAAAGGGCATAACCAACCACTCATACAAACCTTTTGTCTTAAAAGAAGTCTTCCATTCATCACCTTCTTTGATTATAATCTGATGATACCCACTTTTCAAATCAATCTTTGTGAAATACTTTGCTCCAGTCAAACTGTTCATTATGTCATCCATTCTTGGTATAAGAAACCTATACTTCATTGTTATCTTATTGATTGCTTTGGAATCAATACACATTCTCCATTCTCCATTCTTCTTTGGTGCCAATACAATAGTTACTGCACAAGGGCTCAAACTTTCTCTGATCAAACCTTTCTCCGGCAATTCTTGAATCTGTCGGTTCAATTCCTGATTCTCGGTAGATGTCAACCGATGAGGTTCCTTATTTGGTAAACTAGCTCCAGGGATCAGATCCATACAATGATCAATGCTTCTTTTCGGTGGCAAACCATTAGGTACATTATCAAAAATGATATCACTATACTCGGTGAGTAACTTATCAATCTCCTCAAGGACATTATCCTTTGTTTTCTTACTCGGTTTGTTAGGGATCACAACAAAACATACATCATTCTTCTTCAAAGAGTTAACAAATTTTCTTCCCTCCATCAAACAAACTTTCACAGATGTGCAAACATTACTAATAGGTTCTTCCATCAATGGTTACAAGATTTGTTTCTTTCCATCAGCCACAATAGTATACTTATGCAATCTCCCATCATATAAAGCATGTCTATCATATTGCCAAGGTCTACCCAACAAAATATGACAACAATCCATAGGCATGATATCACATAACACCTTATCATAGTACTTTCCAATCTTCAAATTCACATAACATTGTTCACTTACCAGGAGTGTATGCTCATCTTTGATCCATGAAATCCGATAGGGCTTCAGATGCACCAACCTTTCCAACTGCAATTTTGTGACCATCTCTTCAGATGCCAGATTCTCTGAGCTACCACTGTCAATGATTACCTTCCAAACTTTATCAGAAACTCTACATTTGATTTTGAACAAACTTTTCCTTACCAGATCTTCCTTCTTGCTTTCATTCCACAATGCTCTCCTTACCATCAAGTTATTTTCTTTCTCAGGTTCATTCAGTGACTCTTCTTGCACCAAAGCATTTCTATTGCTACCAGCCTTCTTACTAGCATGTGTACATTCAAAAGATATATGTCCTTCTTCTCCACAATTGTAACAAGTTCCTCAGAAACTTCCTCTATCATAACCACCTTGGTAGTTACTGCCTCTACCTCTAGATGAACTTTCACCTTTCCACTCAGTCTTGCCTTTGTCCAGATTTGTCTTTTCTAGTTCAGATCTACCATTTTCACCGTTAGATCTACCTCTTCCTTTAGGGAATCTACCACCTCGACCTCTTTGTCTTTTTTCATGTCTCTTGTTCAATTTATCCTCGGCCTTCAAAGCAAATTGATAAGCCTCTTTAATGTTCTCCAACTTGACCATACTAATTTCCTCTTGGATGGAAACTCTCAAACCATTCAGGTATCTACCGATTCTTTCCACATCATCTTCATCATGTCCAGATCCGATATCAAATCTATAGAATTCCTCAGTATACTCCTTTACTGAGCTATCTTTTTGTCTCAAACTTTGCATTTGCCAAACTAGGTTAATCTGATAATCACAAGGTAAGAACTTTCCTTTCAATTTGTTCACCATTTTATTCCATATCTTGATTTTGCCTTTGCCTTTCCTCTTCCTATCCAGCTGCAGATGTTCCCACCATAAGGATGCATGACTTTTCAACTTTGTGCTTGCAATCTTCACCTTCTTGTCTTAAGGAATGTTTTCATATTCAAAGTACTTTTCCATCTCAGTGATCCAGTCCACCAATTCATCAAAATCTGGCTTTCCACCATACTCAAGAGGATTGAAATGGGGTGTTGACTTCAGACTTGTCAAAGCCTTCAAAAATATTTATTCACCTTGATCCATAACAGGTGCAGGTTCTGCATTCGCCTGCTCTTCCTCAACTTCATCATCACTAACATCTTCAAGATGTCTACCTCTTCTCTGGGCTATTTCAATAGCTTCTAATCTAGCAGCAATCTGCCTTAGCATATCTGCCAATCATGGATCTGCATCTCGCCTCCCATGAACCATCTTGACAACCCTCTACAATTGCAGGTCAGATCACAATCTGCTACCCCACAACAATCAACTAGGGCTTCAAGAGGAACCTACAAACCTAGATCCACAGACCTAGATCAAGATCTCACCTCGCTCTGATACCACTTGATGCAACGCAGGGAACAAGAGGGGCCAAACAATGGTGCACCCTAATGATCCAAGCTTGCCCAACACATGCAGAAGCAAACAAACACAACAGTGAGAGAGAGAATGCAGAGTCTTTCATATATTATCATCAAATAGAACCATACATGTTAGGTTGTAAGGCCTTCCCAGTTAGGCCAGATATTACAATGAATCACAGAAGACCTCAAACATGTGAGGATCTGCCAAAATCTCTAACCTTACTCCTATTCCCAACAATTGCCTCCTAAACTCTAAACCAACAACTACATTTAAACAAGAAGCTACCGAACTGATTCGGCCTTCAGATCCATAATCAATGGAAGGAAAGGTCAGATCTAGGACCACACGCTTCCCAATGATGGATTCCAACATTAAATTCATGATCCAATATAAATGCACAAGTCGGACACAACAAAAATTAAAACTAAACCCGTCGGTGAGCGAGATAACCGAGTAGCAAACAGGCAATGTTCAGCGTCAATAAAACAACCAACCGCCCAGGAGATAACTGACCACACTCAGTAACCAAAGGGAACCGACCAACTCTGTCAAAGCAGGAACCGAGCAACACAGATAAACTCCAAATTGTTTTTGGTGACACAGGATTGCCAAGGACCTAAGATGCTCCTGCATCAATAAGGGACCTTCTCTAGCCACAGGTCAAACCACTCTTACAGACTTAGGAGATGATGATTGGTTAAAAGACTTGCCTACCCCAATCCCACTGCAATTGGACAGTATACTGGATTCTAAGGTGATAAAAAAGACAAGGGTGGGTACTTGCAAAGAGTATCTAGTTAAGTGGCAGGGTTACCTGAAGCTGAGGCCACTTGGATGACAGAGATGGACATTCTGAAGCGTGGAGTCACCATTGAAGACCTCCTAACTCAAGGGACTTTAGTTCTTTGTCCCAGGAGAGTATGGTGCAGAGCACCTCCCATTTTGATGTGTTTGGTGTGTTTTAGGGTTATGTGAAGTGTTGTGCATGGTTTGGAATAAGATCCAATAGGTTGGATCCACAGTTATCAACCTCCATGTTTGTAAGAGCCAAATGAGATCATAAAGGATAAAGGATATTGTGGTCAATTTGGCCTAGCAAGACAAAAGGTGCTATTTTTGTGTAGGTTAGGTTTAGTGTATGTCTTAGGACCATAAATGTCCTAGCTAGGGTCATAGAAGTCAACCACACTCATCGAGTTGACAAAAGGAGCCAAATGGCACTAAATGTAAAAGTTGCTTGAGCAAGTTTTGCCACTTCTTGACAAGAAGTTGCAAAGTGAAGTTAGAGCGGTTGTAACCACTCATGCTCGGTATATGAGCATGGATTTGATGATTTTGAGGGCATAATGAAGTTTTGGATTGTTTAACATTCTTGTGTACCTTCTGTACGGATGTGGGACTGTGTTTCTTTTTAATTTGTAGTGTTTCTTGTTCTTTGTACGCCCTTGTACCGATTGAACTGGGTGATTGGGATCCATGGTGGTGTAGTGTTTGATGTTAGTTCTCTTATGCATTGATTAGTTTGATTTCTAGATTATTGTAGTGCAAGGTTATAGTAGGTTTTAAGTCACTGGTCTGTAAGTCCCATTTACAAAGTCTTAGTGCCAAAAATGGCTCTAACCTAAGCATCCACCAGTGGAAATGGTTGAAACCATAGGGGATGAAAGGTTAGGGTCTGTACATAAGGGTTTTGTCTTCATTTTTGTTGTTGCAATGGAATTTCTAGGCCAAGAATGAAGCCCTATGGTTGACTGTTGGGAACAGGTGAGCCTGGACAAGGTAAAGTTGGATCTGGATCGAGCACCTATGATCTTGGAGAAAAGACTTAGAGGCATGTGCAGAAGCCCTAAAGAGTCTCCTTGAAGGATCAAAAGGTGGGAGAAGGTGAACCAAAGTTGGAAGACCAATTTGGTGGCAATTTGTTCAGACTCGTCTAGAGGCCTAATTAATAGGCTAAAATCTAGGGCCTGATCAAAACTAGGATTATGGGTGCAACTAGAAGTTAGGATTTTGGATTTGGATAGAGTTGGTGGATACCTTGAAGAATTTCAAGGTCTTATGTGGAGTTGTTTGGAGGATTTGGGAGCATTAGACCAAAAACAGTGAAATTAGACCTACTAGGAAACAAGCCAATTAGGCCTCCTAGTGAATTTGATAACAATTGGATTGGTAAAGTGTCCAAAAGTGTGGGAAAAGGTTCTAATGGACTTTTGAAGAGCCAAGGAATACACGAGATTCAATGGGATGTGTGGAAAGATCCTAAGTTAGGGTTTGGGATTCTAGGGGGAAGATCTAGTGAAGAAGCCTAGGGAATTGAGGGACTAGTTGAACCTAAGAGTATTGGTGTCTTCAACAAATCAACTATACCTAGGAGGAGAAGTTGATAGTGAGGATCTTGGAGGTCCACATTGAAGAAGAACACAAGAAGAAGTAATCATTGGGTGGTTAGAAGAGTTTAGAAGCATTTTGGGGAAGAAAACACTAGAGTCCTAAACCCTCTGCATCACAAAGGCATATTTTAGACAAGTTTTACCCTTTTTGCATGTAAAGCTCACTCTCTAGATGCAAATGCATGTTTTATTTTTTTATTTTACATGCAAAGCTCACTCTCTAGATGCAATTACATGTTTTATTTTTTTATTTTACATGCAAAGTGGACTCTCTAGATGCAAATGCATGTAATGTTGGAGATTGTTGACATGTTGTTGCTACCCACAACTTAAGTGAATAATTAAGCACATGTCTATTTAAAATGTTGAATGTAATATCACTTAAAGAGTCCAAAATAAATATTAACACAAAATATATATAAATACATAATGTACAAATACTATTTTATGAAGTAATATTAACTTATATGTTATTTAAAACATAAAGTAAATCTCAACATTTAAATAGAACAATAAAGTAATATAGTCACTTAAATGAAAAATTAAAAAGCAACTCAACATAAAAATATATCATAAAGTGCACTTTAATCACTTAAGTTATAAATCTAAGTGATAAAGTAACTTAAAAACATAACATAAAGTGATTAAATGTTATATTTTTCAAAAAGTGCAACTCAGCTATAGAAAATAACATTTATTTTGTTAAATATGTAGTTGAGCTTGGAGAGTCCACTTTTAAGGCACTTAAATGACCATATATTTTGATCGACAAGTCCAATTAAGACCAATGATAGATCAAATTGAAGGGAAAATTGAAAGCAAGAGATTGGATGAAACAAAAAGACCAAAAACAACCAAAAATACACTCGAAAACACACCAAAGGACACTGAAGGATTCAAAAATCAAGTATAGGAAGACAAACTAAAAAAATGAAAAAGACTTGACGAAAACCTTCAGCATAAGAATTCACTAATCAAATTGAGATCAACTGATCAATCAATATTGGCTAATTAAATAGTGAATCAATCATAGAGAAACATGAAATTGAGTTCAAAAGTTTCGTACTATTACCTACATTTTGTGGTGATAAAATGTAGGACAACAGTTGGCTCTGTTTGGGGAATGTTACTTGTTTGTTCTTGGAAACAAAGAGTGGCATAGAATCCAATTCTCTAAGTGCCTTTATCCACTCCATTGGGCTATAGAGTCAAGTGACTAAAAACAAAAAGACTTAAAAAGAAAGACGCGACCAACGCAAAGAAAACCTAGAACAAACTTGTGCAAATGCACTTATTGAAAACAAAGAAAAAATATACCTAATTAAAACTAGCCAACAATGCAACTTTTCAGATGAAACCATTTACTGGCTCAACAAAATAGCTACCTTTTTTCAGCAGCTTGCAATACCTTTCATGTTCACAAGAAACTTTACATAGATGGAGCACGAACAACTGGAGAAATGATGTTAATGCATAATGTAACACCTCATGGAAGAGATGAATAATTTCACCTTTTTGAGATGAATCATATGTGCTGCTTCTCCAAGATAGGTTCATGAATTGAAATTGCTCATGTTGAACTGCAAATGTATGTTTATCATTTTCTTCAATTATATCTTCATGTTCAGGTACATGTGGAATAAATGATTTTCCAATGGCCTCCAACCAAGCCAAATGTCTTATTGGACATCCCCTTGATTGTACAAAGACTAAACTTTTCTTGCATGTTGTAACTTTCTTGACTGGTTCATCAATAATGACATTCTCAAGATGATCAGGAAAGGTTGCCTCATTGCTTCCTTCTACATACTCTTGGTTACAAATTTCAGACATAAGAGAATTGTCTTCAATATTTGAACAAGATTCCCCTATGATGTTCATGATAAGATCCTCATCAAGTTATGGGGTAAATTTTTCATGCAACACTCGTTCAAGTTCATGACCTTGAAACGAAGATGCACTATTTTCAGCTTAACTGAGACCTTCATGCATTTTCACATATTCATGTTTAACGACATGATCATCTTCATTTTCTTGAACATTGGAAGAATGAGTTTCATCTTTCTGATTTTCATGAATGGTTTTCTGAGACTGCGTGAACTAGAAATAAAAGTCGCCGGCTAATTCTGCTTCCTTTTCTTAGAAGAGAATAGCAAGATCACTAGCCTCAGATTCAGGATGCTTTGATGCTACCTTCGTTGATGGTGCCTCAAGAGAAAGCTTCTTTGATGATGAAACTAACCTTTGTTGATTCTCACCGGTAGGACTATGAGCAATAGTTGGAAGGGGTGTCCTTTCTACATCCTCATGAGGAACAAAGAACATACCTTGAGCTATTTGTTTTTTGAGAGAAAGCAACTCATTTGCCAACCTTTGAACTGTAGGATCTGTCCTTGTGATGGGAGAAAATGTATCGGAAGAGAGATTACTTTCTTCAAACCCGTTCACTTCAATACTTATCTTCCCAGCAAGAATGAGATCATCTTCAATTCCAATTGCCAAAGTCTGTGAAGCTGAGAGAGTAGCTGAGGCTGCTCTTCTTAACAAAAAACTGACTTCGGGAATTTGTGCATTTACAAAGAAACACTTAAAATTTGCAGTTGGAGGCTGAGCAATAACTAGAATTCTTTATGTCAATTTGTTGAAATGAGCAACAAATTCATGCATAGGCACATGAGATGCCTTCTTCAGTTGGGTGAGTTGGGCCAATAGCGCATGATATCTTCAGGAGGTTTGAACCTTTTTTTCAAACATGGCTATGAGAGTAGCCCATGTTTTGATGGTCTGTGGTGCAAAATGATAAAACCAATCAGCAACCATGCCTTGGAGAGTTTCTACGAACAACCTCATAGACACGTCTTCATGTTCAACACCATGAACACCACATGTAATATAAAAAGTAGTGATATGTTCATCAAGTTGTTGTTGTCCATCACCGAAGAACTTGGGAAAATACTTCCGCGAGCCATCAAGAAGAGCATGTAAAGGCGGAGCTAGATTCAATGGACCAAAAACATTTCCCCAAGGACCTTGGGCCATTTACATGTCCTTGGTAAAAGCTTGAAAAACTAACAAAAATAAATTACAATGAAATTTTACAATGAAAAAGGACACAAGTATACTTCAAACGAAAACATGAGGCTTTCGAATGCATGTTGTGTCCCCAGCAGAGTCACCAAAAACTGTTGGGTGGATATTTTGCAACCGATAATTTTGGAAAAAAAATCCAGTTACAAAATAGTGATACCAGCCATAGCATGTAAGACAATGTCCCTCCTACCTTAAAGGCAAGGCTCCCCCTTCTCACCGTTCCTTGGATCAACTCAAGGTAAGCAAGAATTTGAGTGATTATCAAATTAGGTGTTACAAATATTCCTTCATCTTATCTTTCAAGAAGGAATCCACTTACCCGAAGAACGAGTAATGGGCAAAGCTTTAATCTCTAGACTACACTTCTATCTAAAAGCTAGAAACAGTGATACCGATTAACCAACACCAACTCACAGGCTGATTGAAAAGCGTATCGGCTTGGCTCTATGACCTATTTATCTATTCTATAAGAAACACCTCTACCATTGGGGCACACAGACTTCCAAAAGTAGAGATTTTCTAACTATTCTAACAATGTGTCTGAAAATGAGATGTTAATATAACCTATAGTCACAACTTCTAGTTTTATATTACCACAATCACTCCCAATCACAGCTTCAGCTCTGATTGTTTCTAATTTTCAAATTGCTCTTAACAAAACACAAGAATCACATAAACAAAAAGACAGTAAAACCAAATTGCAGTCACAGCTTCCAATTTGATTCACCGCAATTGCACTCAGTCATAGCTTCAGCTCCAATTGTTTCTTTCTATTTATTTTTCTCCAAAATAGTACTACACAATCACAGTTATGCTTGCACAAGTTTGTCAAAGCTCTCTTGCATAAAATAAATACGGGTTTACAATGAGGGCTCATTCCTTTTATAGGAAAAGAAATGAGAAAAATGAGGAAAAAGTGAGAGCAACTCAACCACTTTGACCCGGTAAAACTAGGTGAGAAGAATTATTGGATTACATGTCATAAGGACATGCAATTGACTTACATGTAATTACACTACATGCAATTCATCTTCTCCAATCTACAAAGCATGAAAAGGTGAAGAAAGGTGAATCAATCCTTGGAATTATCAAGGCCTTATATTTGGCAATACAATCATGAATAAGAGGAAGATCTGACATCTTTATTACTTCTAAAATGGCTTCATCTCTAATTGCATTCATATGTGCTGATTTCACAATTTTTTAATCATCTCTGGTAAGAGCCTTGCATCTTATTTTCCTGAGATTGTTGATGATGTCTACTTCTACTACTTGACAGCTCTCCAGATCCCCTTGTAGCTTTTCCAAAAAAATTTCCATTCCCTGGACTTTGTTGAGCCTTTGCAAGAAATTGGTCATGTCAACATACCCAATATCTATATCCTGAGATTTGATCAAGAGTTGATGAAACAAGTGAAGCTATGATATGAGCCAGCTCTTTGTCATATTGATATTTCATCTTTCCTTCGACTTTTCATGGTGCTAACATATCCTATGCTGCAACATGAAAATTCCAAAGGGTAGATACATCATCTGAGGAGATTAGATCCATGAGAGGGTTAGGCTTTGGTTTTCAATGATAGATATATGAAGAACAAGGTGTTCAGAGTATTGATTAGATTCTCATATAACACATGTATTGACTAGAAGTGAAGCAAATAGCAAATGTATGTGGGCAAAAAGGGACAAAATAGGACTTATAAAGATGGATTGCAAGTGGGAATTTGTTTGTATGGTCAAGAATGCAAGTTGGAAGCATATGGACATATGTAAATGATAATTTTGGTATCTAAAAGAGTGACCTTTTACCAAAATCGGGTTCTTTAGAGGTAACTACATGTAGTGAAAATGACATTTTTTATTTTATTTTTACATGTAATGGGCTTGGGAGATGCAAATACATATGGTGGAGAATGAAGGATGAAATGGCATGAATGGATGCACTTGCATTCTTGAGGAAATGATTTCAACTTTCTTCAAACAACAAACAAAAAAACAAAACAAAACAAAGAACACAAAACATACCTCTTGCTATTGACTCAAACATGTCAAAAACTTGAAACTAATCTCCACATGCAATTTCATTTTTGAGTGTAGGATGATTTTATGCATTCACAAAGTGAAGATTTTAACTCATTTAAACACAAAAATGCATAATACATGGGTTGCATTTGAACAAATGGATACAAATGAGCCGTAAAATGTAACAATGTAGGAAAAATAAGAGAAACAAAAACAAAAACAAATACATATACTTATTTGGAGCTCAATGAGCCAAAATTGGGCAAAAGAGAAGTTGAAATGTTTGTCTTCTCCAAAAACGGGTTCTTGAGATGCACTTACATATTTTATTTTTCATATTTTTTACTTGAAAAGACATTCCTAGCCAAAACGCACTCTAAAAGTGCATGCTCATGTGACATTTTAGATGTTTTTGACTTCATTAATGTACTCCTATCCAAAACGCACTCTCCAAGTGCATATGCATGAGTTATTTTGGCATAAAAAACACTTCCCAAGCAAAAACAAGTTCTAGAAGTGCTATTGCATGTCATGTTTTTGATAAAAAAAATGAAAAGCTCACTCTCAAGATGCAATGACATGTTTTATTTTTTACTTTGAAAATATTTAAAAACAACCCAAGTGTAAAACGCACTCTAGAGAAGCATTTACATGTAAAGTAAAAGACATGTAAAAGTCATTTACATGTAAAGTGGACTCTTGGAGAGGCATTACATATATGCAAAGGCATATTTTAGACAAGTTTTACCCTTTTTGCATGTAAAGCTCACTCTCTAGATGCAAATGCATGTTTTATTTTTTTATTTTACATGCAAAGCTCACTCTCTAGATGCAATTACATGTTTTATTTTTTTATTTTACATGCAAAGTGGACTCTCTAGATGCAAATGCATGTAATGTAGGAGATTGTTGACATGTTGCTACACACAACTTAAGTGAATAATTGAGCACATGTCTATTTAAAATGTTGAATGTAATATCACTTAAAGAGTCCAAAATAAATATGAACACAAAATATATATAAATACATAATGTGCAAATACTATTTTATAAAGTGATATTAACTTATATGTTATTTAAAACATAAAGTAAATCTCAACATTTAAATAGACCAATAAAGTAATATAGTCACTTATGTGAAAAATTAAAAAATAACTCAACATAAAAATATATCATAAAGTGCACTTTAATCACTTAAGTTATAAATTTAAGTGATAAAGTAACTTAAAAACATAACATAAAGTGATTAAATGTTATATTTTTTAAAACATGCAACTCAACTATAGAAAATAACATTTATTTTTTAAAATATGTAGTTGAGCTTGGAGAGTCCATTTTTTGGGCACTTAAATGACCATATCTTTTGATCGACAAGTCCGATTAAGCTCAATGATAGATCAAATCGAAGGGAAAACCTAAAACAAGAGATTGGACGAAACAAAAAGACCAAAAGCAACCAAAAACACACTAAAAAACACACCAAAGGATGCCGAAGGATTCAAAAATCAAGTATAGGAAGACAAACTAAAAAAATGAAAAAGACTTGACGAAAACCTTCAGCATAAGAATTCACTAATCAAATTAAGATCAACTGATCGATCAATATTGGCTAATTAAATAATGAATCAATCATAGATAAACACAAAACTGAGTTCAAAAGTTTCATACTATTACCTACATTTTGTGGTGACAAAATGCAGGACAACAAATTTCAAAATGTTGCAGTGTTGTTGATTAGAGTTGGGCACCTAACTGTATATGTTGTAAGTTTTCTCATTTGAAAAGGGGGTTGGTTCTTCTTGGTGGTCAGTGGAGGTTTTGCAGGTGCAAAATATTGCCTAGGGTTCCAAATCATGTTATTTCTAATTGTAAGATGGTTATGGATTCCTAGAGCATGTAAAGGAATAAAATGCATCTATAGATATTGTGTAGAAAACATCTCCATCATTGTTTGTATTCCTCTAGAAAATTCTTTGATAGCTGTAAAGATTCTCCATTGCCACATTTGTTGGTATAATTGTAAAATTAAATTGATGAATGTAACATCATTCCAAATATTCCAAGTTTTGTAATTGCCTTTCACATGCTTCAAATGGATGTATGCAATGTAATGTGGATTACTAAGTATGTGCTTTTAGCAATGTTTATGCTTTGATGACATATATGTTGAGATCTCTTCTTTTATGCTTCCTCCAAGGTTTTCATTCTTTTTGTTTATGACTCTATAGCCCATTAGGTAGGCACTAATCTCTTTGCTCCCTTGGTCAATCTCAAATAGTTTAAAATAAAATGTGTTCATCAATGGTTATTCTAGGAAGTTTTTCATGAGCATCCATGACTATCATTATAACTAGGGAAGTATTCACAAGTGAACAATCAATTTAGCTATATATTATGTGGGTCATGCTTGTACAACCATATCAACTATATAGAGGTTACATGCAATAATTTGTTCTTGGTCTAGTGATAGTATTTGGGACTAATACATTGACTTAGGTTGGTTTACATATGTTTATTGATTATATATTTTGTGTGATGTTCATAATTGTTGAGGTATATCTCAAGGAACACCCTCTTGAAGTTAAGATGAGCCCAAAGTGTAGGATAGATAACCCATGTCTCTCATGTAGAGTTGGCCTTTAACCATCCATGATTATTTGATTAGTAGATTTCACTTGCACGATGACAACCTTGGTCTTGCAAGTGAGATTTGGCTCTAGAATTTGGAGCAGTTGTTTTGAGCTCCAACAAAATGCCTTCATTGTTGGGGAGAACTTAAGGGTGGTTTGTTGTTGTGGGTGGTAAATAATTTGCATTTTGTTGTGTGTTGAAGTTGGCATCTTGTCAACTTACACCACCATATTGCACTAAAAAAATGACAAGGGGTATTGGGTTGAAAAGATTTTGAAGACTTTGTTGGTGGCTGCAACCCAAAATCAAATTTGTGCCTTGAAGGTCCTAATGCTTCAAGGATTTCCTCAATGTTGTGAAGTGGCAAATTTGTTGTTAAAGAATGTGCAGTTTTTGTATTGTTCATGTTTCATGAGCACTTATCAAGTGGTCATGACTAATCATAAGGTACTCTATTTTCTTTCGATTTGAAGCATGGTTTTTCTCTTGGTAAAGAAACAATTTTCTTTTTCTTCTCTTTTCTACTCTACATAAAAGTTGTAACCATCCATGATGAGCTGAAATTGATGCATTTACCATAAAGAGACTCTTTCAAAACTATCATATAGTTCAAACTCTTGGGAATATGATAGCATGCATGTGTTGGAATAATATAAGGATGAATCACCTTGTTGTTCATACTACCCAACATAGGAGAAATCTTCACATTCATAAATAAAGGCATTTGTACTTGAAAACAAATGAAGGATAAGATCTTGAGGATCTTGAGAGGCAATGTTTTGATTAACTTATCCTCTTGATCCCATTTATGAGTAACTTGACCTTTCTTGGGTTGATTATGAGAGACAAATGATGAGATGTTTAATCTATCGATTCATGCCCATGTTTTATGGATATGACTAGTGGAAAGGGGATGCACATGTTGAGGTTGTTCGCATTTTGATGGATTTTGGAGATTTTGGAGATGTGATGTAGAGTTTGATAGTTATGAGTTTGTCATTGATGGAAACTCTATTAACCCTATTAGATTTGATGATATCGATTGACAAGATGAATAGGTAAGGTAGAATATGCTAAGTGTTTTGACTGGTGAATAAGAAGACAATGTCAGAGAATATTTTGAGTGGTGATAGAATTAGAGGACACTTTTGGAGGTGTGACCATTCTTGGTGGATTACCAAGGTCAAAGAACTACATTTCTACAACCGCGACCGATAACTCAAAGTTTTAGGTAAGTTAGCATTTCAGTGATGTGTTTAGTGTGAACTGGTTGTGTTACCAATTGGTTCTTGGTGATAATATGATTAAGGCATTTAATTTGCGGGTCGACATTGTCAATATATTTTGGTTATTATATTTTGGGCTGACATGTTAGGTATGATTAGCACAGATTTCTATGAGTTTGATCAATGATGCAGGGGCATCCAAGGTTAAGGCAGGGGCATTCTTGTCCTCGGTGAAATTGCATGGGGTGTTGGTATTTTGGCCGGTGTTACTCGGTTGCAACCTTGACCGACGGTCTTGGTCATTGAAGAAAGCTCGGTCACTGAAGGAACTCGGCATTCTCTGGCGCTCAGTGAAAGTGTTACTCGTTCATGCCTGCGGTGCTCGGTCAACACTGGTGCTCAGCAATGCCTAGCGTGCTCGGTTAATTTACTGTCGCTCGGTAGTTCTAGTTTACCGACTGGAGTTCTGTGTGATTTGTTGAGCCAACTTGGTGAATTTATTGTTGGTAGCCATTGTTATGGACCGACATGCTGAATTAAATGTTTGTATATATTTGTAAGCTGACTTGTATGGCATTTAATTATTTTTGGGGGGGAGTTAAGGGTTTCATCTTGCCGACTTGTGGCTGATGATTAGTATTTAAGGAGTGCTTGGGTAGATGTTTAGGCACAAGAGAAGACAACTTAGCAGATCTGAGATGTCAAATGCGAAGCTTGAGAGCTGAAGTTGGTGCAATTGTGGAAAGTTCTCAATGTTCTTACAGATCAGATTGATATTTGATAATTGTTTGTAGTAGAGCTAGGGGTTGCATACTTGGGAACAAGGAGATTTCTTGGAGGCTTGCGAGCTCAATTTTAGATCTGCCTTAGGTTTTCCATCAACTTATGATTGTCTTCAGAGCTGAACTAGCTAATTTTGTATTGGATCTGGTTGTGGATCTTACAGAATTATTTTCTGATTGTAATTGGCCCTCACCCAGAAGGCCTTATAGTCGGGCATGTTAATGAAAATTAGTGTTAAACAATTACTTTGTGTTGCATTGTTGAGTAATCCGTTGTGTAATTATGTTGGCTGCAAAGTTTGGATTGTCCTTCATTGGATCCATCAACCTTGATTGCATCAGGTGGTATTAGAGAGAAGTTTTGTTCCTGTTGGAGCTGATAGTTGACCTTGAAGGTTAACCTAGCAAGGCTGATCTTGCAAAGTTGATCCTGTTGAAGCAGAGATTGTGCACACTCTGGATTGTAGATCCAAAGCACTGAACTTATGGAATTGTGCCCTAGTTGTTTGCAAGATTGCAGGTTGAGATCTGACTTGTTTACAACTTGGAAATTGTCACAAGGTGGTCGGTGATGGTTTGTTGCAAATGGTTTTTCTTATCTTTAAGGATGCCTCCAAGAAGATTGGACCCTAGAGTTATTTCTGATATTTTTGATATTGTTGAATCCCAGATCATAGAGAAAGTGAAATCAGATTTCAGATCTGAGATGGAATTGATGAAGAATGACATGGTTGTCGAGATCATGAGAACTGTTGTTTGTATACCTCAAAATGTTGGTACTAAGGATGGCTATGAAGAAGTTGCTGAAGAATTTGAAACTGTTGGATCTAGTGGTGATGACCAGAGGAACAAATTTGGTGAAGACAGAACTGCTCGGTTACCTAGATCTGCTGCTCAGTTCAGTAATTACCGAATGGAAGTTTCTACTTTCTCTGGTACTTTGAAGCCCGACAATCTAATTCATTGGATTGGTGAACTTGAAGATTTATTTGAGCTAGAAGAAATTGAAGATCCTCTTCAGGTGAGATTAGCATAGACAAAGTTGAAAGGACATGCTACTCTTTGGTGGAAGGAACTACAAAGAGACCGAGAAGATGAAGGTGAAACAAAGATCAATCGGTGGAGGTTGATGGTGACTAAGTTGAAAGCTAAGTTCATACCAGCTGACTATGAGCTTGACTTGTTTAAGAAGTTGTAGAATCTGAAACAGAAGGATTTGTCTGTTGAAGATTATACCGAGGAGTTCTACAAACTTACTATTCGGTCTAGACACTGAGAGCTTGGTAAGGAAAAGGTATCTTGGTATGTGAATGGTCTGAGATTCAATATTTAGGATGAGCTTGGTATGTTGAAGATTGATTATGTTGAAGATGGTTATCAGTATGCTCTGAAGGAAGAAGATAAGTTGAAGAGGAAATAACCTAGTAACTCCCAAGGGAAGGAAAAGATTGATCACTCAGTGAAGGATAAACTGACTGATGCAGAAGATGAACAGAAACCTGTGGAACTAAAGAAGAAGACAGGTAGAGTTATCTTTAAGGGTACTTGCTATAACTATGGAGAGGAAGGACATCGTTCTTTTGAGTGTACATAGAAGAAGGTTGACCGACGAACTATTTTGATGAATGAGAACATTCAGAATGAACCTGAATCAGAGAACTTGCTGCTTCGGTGAACATTGCTCGATAGACCTTGGCAATATGATTGCAGAGCTATTTATGACTGTGTCTGAAATGTATTTACTGTTGAGAAGGATGACAGGAAGTTTTCACTGATGCCTTTGATGGATACAACGCTCAGTAGGAGAAGCCTAAGTATTGGTAGCCGAGTGGAGATTGTGGATCCAGAGAAAATGAATGATCAGTATGGAGAACCGACCTGTACATTATCAAGGAAAGACTTGAAGAGACAGAGGAAACTAAACTAGAATAATTTGCAAGCAGAAAAGGTGGAGGACTTGTATGTGAAGAACCAGTTTGGGATTTATGTGCTGAATCATGAAAGATGTTCTTCTCACATATGAACATGTTTTGGAACCTAGGGTGTCTGATGCAGGGGCATTCTTGTCCTCGGTGAAACTGCATGGGGTGTTGGTATTTTGGCCAGTGTTACTCGGTTGTAGCCTTGACCGATGGTCTCGGTCATTGAAGAAAGCTCGGTCACTGAAGGAACTCGGCAGTCTCTGGCGCTTGGTAAAAGTGTTACTCGGTCATGCCTACAATGCTTAGTCGACACTGGTGCTCAGTGATGCCTAGCATGCTCGGTTAATTTACTGTCACTTGGTAGTTCTGGTTTACCGACTAGAGTTCTGTGTGATTTGTTGAGTTGACTTGGTGAATTTATTGTTGGTAGCCATTGTTATGGGCTGACATGCTGAATTAAATGTTTGTATACATTTGTAAGATGACTTGTATAGCATTTAATTATTTCTTTTGGGGAGTTAAGGGTTTCATATTTTCGACTTATGGTTGATGATTAGTATTTAAGGAGTGCTTGGGTAGATGTTTAGACACAAGAGAAGACAACTTAGCAGATCTGAGATGTCAGATGCAAAGCTTGAGAGCTGAAGTTGGTGAAGTTGTGGAAAGTTCTTGATGTTCTTGCAGATCAGATTGATATCTGATAGTTGTTTGTAGCAGAGCTATGGGTTGCATACTTGGGAGCAAGGAGATTTCTTGGAGGCTTGCGAGCTCAAGTTTAGATCTGCCTTAGGGTTTCCATCAGCTTCTGATTGTCTTCAGAGCTGAACTAGCTGAGTTTATATTGGATCTGGTTGTGGATCTTGCATAATTGTTTTCTAATTGTAATTGGCCCTAACCCGGAAGGCCTTATAGTCGGACATGTTAATGAAAATCAGTGTTAAACAATTACTTTGTGTTGCATTGTTGAGTAATCCGCTGTGTAATTCTATTGGCTACAAGGTTTGGACCGTCCTTCATTGGATCCACTGACGTTGACTGCATCAGTCAATTTGGTGGGCCAACTTGTGAAATGTTTTTCAAGTCTTAGCCGACTTAAGAACATGAGTATAAAGGTGGACTAAATCATTTGATTTTGAGTTTCTATTTTGAATTTGGGTTTTGCGATTAGAGATAGAGGTAGTGTAGTGCTCCAAAATTTAAATATTACAAAGGATCTGATTAAGCAAAGGAGTTGCTACATTTCTAGATCAAGTTATTGTTGTATTCCTAACAGTTGCAACAAGTTAAATCCTTTAACAAGGTGGACTTTAACAGGTCTTAATGTATAAATCCTTTAATAGGGTGACTTCTTAATTGGATTTTGAAATCCTCTAGTGAGGTAGATCTTAGCAAGTCTTTTTGGTACTTCTAACATGGTATATTCACTTCTAACTGGGTATTATAAGCTCCTAGTAGGAAAACCCCTTATTACTGTAGTTGAATAAATTCTTGGGCATCATCCCCACCATTTTTTTACCCTCGAACAAGAGTTTCCACGATAAAAATAGTGGTGTTATGTGTTATGCTTTATGGATGTTTAAATTATTTTACCTATATTGCATAGTTACACTTGCATGTTTGGTTATTTGGAAGTTGTTAATAACCATAACTAGGTTAGTCATTGAATTAGTTCATTTCTTGTTTACACTGATTCACCCCAATCTTAGTGCCTCCTATATCTAACAATTGGTATTAGAGCAAAGTTTCCTATAAAAAGCTTAACAGCTTAGGAGAGATCCTTTAGGAAGACATGGAATCCTATAGAAGGAAAATGTTAGGATTAACAAGGCAGAAATAACAATTATGTGCAAATATAACTAATATCAGAAAATAATAAACCACACAGAATAGAACACAAGACACATAGATTTAACGTGGTTCACCCAATCCTTGGGCTACGTCCACCAACAGCGAGTCCAATGTTATTATTATCCAGTGATTACAACCTGATTACAATCTGTAATCCCTTACAGCCCAATTCTGCCGCAAGTACTAAAATCATCCATAATGAAAATCCCTAACCCTAAGCCATATTATACAATATTTTCCCGCTTTAGGGTTAGAATGAGTTATAAGTAGTCGGCCCAAATAACCAAAAAAAGTAGTCGGCCTCAAAAAAAATTTCCTCGGGGGCTGCACCCCCGAACCCCTTGTACAGTACTTTCCTAGATAGTACTTTCCTGATTAGTCACCACAAGCTAACAATCTCCCACTTGGTGACTGATCAGTATCCACACTATACTAAAAAACCTCCCACTTGGAGACTAATCCTGGAGCAATACCGCTACCCACATGAGGCTCCCACTCGATTGAACCACCTTGGACTCAGTTGTTCCTTTATTTTGTTCAGTCTAGAAGACCAACTGAAGCTGAACATGAGTTCAACTTCTCCCTTGTTACTACCTTTGTAAACATATCTGCTAGATTATCATCAGTATGAATCTTTTCCAGCCTTAACTGTCCATCATCCAAAACTGATCGAATGAAATGGTACCGCAACTGTATGTGTTTTGTCTTTGAGTGCAAAGTAGAATTCTTTGCAAGATGAATGGCACTTTGGCTATCTGTATGTAGAAAATTATCCTTTTGTGGATGTCCCAATTCTTCCATGAAGAATTGAAGCCATATCATCTCCTTGGCTGCCTCTGTAGCAGCAACATACTCTGCCTCTGTAGTGGATAAAGCAACCACCTTTTGTAGTCGAGAAATCCAACTCACTGCTGTCTCACCAACAGTAAATATATAACCTGTAGTACTCCGCCTGCTATCTATATCTCCTGCCAAATTTGAGTCAACATAGCCTTGTACAGTAGTAGTAGAACCCCCAAAGTGTAAACACTTACTGGATGTGCCTCTCAAGTATCTGAGAATCCATTTGACTGCATTCCAATGCTCAAGACCAGGGTTACTCATATAATGGCTAACGACTCCCACTGCGTGTGCAATATCTGGCCTAGTACATACCATAGCATACATTAAGCTCCCTACAGCTGAAGCATAAGGTACCTTAGACATTTTAGTCTCAGCTTCTGGTGTCTTGGGACACATATCCTTAGTCAATTTCAAATGACCAGGCAAAGGTGTACTGACAGCTTTGGCATTTTCCATAGAGAAACGTTGCAACACCTTCTCAATATAATCAGCCTGAGATAGAGACAATTTCTTATTTTTCCTATCTCTTCAAATTTTCATACCAAGGATTTGTTTTGCTGCCCCCAAATCCTTCATAGCAAAAGATTTTGCTAACTGTTGTTTCAACCCCTTAATGTGATTCATGTTAGACCCAGCTACAAGCATATCATCAACATATAAACATAAAATAATGTAGCTGTCATCATCCAACCTCTTAAAATAAACACAATGGTCAGAATGACACCGACTATATCCATGCCCATTCATAAAAGTGTCAAATTTAATATACCATTGCCAAGGTGCTTGGTTCAAGCCATATAAACTTTTCTGCAATCTGCACACCAAATTCTCCTTACCCTTGACCTCAAATCCTTGTGGCTGAACCATATATATTTCTTCATCCAAATCACCATGAAGAAAAGCTGTTTTAACATCAAGCTGCTCTAAATGCAAATCTTCAGTAGCCACAATACTTAAAACAATACGAATAGAAGTCATTTTAACAACTGGAGAAAATATCTCACCAAAATCAATACCATGTTTCTGTGCAAATCCTTTTACGACTAATCTGGCTTTAAATCTTTTCGTACCTCCATCCTCTTCTTTTATCCTGTAAACCCATTTATTTTGTAAAGCCCTTTTACCTGCAGGTAACTTACATAAATCCCATGTCTGATTTTTCAGCAAAGAGTCCATTTCATCTGTCATTGCAGACTCCCACTGAAGCTTTGTATCCACCTGCACAGCTTCATTATAACATTCAGGTTCACCAGCATCTGTTAACAGAATAGAATACAAAGATGGAGAAAATCTTTCTAGAGGTCTACTTAGCCTTGTTGACCGTCTAACACTCACTGGGGTGTGGTATTTGTTGTTGTTGTTGTTGCGGAGCATAAGGAACTACTGGAACATGAACTTGTGGAGTATCATCCAGTACTACATAATCATTTTCTTTCTTCTCATGTTGCAGCAACAGATCTTTGTACAATACTTTCTCATTGAATATGACATCCCTGCTTCTTACAATTTTATGATTTTCAAAATCCCAAAGCCTATAACCAAATTCATCAATGCCATACCCAACAAATACATATTTCTTTGACTTAGCTTCCAGCTTGGTTCTATTTTCAGAATCTATAAGTGCAAAGGCTTCACAACCAAAGGTTTTGAGAAAAGAATAACTCACCTTCTTACCACTCCATGTTTCCTCTGGAATACCACAGTCCAAAGGAGTAGAGGGGCCTCTATTGATTAAATAAACAGCAGTGTTCACTGCCTCTGCCCACATATTTTTGGGCAGCCTAGCATGCAACCTCATACTCCTTGCACGCTCCATTATTGTCCTATTCATGCGTTCAGCCACTCCATTTTCTTGTGGAGTCCTTGGTACAGTTTTCTGCCTACGAATACCATTAGAGGAACAATATTCTTCAAATTCTATGCTGCAATACTCACCACCATTATCAAATCTGAGACATTTTAACTTTTTACCAGCCTCATTCTCAACCAAGCATTTCCATTTCTTAAAAGTTTGAAATACATCAGATTTCTATCTAAGGAAATAAATCCATACTTTTCTTGTTGCATCATCTATAAATGTAACATAATAGAGAGAGCCACCAAGGGAAGATACCTGAGCTGGTCCCCATACATCTGTATGCACAAGCTCTAATCTCTCATTTTTCTTTTCCTTCCCACTCTTCACAAAACTAACTCTCTTTTGTTTTCCATAAACACAACTTTCACAGAAATCCATATTGACACATTTCAGACCAGGTAAAACTTTCTTTGAATGAAGTAATTTCATACCTTTTTCACTCATGTGCCCGAGTCTGTTGTGCCACAGTGTTCTGTCAGAATCTACAGCAACAGTTTGATGTTCTTCCTGCTCAACTGCAGCCACTATTCCTGAACATTCATTATCTTCTGAAACAATTAAAGTAAAAGGAATAGTATGACCTGTACAAAGATATAAGGTGCCTACTTTCACACCTTTTGCTACTACTAAGGAACCTTTTGAAACCTTCCAATTTTTATCATTAAAAGTAACTGTGCAACCCTCATCACCCAGTTGCCCTGCTGAAATTAAATTTCTACTCAGCCTTGGAACATGTCTTACCTCTTGTAGTAGCCAATGATTCTCATTCTGCAACTTAATCTTAATTTTTCCCTTTCCAACAATCTGACAGGGTTCATTATCTCCCAAATAAACTAGCCCAAAATCCCCTTGGACATAATCAACAAAATAACTTCTATGGGGTGTAGCATGAAATGAAGCCCCAGAATCTAAAACCCATGAATCATCAATACTTTCTAAGGACAAGAGCAAAGAATCCTCCTCAGATTTGTTACTTACCACATTTGCCTCCTTGTTTCCATCATTTTTGTCTCCTTGATCTTTCTTCCGAGACCAACAATCTTTCTTCTTATGACCTGGTTTTCCACAGTACCAGCAATCATTTGGCCCTTTAGATTCGGACCTCTTTCCCTTTGATTTTCCTCTTGATTTCCCACGATTTCCAGAGTTGTTTCCTCTATCTCTTGTTCTGCCTCTGCTTTCTGTGTTCAATACACTACCCGATGTGGATGCCCCTGAGCTTTTCCTACGAATTTCCTCACTCAATATAACACCAATAACATCATCATACTTTAGGGTATTAGAACCAGAAACAGAATTACTAACAGCCATTACCAAGCCATTCCAGCTTTCTGGCAAAGAACACAAAATCAAGAGAGCCCTAACCTCTTCATCAAAAGTAATTTTAACTGAGGTTAATTGACTTGTAACTGTATTAAACTCATTCAAATGATCTGTAACTGATCCACCTTCTACCATTTTCATATTAAATAAACGCTTCATAAGAAATACCTTGTTTGAAGTTGAAGGCTTTTCATACAACTTCGCTAGGGTTTCCATCAGATCTTTAGCTGTCTTTGCTTCAGTAATATTGAATGCCACCGATTGTGCCAGGCATAGACGAATACTCCCCAGTGCCTTCCTATCCAAAATATCCCAATCCTCCTGAGACATTGATTGCTCTTTCTTGGCTACTCCCTCTAGTGGCCTCCATAGATCCTTCTGATAGAGATAATCCTCCATTTGCATCTTCCATAACTGAAAGTTCTGCCCATTAAACTTATCAACCTTCACCCTACCCTCGTCTGCCATTTCTCCCACTTAACCAAGAGACTCTCCCACTAACTCGTGAGACCTGCTTCAGAAAATAGATGAAAGAACAAATGAAATAACGTTGCTCTGATACCACTTGTTAGGATTAACAAGGCAGAAATAACAATTATGTGCAAATATAACTAATATCAGAAAATAATAAACCACACAGAATAGAACACAAGACACACAGATTTAACGTGGTTCACCCAATCCCTGGGCTACGTCCACCAACAGCGAGTCCAATGTTATTATTATCCAGTGATTACAACCTGATTACAATCTGTAATCCCTTACAGCCCAATTCTGCCGCAAGTACTAAAATCATACATAATGAAAATCCCTAACCCTAAGCCATATTATACAATATTTTCCCGCTTTAGGGTTAGAATGAGTTATAAGTAGTCGGTCCAAATAACCAAAAAAAGTAGTCGGCCTCAAAAAAAATTTCCCGGTGAGGTCGGGAGGAAAAGTGTACAGTACTTTCCTGGATAGTACTTTCCTGATTAGTCACCACAAGCTAACAGAAAATTGCAAAGGCTGAGGACATCATTGAGAAACTGAAAGATCAGTTGAAGAAATCTAGGACTAAAAGGCAGGAACTCCTTCAACAGTTGAATAAATAGTCAAGACCTAATTGAACACCTATCTAAACAAAGTGGATTTGAGGAATCTAAAGCTACCTTAGAAGCCTTGTCTCAAGAGAATGAGTAGTTACTTAAGGACAACAAGGATATGCATAGGGAGATAGACAAGCTGAAGCAAGAGAAGAAGAACATGCAGAGGGAATTGGAAAGCTTCTCAATAAAAATGGGTCAAGAGATCGATGCAAAGAATGTTGCAGATGAAGCAAAAAGGATTGCAAAAGATGCTCTCAAAGCTAAAGATGTCACCTCAAAGGAAAAGATGGAAGAACTACTCAGATCTGAACAAAGAGTTATTATTATGAATGAACAACTACATGATACAAGTTTAGAGAATATTGATATCCTAAGGAAAAATGAGAATTTGAGGAATGACAATGAAAGACTGAAAGGAGAACTAAAATAATCTAATGATCTATTGGATAAGTTCAACAAGGGTTCTACTAAACTGGATGAACAACTCTCAAACCAAAGGAGAAACAATGAAAATCAAGGTTTAGGGTTTTCAAATTTTGAAGTCGGTGAATCATCTAGTATTAAGCAAATCGATGCAAAAGAAGACAAGTTAGCACCTAAGGTGATCAACAACAAATTTGGTAAGAGGAATTATAGAGCGATATGCTTTAATTGTCACAAGGAAGGTCATACTACTAATGTATGTAGGTCTAAACCCTTTGGACCTAATAGACCTAATGCACCTATTGCTAGATCTAGAAATTCCTATGGTAGATCTGAAGGTTACAATGCTAGATCTAATGTTTTTCATGGTAATTGTTATCATTACAACAAGTATGGTCATAAGGATAATGAGTGCATGACTAGAATAAAAAATCAAAGGCCATATAATCCTAAACTATTGAGACCTAATCAGCAAGGCAACCAATTAGATGTTACCTATTCTATTTGTCATAACTATGGACATACACTAGTGAATTGCAGAATGAGAAGTGGTAGAGGAAATACTGGACCATGGAGGCATTCAGGCATGGTGTGTTACTATTGCAACAAGATTGGACATCTTGCTAGATCTTGCAAAGATAAGAAGAAAGACAGTGAAGTTCAATCAAGAAGATTGCAGATGTTGAAGGAATCAAAAATCAAATTAAACAAACATGGGCTAAGAAAGGTATACTCAATCCTTATGAATTGACAGAGAACTCCACACCATCAAGTAATGTGGAGAATTCATCATCAAACTAAGTCAAACTATTGACTTAGGGGGAGAAAAACAAGGAAGATCCATAACCTATTGCCTAAGTTATGTGTGTGGTAAAATTTATCAACATGATTAGATTCCTATTGATGTTTTAGATGAATTTGATGAAGAATTTTGTATTTCACATGATCCTATGCGACCACATAATGATTCTTATGGAATAGTGACTATTTGATGTTGTAACTGATTACAAGCAATAATAGGTACTATTTGACTGTTGTATTTAATGCTTGTGAATGTAACATTATAAAAGCTAAAAAGTGAAATTCATTTCACTTTGCATTTCATGAATTGAGTTGTGCACTTACGAGCGAGTATAAGGCGATTTGAGAAATTGTGATCGATTGTCAAGATTGAAGTAGTGATTGAAGAATACTAACCGACGAGAAAAGAGGTATTTATCTATGTTGCAGTGGTTCTATTATATGTTTTGTGAAGAAAATCAATGTTGGCATTATGGACACTCATGTGTTGGTTGAAATTACTAAGGAACCAAGGCCTGTTTTCAAGCTACATCTTATGAACATAGTAGATAATGACTTGATAGGTGCTTTGACTTCAATTCTCCACAGTGTATTACTGACTAAAGACATAAGATCATTTATCCGTTGTAAGATTAAAGATCTAGGTTTGAATGCTATATTCAATGCATTGGCCAATCTATGCAATGAATCTGGTTTGAAGGAGGAACACAAATATTTGACCGATAAGGTTTTCACCTATATTGTCGATGACCTACCTGATGTGTTTGAGCTGAGTTCATGATCAGTTTATTTGGCTAGATAGACCACACAAGATTACTAAGGAGATCATTCATGTAGAAATTGGTCTATGTGTGACCGATAGCTTACCTATTCTAAGGAAAATTTTGACAAATGAGATTACGCATCTGACCAAGTCAATACAAGATCAGAGAACTATGAAAATCAATGATATTGAAGATAGAGAGGTCAAGTTTCTATCAATGGTGATCGGTTATAGGGTATACCAGTCAAGCCGATTGAACAGTGTGCCTGGTAGCGGGATACATGTTGCATATCAAATGGTGAAAGAGAATGCACAAAACAACCTATGTGAGGTCATGAGGAGTCAATTATTTGTAAACATGGAGCGAATAAAGAAAGGCAAGAAATAAGTTTTCAAGTACAGTTCATTGTTGGTATGTATATTTTTCTACCTACAAAATCATTTCCCTAGTATCGGTAATGTTCAATGGTCAACCGATAAATCAGTAGTAGTACAGATCAATGAGTGTATAAGAATGCAAGGAAATAACTTTACTAGTGCTTTGTGGAGTTATTTCAAAGACTTTAAAAAATGAATGCATGAGAGGGAGAGAATCCCAACCAGTATAGTGGAAAAGTATAAAGAAGACATATGTTTCATTGTAAGTGTAGATACATGTTTAATGCAAGCAGTACAACCAAGAACCTCTTGGGCCTTACCTATGGGATATGAGGTTGATGGTGATATTGTATCACTTCACACTAATAAGCTATTGTCCAAACCAGCTTATGCAAGTGCTCCTAGGTTTGGTACCTATGAAGAGACATTTCAGAAAATACATTCACAGTTGATGGAACCGGTGATAGAAAGAAGAGTGAGGAAAGAGTGGATGACCTAGCCAAGAAGAGTGGAATTTCTAAATAGATGATGGATAAGATCAAATAGAAGTTTGTATGTGATGAAGCTGGTACTTCTGGTACTGTTGCAGAAGAAGTACAAGTTGAGGTTGTATCCTCTACAACCGCTAAGGAAACAGGGAGACAGACTAGAAGCATCAATGATTATGGAAAATAAAAAGGTTAAATCACTTGTGACTGAGCAAAGAACTTATAAGAGAAATAAGGAAACAACTCATGGATATAAAGAGGAAAAAGGTAATAGCAATAAGAAGGATACAACTGAGGAAGAAGAAGCAAAGATAGAATTAGACAAAGAACAAGCCGAATTGAGGACCAGTGGTAAGAAGTCAAAGGTTGTTGGCATGACAACTAAAAAATTAGTCAAACCTAAGACTAGGAAAACCTTTACTGTAGATAGAATAGCAGAAGACATAAGGGAATATGGAAGATTGGTAAATGCAAAACTGTACTATGAAAGGTATGATGAAGAAGGAAAGAAAAGGATTAAAGAAGTTGTTATATACAGTTTGCATAAGTTATGTAGAGGACCTAATGAAATACATAAGATGTTACCTTAATCACTTTTCAAGAAGATTGAAGCTAGATGGAGGTATGCTTTAAAATATGATAGAGAAATGTTAGAACATGCATTGGTTGAACTAAAGCCTAAAATGACTATGGAAGAAGTGAAACTCAATATTGAAGCCATGAGACCTAAATTCAGAACAAGGAGCAGAGTATGTAGGATACTCATTGGAGAATCTCACACAATTCATGATGAGACTCTTGGCATCATGAAGAAGGAATTGAACATTGAAGATGGACCTATAGATGATATTCAAGAGGAACAACAAGCTCAAGAACCTATTATTGAAGAGGTAATAGTAGATGAATTTTTTTTTTTTAAACAAGTAATTGAAGGGATTATCAATGACATACCTATTGAGACTCCACAACAAGTTCATATTGTTGAAGTTGAAGATGCTCAAAAGGATCAGTCAACAAAGGTTGAGGTACCATTATAACTACAGCTGAACATAAGGAAGATGAAGTTGTTATAGTTGTTACAACCGATGTTGAAATTGCAAAGAAAGTTGAAGTTCAAGAAGCTGATCTTGCAGTGCAATTAGTAAAGAGGAAATTGGATCTTAGTGGAAGTTCCAGTTATAAGAAGAAAGGAAAGAATTTTGATATTATTGAGGAAGAAATTGTAGCTGAACTTGGAGATGAAGATGTTGAGGTCATTCAAGGACCTATTGATGTTACTAATATGATTCCAAGTGAGTTGGTGAAAATGTTAGAGATTTTGAAGCTGAAAGAAAAAAGAAAGAAATTTAGAGTTGAAAAGAAACAAAAGAAAGTACTTTTGTCTGCCAGAGACATTCTTGCATATCTTGTATCTAAAGCTGATTATGATCCTAATTCTACACCTATTGAGTAGATAGATACTTTGATCAATGTTATTTTTTATGAAATTACAAGTTTGGAGGAAATTGTTGAGAATAGAGCACAAATGAATTATGAGAAGAAGAGAACTGATAAGTTAATGGAGAACATTGCAATATACAAAGTGCAATTTGTAGTTCATGTGGACCAGGTGAAAGAAACTTTGAAGGAGGTTGGTAAGTTATTTGCCAAAGTTTCTAATTTTTGAATGTTTACTCAAGATTTGGAGCTTAAGAAATTTGAAGCTCAACATGAGCTTAAATATTTAATTGATAGTTTTGATCCTATTTCGCATTCTGCTAACACTTAAGGATCACAAGTGAAGGTTTTAAATCATAAGTTGAAGAATTTTCAAGCAGACCATGGCAAGAGGACTACTACATTGTTGGAGTTATAGACCTATTGATACCATCAGTAGATGTAATGCAACAGAATGTTAGAGATTCAGAGGTATTATTTGAATAACCTGATATGAGTGTTCTTGAATCTATGTAGGAGTTAGCTTCTATGCTACATGGTCAAATTCAAGCCACACAACAATTGCAAAAGTCATGGAAAGATTCTTTGGAGTCAGCCAAAATGAATTTCAACAATGCTTTTGAAAGACTGTGACTAGTAAGATGATTTCATTTTTGGTATGAAATTTTGTACCTTTTCCATTATTGTCAAAGGGGGGGTGATCGATACAGTGATAATTGATGATGAGGAGTAGTGTATAGTATTTTTTTCACTATGTTTTTCCATCAATGCCAAAGGGGGAGATTGTTGGCATTATGATGGATTTTGGAGATGTGATGTAGAGGTTGATGGTTATGAGTTTGTCATTGAGGGAAACTCTATTAACCCTATTAGATTTGATGATACCGATTGGTAGGATGAATAGGTAAAGGAAGACTATGCTAAGTGTTTTGACCGATGAACATGAAGATAGTGTCATAAAATGTTTTGAGTGGCAATTGAGTTAGAGAACACTTTTGGAGGTGTGATCGTTCCTGGTGGATTACCAAGTTCAGAGAACTATATTTCTACAACCACAACTGATAATTTAATGTTTTGGGTGAGTTAGCATTTTGGTGATGTGTTTAGTGTGAACCGGTTGTGTTACCAATTGGTTCATGATGATCAAATGATCAAGGCGATTAATTTGCAGGTCAACATGTCAATATATTTTGGTTATTATATTTTGGGCTGATATGTTAGGTATGATTGGCACAAATTTCTATGAGTTTGGTCAATTTGATTGGCCAACTTGTAAAACATTTTTCAAGGCTTAACCCACTTAAGAACATGAGTATAAAGGTGGACTAAATCATTTGATTTTGAGTTGTGATCAAAGACAGGGGTAGTGCAGTGCACCAAAATTTAGAGATTACAAAGGATCTGATTAAGCAAAGGAGTTGCTACATTTCTAGATCAAGTTGTTGTTGTATTCCTAACAGTTGCAACAAGTTAAATCCTATAACAAGGTGGAATTTAATAGGTCTTATTGTATAAATCCTTTAACAGGGTGACTTCTTAATTGGATTTTGAAATCCTCTAGCGAGGTAGATCCTAGCAGGTCTTTTTAGTACTTCTAACAAGGTACTAGTCACTTCTAATTGGGTATTGTAAGCTCCTAACAGGGAAAACTCTTATTACTGTAGTTGAAGAGATTCGTGGGTATCATCCCCACTGTGGTTTTCACCCTCTGACAAGGGTTTCCATGATAAAAATAGTGGTGTTATGTGTAATGTTGTGTGGATGTTTAAATTGTTTAAATTCTATTTCATAGATACACTTGCATGTTTGGTTATTTGGAAGTTGTTAATAAGCATAACTGGGTTAGTGGTTGAATTAGTTCATTTCTTGTTTACAATGATTCACCCCCCCTCTCATTGCCTCCTATATCTAACAAATATATCTTCATAATTCATTCATGTGGATGAGATATTTTTAAGTTATTGGATGGAAAGGTGAGGAGTTGGTATTGAAATTTTCCAAGGCATTCTTTTTCTCCTTGGAATCAACTTTTGACTGCATTTGAAAAGGAATTTTCTTTGCACTTGGACCCTTCTACTATTGAAGAATTGGAAAAGATCAAATGGTAAGAGGGAGTGTCCAACATGTACTTTAGTCATATGTTTCCTAGTGTTATTCCCAAGATCCCAGAAAATTGCACACCTAACTTACCTACGTATATTGACATGTTTCTTGGAGCTTGTGACATTTCTCTAGTTTTTGGTTCAATAGCTTAATTTTGTAAACATGCAACCAACATATAAGTGCCTTGATTTCATTGATGACCTAAGGGATATGGTTGAAAGATATTTATCCTCAAGAATAAAAGTTGGTGGTTGTTAGCTTGTTATTGAAGACATCACTTGTTTGGTGACAACATCAAGTGGAAGCACAATGTCAAGTAACCATTGTGTTGGAAAGTGGGTAGAAGAAGGTGTTGGTGCAATGGGTAACAACAATACATATGAATATGATAGTGTTTGCACCTACCTTTAGCTGGATAATTCATTTGTGGTTGAATGTAATGAAATTAATGATGGCATCCAGATTGTGGATGAGAGATATGACATGGTTGTTTTTTGCTTTATTTGAATAGAAAAGAAGATGTTTAGGCTAATGAATCATTAGATGAAACAACCCAGGTTTCTAATTATGTAGAGCATGCACATGGTGTTGATGCAAATGGTGAACAAGAAATTATTTTCTTGTTTGATCTTCTCCCTTATTTTGTTTGTCTATGATTTTGAAGTTTCTACTGATGGTTTGCTTGAGGATAACATAAGCACAATTGTACATGAAGTGAAAAATGCAAAAATAAGTGAATGTACAATTGATGTTATTCATTAGGAAGGGTTTGCACTTGAAGAATGCGATATTTATGACCATATGGACACGTATAAAAACTTTTTTTTTTCATATTCAAAGTGTTATCTTCCTCATGCATAATAAGCTCCAACAAGATCATTTGAAATTGTTCAAACTTAAGTGTGGAATAAGAGGTGTACTACAAGTCTAATTTTTGTAGCACATGTGTTACAATAGTATGCCAAGAGAAGATTGAAATAGCGAGACAATTTGGAAAGTCTAGCTCTTCACATGAAGTTGTGATCTAAGTGATTGTGCTAATTAAGTCTTTATCAACATAGGTGTTTCCAAGGTATTCTATTTTCTTATTTTCCTTGAGGTGAATGTAGTTGAATATGAGGCTTTCATTTGTCATGAAGATTTAGTCTCTTATATTGGGAATGATGGTGTGCCCAAGTATGATTTCTTCACTTGGGCCCAACACATGTCTTGTGTTGTTGTTGAGAAATAACTCCTCTAGGATAATGATCAACATGTTGCCCAAGTTTCTCTTATGCTCAACCTTCCAAATTTTCAATTTGAGTTGTTAGAAGATAAGTTTCATTTCCATGTCAACACAAATAAGTGGAATTATTTTCTATGCAAGGTGAATTAGATGCATTCTCTTTTTGCCTCAAATCACTTTTAGAAATCAATAGGTATGAATAATATCATAGTCTTATTTGTAGTTGAGTGTTTAATTGGTGTCCCTAGCTGCTATAGAAATTGAAAATACAATAAAGGTAATGTGGTGGAATTCTTTTGTGGTCTCCATACAATGGAAAGGTCAATGGTAGAGAAAGACTTCACTTATTTGGTGGTAGTCATAGGGTTGTGCTTGATTGGAGAAGGTTACATTTTTTACAATTAGGTGAAGGAAAAAACTACGAGTTGAGGCATATAATTTCCTTCAACAATATGTCTTTGATAGAGGTAGAGGGTTATGTCGATCATTTATAGGCTTGATCTACTTTGTGCTAAATTGTGTCATATCCATGTTGTAGTGTCCATGTATTGTCATTATTAACTGGTTGTGAGTTTCATCATGCACATTCATTTGTTGTTTTGCTTGAATCAATCTCATTTTTGTTGTTTTCTTTTGTTTTGTTAGGATATTTGAGATTTTTTTCTTCTTTCAGGAGGCACACATCCCTAACTAGATCCCTTTTATGTGCCTTTTCATGATTCCTAAAAAATAGTTGATCTGAGAGTTCTTAAGGGACATGGTATGTATTTTTCTTCATGGCTTTAGTCATATATCCAATGTGAAAATCTGAAGTTTGGTTGTGTTATTATTTTCAATTGTTGGGGTTTTAGCCTTAAATCTACCCTCATATTCCTTTTATCAATTGCTCCCTTTCATCTTTTGACCCCAAAATATTGCTGAAAAACCTTGCAACATAATTAAGTGTGACATTAATCGGTCTTTTTCCATACTTCATACTCCACTACCATTTTGGCATGCATCATCACTCACCTCTAATCCCTGATTATTCACTTCAAAGAGTTCACTTGAGTGCCCACCTTGTTGGCCTTGAGGGTTTTCCTTTATCAATATTATTCCCCTTTTCCATTCATACCCATCTCCTCAATCTTGATGCCTTGTCTTAAAAAATGTTTAAGTATTTCAAGCTTTGGCTATCAGGTATGCATCTTAACTTTTAACCATTTTCTTCGTAAGTTAGATGTTCTTCTTGATCCTTAATCATGATGCCCGCGTCTTTGGCCTTTGGTGACCAAGTTTCTTTTCTAACATCTTTCCTATCTAGAGATTCCTCTTCCTAATTCTCAATCCATTTCCCTTACTCCTTGTCAAATTATTTTAATTCATTCGACTATTGTCTGAATTTATATTTACTTCATTATTTATTTTTGACACATATTTGAGGTTGGACCCAATGCTTGACCCCTAACAAAAAGGCATGCCACCTTTTCCACATGTTCAATTATATGATTGAAGGTGGATATAAATGTTAGGCTTGAAGGCCAATGCCTAACGATCTGCTTGCAATATGCTTGAAAGGGTATCAGATTTTTTCCTTTTTTGGGGGCCTATCTTGAATTGGATATGCGCCAAGCCTTTAGTTTGACCCTTGATAGCTCCTCTTATTGTGATTTTGTGATATTTAATACAAGATCATTCAAAAAGTCTAATAATGTGTGAAGTGAGCTTTTCATGAGTTTTGATGGTGTGTTTCTCTCGCACTTTCTTTACCAAGTTGCACTAATGGTGCCACCTACCCATTTACCAAAATTGTATGCAAATATTCTCTGTCAATATGGAATGCTCATTTTGGGTGTGATCTATTCCTTGGTCATTAATTTCAAAATGCTAGATTATTGTTGATTAGGATTGAGCACCCAAGTGTATATGTTCTAAGATTCTGTCATTTGAAAAGGGGTTTGGTTCTTCTTATTGGCCACTAGAGTCTGTAGGTGGAGAAGATTGTTGAGGGATTTGATTCATGCTATGTCTAGTTGCAAGATGGATATGGATTCCTGAAGCATATAAGTGAACAAGGTGCATGTATAGATATTATGTAGAGAATGTCTCCATCATTGTTTATATTCCTTTAGGAAAATTTTCAAGGGTTGTAAAGATTCTCCCTTACCACATTTTTTGGCATGATTGTCAAATGAAATTAGTGAATGTAACAACATTCCAAGTATTACAAGTTTTCTAGTGGCCTTTTGAATATTCAAATAGATGTATGCATCTCAATGTGCATTACTAAGTATTTTCTTTTCTTGGTGTTTGTATGTTGATAACATATATGACGAAATATCTTATTTTACACTTCTCCAATGGTGTTCTTTCTTGTAGGCACTAGTCTCTTTATCCACTTGGGTAATCCTAAATCATTTAAAATCAAACATTTTCATTAGTAGATAGTTTAGGTTGTTCTTCATATGCATCCATGGCTATCATTATAATCAGAGAAATATTCTCTAGTGAATAGTCAATGGCTATATCTTATGTGGTTCATGCTTGTACAACCATAACAACCTTATAGGGAAAATATGCAATCAATTATTTGTGGTCCAGTGACAATAGTTGGGTTTGGTTTATATGTTTATTGATTTTACATTTCATGTAATTTTAATAATTGTTGAGATATACCCTTGGGAAGACCCTCTCAAGTTCAAGTTGAGCTCAAAGTGTAGGAGAGATAACCCACTCTTCTAGAGTTGGCCATCAACCCTCCACAATTTATTGATGAGAAAATTTCACTTGCAAGATGAGAACCTTGGCCTTGTGAGTGAGATTTGGTTATAGGAACTACAATAGCATTTTTTTAGCTTTAATACCAGATCTATTCAAACTCATTTGGAAAGGAACATGTGTTTACTACTACAAGTTGGTTCCCAAAACCATAGATTGGAAATCCAAAAGATTTGTCACTTCCTTTTTATATGGATTCCTCAATCAGTTTTGGCCAACGAACGGGAATGATCACTGATCAAACTCCCCTACACTTTTGGCTCTGCTAGACCAAGGCAGGTGAACCTCTTCCTTAACCTAAGTAATAGGTCTAAGGTAGTTTATAGAAAATTTAAGCTTGATGCTCTCTTGAGATGAGAATTAATCCTGAGGTAGATCTAATTGTGATTCACACAACAATTAAATAACTTAGGAAATCTTTGAATAGGTTGCTTATGAGAAAATATTTTTGTGTAAATGATTTCTTAGTTGTATAAGTGGATTGTAAAATGTAAATATAATTTTTTATTAGGATTTCCCTGGAAATACTTGATTAAACCACCTTAGATTAGTATGAGACCGGTGTCTTTATCCTCTGTAGAATATTGTCAATTCAATTAAAATGACCCTATGTATAACCCTGTGAGACAATTTTTAAAACTCACTTCTTTAGCAAGACTATCACCCGAAAGGCATCTATATGCATGATAATTTAAATGTATTGTCACAGTTAGTCTTATGGATTTTAACTTCTTTACGAAAGACTAATAAGACATAATGAAGTCTTGACAACCAATATTCAAATTGATAATCAAACTGAAACTATTTCAAATTACCATGTCATTAGCACATTGGAGCATCTATTTGCAATGAAACAGATATCACAGAGAACTGATCAAATTAAATGAAAGATGAATACCATCAGGAATTAAAGAACAAATGGACTTATATTGAAATAAGTATGATTAAATCCAACTAAGTACAAACTGTGTAATTGTTCATCTCCATCTGTGTACTTCCAGTGAACAAACCAAAAATATATTGCATATATAAGGTTGTATTGGTGATCCTATTATATATCTATCTCTAGACAAAAGATCCTCCTTATAAAGATGAGGATTCGGTTTGGATGAAGGGGCATATGCCTTCACCAAAAGTTTCAATAACTTCCTAACTAACAACTAGAAAACTGACTCAATAGACCAATTACATAAAAGACTACACAAGACAACTTTACGAAAACATTTTGAAACAGGGATTAATCCCCCAACAACACGCCACATTCCTTAATGTGTTCCAAATACTCCTCAGAGGCATATGTACTTGCATCATGAATAATATTCCAAACACTAATTTCCAGCATGACGAGTTGCTCCATTTTGTAGTATGTGTGTCCTTTTGTTCCGTAAATCCTTCCATACCTTTTGCTACTAATAAATAGATCTTGCACAAGTAAAAATAAATTAATTAGATACAAATTTAGAAAAATAAAATCTTACTTGTCATTAAGGAATATTCGGAGAATGTCTTGCATCCTTCTCCTTAAATTACACTTTCCAACTCTTTGCTTGATACACTGATTGCCCACAGGTTATACTCTTCAGGGTTTTGGGAATCACACTTCCTCCCTTTGTTCTCTGATGGACGATGTCGTACTTTAAATGCTTCCCTTGTGACCAAATATTTTGATGATGAAGCAAGTCTCTTATCGTTTATCAATCGGATCCTAATGATTTGTCTTCCTCTATCTTCTTTGACACAATTATAATTTCGAAAAGTATGGACCCCAACCTTCCCTTCATAATTTTGGGAATCACACTACTATGCTTCCATTCTCGATCATTCTAGTATCACGAGCATCAATCATCTGCACTAGAGTACTTAGTGTACCTTTGAAGTTCAAACCTACCACCAACATGTTGGATCCCGATAATTTGCCTTTGCTTTAGCCATTAGGATAACATATAAGCCGATGGTCTTCTCTTTTCCTTTTGTTGGTATAGGTCATCCTGATAACCCTATCGGGCATCAGGATATCTCAAAATTCTCTTTGACGATGGTTACTACCATGCCAATCATTCGGTCAGTGTGATTCCTTCCACCTTTCATTTTCATAATGGCCTCAAGCATCCTTTATCGCTATAAGTCATGTTGATGTATTCATTGAGAATCAGAGGAGCTCAATACATATCCCAATTTCTTTAGCTTGTACTATCAACATATGTCTTCCTGATCCTCCTTTTCACATTCAATCACTATAACTTACTTTGATCTCTTCATAGTCCTTTTGTTCTTAATATTCTTCATCGTCATAGGATATCCCAACAATGTCATTGGGGATCGACATAACTCCATGGTACCTTCTTCGATGCTTTTAGTTACTCTGATAGAATACACCGATGTTAGTTCTGTCGATACCCTTTTCTCCTTAGTTATTATATCGGCATATGTTTTATCGATATTATCATGGGTCGGTGTAACTTAAATGAGCTTCACATTAGCCTTTTATTATACTGATGGAAATCATCATTGTAGGTTTTACCGATGTGTTCATCGGGCGTCGAGGAGACCCAAAATAACACACCCCGATCACTAATGCTACATCGATGACCTTCTTCATTGTAATACCTACCGATAAACTCTCCTTCCTTTTTTTTCATCGGAGTGGGCCTTACCAATAACCTCATCGACTATAGACAAGACAAGATTTTCACTTTTCCGCTAGTGTTTGTCACACCGATGGGGTTGATCGGTGTATGTCATACCGACTTGTTGAATTCATTTTTCTTATTTGTTGTTGTCGGATTAACTCTCATCGATATGTTTTGTTCCATTGTTGTCCATATTGTTTCCTTATTGGTATAACTCATGCCGCTCTGTTTTACTCTTCATTGGGATAATGATGCCCTATAAGATAAAAATCTCTTTGGTATAACTCCTATGATGTCCAAATGACCTGATTCAAAAGAAGAGGTTCATGATCCTTGTGCCTATTTTCCATACCAATCCTTAGAATTCATTCTGATGGGTTTGACCTTCAAGGTCGAACCACACATAGAGTCTTTGTTTGACACGTGTTTATTAATTCCAACCCTGCACATGGAAAACCAATAGTAACTATTCTTATAGAATAAGAAAATGATGTTCATCTAAAATTTGCAAATACCTAAGATCATAATGAGAATGCCTAATGAGCCAATATTATTCAAAACATGAGATCAAAATCAATCTATATGCAAAGAAAAATAAAATAAAAATTTGTGTGCTAGCAGTGGCTCTTTCTAGGGACATATGTTCATACATAGACATAGTGAGATCCTAGTTATTTGTAGAGAGCAGACCAAATGACTAAACAAGAAAAAACAAAAGAAACAAAAGAAAAACTAAATGATTAAACATTATATTTTAATAAATACTCAATGTTTCTTCTAAGAGAATAAATTCTTAAGGTATTGGGCATGCACTGAGAATTCTTGATCTTCTCCTTCAGTATTTTGTAAGAAATAAGAGTTGTCTCCTCCTCTGTCCACAATAATATAAGGTCCCAACCATAGTGCCTCAAATTTTCCATGTTTCCCTTTTTCCTAGTCCTTAGCATTCCATTTCAGCACACATTTTCCTTCCTTAAAAAAAACATGTTATGTCCTCTTTTTTGATGTAGAGGTTTAACCTATTGTTTGTTTTTTGATGTTTTGCTTCTGAGCCTCTCTTCTGTAGGTCCTTTCTTGAATTCAATTTCGTGGCCCCAAGCCCCCCAAAAGTGATCATTATTTTCCTCTGTCAAAAACCTAATTCTGATCATGTAATAACAAGAAACTTTTGAAGATGTCATCATCTCTTTCCTCACTATATTTCATCTCCTGATCAGAACATTCATAGTATCCACTGCATGCTTTGGCCTCAGGAGCCTTTATCAACCTTTGTGAAAAACTAGAGATTTTGTATTTGTTCAAGTATTTTTCATGCTCACTTGGATATTCATTTAGAAACCCTAACATTTCATTATGCCCTTCTTCAGGAAAAAATTTGAAATCAACTTCATTGACATATTTAAATTTCTCACAAATATGATTATGCTCAACATTTCCAATGTCTGAATTTTATTACCCTTTACACCTTGTGATTTATTTTCTGATTGTGCACTTATCCTGGGAGAAAAAAATTTCTAGGTAAATTTTCCTTAATACTTATTTCCTCAACAAGAATGGGTTCCACACAACCCCTTTTGTAATGTAAATTAGGGCACATATAGGAATTTTCATCACATATGGTATTATCATAAGAAAGATTTGAAAACACATTTGTTTCCCTTATGTCCATAGTACAAATTCTCATTCAAAAATAATGAACTTTTAAATATTGAAAATCCATACGCATCTTCACAAACAATTTCTTCTTGCCTCTTTGAAATTTCATCATGTAAGGGATTTTGAAAAAAATTAGAGTAATTTTGAGGTGTACTTTCTTCTGTATTTTCTTTAAACTATAAATTTAAAAACATAGTAAATTCATGCATACCTCTGTGAAATATTTCCTTAAGTTTCTCAGGTGTTCCATCACATAAGAGATTATTAGGTGTATCACATTACATACCTAAGCTGAATGAATTTTCCTAAGAGTCATCATCTGCTTCAATAAAATAACCAATATCTTCATTAATAGTATATGTTGAAATTTCATCTTGTACATGTGTAGTATGCAGTTCTATTTCATCTCCACATTCTAGACGGATCATATTTATTTCACAAAATAGATTATAAAACGATTCATATCTAGAAAACAAATTTTCATATTTTTTAGGAACATCATTATCTAGGAGATTTGAAAATTTTCAAAACCATTTACAAGCATATTTCCTTCATCATAATCAAATGTTTTATCCTCCAGAGATTTATTTTCCATTTCACCAAATAGCTCCTGCATATGCATTGATTCATTAATCTATTTATTCTGGTGGATTGAGGAAAAATTTGGACCATTTTTCTAAAAATGCTTTTGATATTCTATGTCTAGTAAATGTGAAATTTCTTCTGTACTGAGAAGATATTCATCCTTATTATTAAATTTGTTGATATGTGTTTTAACATAAGTCTCGTCATGTACAGATTCTTCTTCAACCTGATCCAAAATTTCTTCCTCCATGTCATCATTCCTTTCATCTTTATTTATTTCAACACCTTTTTCATGTACAAGAGCCTTTTTAGCTTGATCACATACTTCAATTGCATTCAAACTTGAAGCACTATTAGTTTTTTGTGTCCTTTCTGTAAATTTTATCCTATATTCATCATTTTCTGCCATCAATTCTTCATATATTTGATTTAGCAAAACTCTCAGTTGAGGATCATGATAGATTCCTAATCACAAATTTTATTTTCTAGTGGAGGCCTGATATTTAAAGGTATTTCTTGATAAATTTCAAACACCCTTTGGAACATATATTCTACAAATTCACCTTCATGTCTTTCTATGTTGAGAAATGCATCCAAAGGAGACATGTAAGATTCAGATTCCATGGTGTAATCTTGAATTTCTTCCAGCTCATAGCACATGTTTTCTTCTTCCTCGCCTACATCATGAAATACATCAAGAAACCATTGCTCAAACTCCCTCCACGATGAGATGCTCAGTGTAGGTAGTAATTCATAAGCTTCTCTTGCATAATTGTTTAAGGTCCTAACAAATAGTTTCATCATGTAATCTTCTGTACAAATCTCATAATCATCTATGAATGTATAAAATGCATCCAAATGCTTAAGTGTTGATTCATCACATTCCCCATGAAACTTTGGTACAAGTTGTGAAAGCTTAGAGAATAACTTATTAGGGATGCATTGAAATCTCCTAAGATCCAATGGCTTGATGTCATCTAGAATAAATGATTTTCTTTGAAACGGTTGTTTATTTTGATACATTTTGAAATAGAATTGTTATTTATTTCAAAAAGGAAAGTTTTCATTTCCTTCTAGATCTTTTCCCTTAGTAAAGTCACTAACTGAATCTTTTTTTGAATAATAGAGTCGCCACCTCTTTTTGAGGAAATATTGGTTATTGTCATTTGGATTCTTCCTTCCAGTAGAGTGATTTACAACCAAAGATTACAATAAGATGATCCCCAGTAGAATCGTCAATCTATTGGTTCCCAAAACCACATATTGAAAATCCAAAAGATTTGCCACTTCCTTTTATATGGATTCCTCACTCATTTTTGGCCAACGAACGAGAATGATCACTGATCAAACTCCCCTACACTTTTGGCTCTACTTGACCAAGGCAGGTGAACCTCTTCCTTAACCCAAGTAATAGGTCTAAGGCCTTTTATAGAAGATTTAAGTTTGATGATCTCTCAAGATGGGAATTACTCTTGAGGTAGATCTAATTCTGCTTCACACAACAATTAAATAACTTATGAAATCTTTGAATAGGTTGCTTATGAGAAAATATTTTTTTGTAAATGATTGCTTAGTTGTATAAGTGGATTGTAAAATGTAAATATAATTCTTGATTAGGATTTCCCTGGAAATACTTGGTTAAACCACCTTAGATCAATATGAGACCAGTGTCTTTATCCTCTATAGAATATTATCAATTCAATTAAAATGACCCTATGTATAACCCTGTGAGATAATTTTTAAAACTCACTTATTTAGAAAGACTATCACCCCAAAGACATCTATATGCATGATATTTTAAATGTATTGTCATAGTTAATCTAATGGATTTTAACTTCTTTACGAAAGACCAATAAGATAGAATGAAGTATTGAGAACCAATCTTCAAACTGATAATCAAACTGAAACTATTTCAAATTACTATGTCATAAGATAGCACATTGGAACATCTATTTGCAATGAAACAAATATCACAAAGAATTGATCAAATTAAATGAAAGATGAATACCATCAGGAATTAAAGAACAACTGGAATTATATTGAAATAAGTATGATTAAATCCAACTAAATACAAATTGTGTAATTGTTCTTCTCCAGCTATGTACTTCTAGTGAACGGACCAAAATGTGTTGCATATATAAGGTTGTATTGTTGATCCTATTATATATCTATCTCTACAAAAAATATCCTCCTTATATAGATGAGGATTCAATTTGGATGAAGGGGCATACCCCTTCACCAAAAGTTTTAATAACTTCCTAATTAACAACTAGACAAACTGACACAACAAACCAATTACATAAAAGAATCCACAAGATAACTTTACAAAAATATTTTGAAATAGAGATTAATCCCCCAATAGCACACCACATTTCTTGGTGTTTTCCAAATACTCCTTGGAGAAATATGTACTTGCATCATGAATAATATTCTTGATAGTAATCTCCAACATGACGAGGTGCTCATTTTGTAGTATTTTCATCCTTTTGTTATGTAAATCCTTCCATACCTTTTTCTGCTAATAAATAGATCTTGCACAAAGAAAAATAAATTAATCAGATAAAAATTTAGAAAAATAAAATCTTACCTGTCATTAAGGAATGTTCAGAGAATGGTTTGCAGCATTCTCCTTAAATCACACTTTCCAACTCTCTGCTTGATACACTGATTTTCCATAGGTTCCACTCTTCGAAGTTTTTGGAATCTCACTTCGTCCCTTCGTTCTCTGATGGACGATGTCATACTTCAAATGCTTCCCTTTCGACCAAAGATTTTGATGATGAAGCAAATCTCTTATAGTTTATCAATCAGATCCCAATGATTTGTCTACCTCTATCTTCTTTGGCACAATAATAATTTTGAAAAGTATGGACCCCAACCTTCCCTTCATAATTTTGGGAATTGCACTACTATGGTTCCATTCTTGACCATTCTAGCATCACGATCATCAATTCTCCGCACTAGAGTACTTAGTATACGTTTAAAGTTCAAACCTGCCACCAACATGTCAGATCGGGCAATGTTTTTTCTTCACTTTACTCATCGGGATAACATATAAGCTGATGATCTTCTCTTTTCCTTTTGTCGGTATAGGTCATCCTGATAACCTTATCAGGTATCAGGATATCTCAAAATCTATTTTGATGATGGTTGTTGCCATGTCGATAAGTCCATCGATGTGATTCCCTCCACCTTTCATTTTAATAACGGCCTCAAGCATCCTTTATCGCTATAAGTCATGTGGATATATTCATTCGGAATCAGAGGAGCTCGATACATGTCCTGATTGCTTTAGCTTGTACTATCAACATATGTCTTCTTGATCCTCCTTTTCACATTCGATCGCTATAACTTACACTGATCTCTTCACAATCCTTTTGTTCTTAATATTCTTCATCGCCATAGGATATCACAACAATGTCATCGGGGATCGACATAACTGTATGGTACCTTCTCTGATGCTTTTAGTTACTTTGATAGAATCTATCGGTGTTAGTTTTTTCGATACCATTTTCTCCTTAGTTATTCTATCAGCATATGTTTTACCGATATCATTATTGGGGGTGAGTGTAACCTAAATGAGCTTTCACTGATGGCTTTTGTTATACCGGTGACAATCATCATAGTAGGTTTTACCGATGTGTTCATCGAACATTGGGGAGACCCAAAATAACACACCCCAATCACTAATGCTACACCGATGACCTTCTTCTTTGTAATACCTGCCGATAGACTCTCCTTCCTTTGTTTTCATCGGAATGAGCCTTACCGATAACCTCATAGACTATCAAAAAGATAAGATTTTCACTTTGATGCTAGTGTCTATCTCGTCGATGGGGTTCATCGGTGTATGTCATATCAACTTGTTGAATTCCTTTTTCTTATTTGATGATTTTCCAATGAAAAATGACAAACATGCTTATCCAACCAATTTGTAGCTTTGGGAATATTTTGGACCAATCCATGCTTAAATGTAAATGTACATAGTAACCTTATGTAAATGTAAGGTTAGGACAACATTTTCCTAACACTCCTTAGATCAATTGAAATCATTTTGTTTATCAAATGAGAGGTTTCTAGTGACTTAAAGTAATTGGAACCAGAATAATTAAGTTAAACCTTGTTCTCCTTATAACGTCATGTTTGAATATGAGTTAATGAGTAAAATACCACATACCCAAAATTAGGACATAATTTTTTATTTAAATAGAAATTATAACTAATAACTTTCTAAACATATGTGTACTCTGATTTAAGATAGAATTTCACACCTTATAGTGAATATGTTTGGCATGCTCCAAATGGTTTGACTCATACATTCACCTAATTTATATAAGATTGGCAATAATTTTAAGCAAGTTTAATCCTTCATGATTCTTTTATATAATTCCAATGATTTATGTTATGGATATTCCAGTAGCTCTCTTATTACATGTTGACCACATTTACAATTACTTATTTCAATATAGGCTTTATTATATTACAATGTTGAGCACTTTTGATGTAGGAAATTTTCTTGTTCAACTTCAAGGGTATAGACACTCAAATATGATCATCAACATTTGATCAAATTAATCATCATGGTCACAATGTTGATTAAATAATTTAATTATTTGATTAATGTTGCATGTCTTCTATAGTCCTAGGTAAATTAATTCATTTAATTTATCTATAGTCCTTGATCCTATTTAATTAAATAAGATTCTAGTTTTATTTAATTGAATTATCATTCTCATTTCCTCCAATTTTGAATTTAAATTAATTCAAAATCCCTAAAACTCCCATCCACTTGCACATCCCCACAAAATCCAGTTGCATCATTAATCTCTCATTAGATTAAGTAAATAACCTCATTTACTTAATTAACCCCTAATTCCCCCACTTGGAATAAAAATGAGTTAAAAAATTCTTGCACTCATTTTCTCTCCTTCCATCACATCCTCCTAACTTTCCCACTTACCCATTAATCATCCTTCATTAAGCCTAACCCACTCCTCTACTCATAAACATTAAGAGAATGGGTTATCTCCCTCATCACATCATACACATGGGCTTGTCCCTTCATAAATTCTCAACAAGAAATGTTTCATTCATTTTATTCCTCTCAACTATACTCAACCATTTATCTTCATCAATCAATCTCAACCATTCATTCATTTCATCCAATCCTATAAATCCAACCCTTCATTTTTATCCTCTCTCACCCATCTTTATTTGGAGCATTGTTATCCTATTGAAATCTTCAGTGAGAACACATACAACCAAACAATCATGAACAAATCATTGCATCAAGAGGACTATACATTACTACTTCGATTTGAATCCTTTGTTTTTTTTAGTCTTCTTTTTTTCTAATCTCAATTGTTTCTTTGTATTTGTTATTTGATTTTTTTTACTAGTTATTTCATTCTCCTTTGAATCACATCTCCTTACACATAGTTTGGCACGCCTTGTGGGACCTACATCACGAGCTCAAAAACTAACATTTTTTTGTGTTTTTAGTACTTTTAAGTTGTAGGTTTCAAAATTGTGGTTGAATGGATACACATAAAACTCTTCACTCACTTTAGTGGATACACCTCAAAATTATTACTAAATACCTACTCAGAAAAGAAGATATGCTTCATAAAAAGGGCAATACATTATGTGCTTGGGTGAATTCATGAACTAGCCTCACAAGAAAAAAAACTTTACAATCTCATCAATTGACAAATCTTACAATCTTACTAGGGACAATCTGACATGGCATATCCACCAATTCTTCATCAAGAACACTTTTTTACGTCTTTTGCAACCTAGCTCCTCATTTGGCGAATAAGCCCTATAGTTGGGCAAATACACCTTGTGCTTAGGCAGATACACCACCAGGTTGGGCGAATACACTTTGTAGTTGGTAAAATTTTCCAATTATTGTAATATTTATCATTGTTTGGCAGATCTTACTTGTGCAATAGAAGATTTTCCTTTCCATTGATTTTCCAAAATGCTATATTATGCTTTGATGGACTAATTTTCTAACTTTGAATGTTGTGTTTGACTTAGCTTCATGGAGAAACCACTTTTTCTTGTTGAAGACCCCCAAACAAACACTAACTTGTGTTCTTGAACGACCACCAAAGAAAGGGGTTTATTTCCAAAACATGGTTAATAAATGAATCTTGTGTTTTCTTTAAGTTAATAACACTTCAATTTGTTAAGGGGAATGAACAATTATTTTATGTGCTTAGAATATTTGTAATTGGTGTATGTTTTCCCCTCCACTTCTACAGACCTTGGGTGATAAAAAAACTTGTAAATCTTCATCTTTGTTTAGATTAGATCCCAAAAGGTGTTATCAAAGTATCATCTCCCCTTGTTCTCTATGTGACCTTGGGTGTAAGAGAAACAACATCTTTTCTTTAGAGAGCATGTCTTGGTGGGAAATAGTACTCACCCCAAGATGAATTAAAGAAACACTTTCCTTCAATCTGCTATACAAGTGGTTGTGGTGAAAGCCATAGAATACTTGGCAAAGTTTACCTATCTCAATAGATCTCTAGTACCCAAGTTTATATGAGGTATATCAAACCCCTAATAGGGACAAGATATGCTCTTAAGTGAGTCATTTCTACATTGATAGGCATCAAGATCCCAAACTATGACTAAAAGTATGTATTTATTAGAAGCCCAAAATTCAAGGTGTGCAGATCATACTCTACATATACTCATCATGTACCCTTCATTGTGAGATAGAAAATTCCTTAGTTACAAGGTTTTTGAGCCTTTAGGGTAAAAGAGAAGATGTGTAGGTGTTGTGATGGGGGAGAAAGTGACACCTAATCTCTATCTTTCCATTTCATCTGGGGTATTTTATTATTGTAGGAGCTCCACAATCAACTAGTTTCCTCATTCCAACCTTAAGTTGTAATAGCTTCAAAGTGCTTTCTTGTTGAAACTAGTTATGTGTTGTCAAAATCCTAGTCTAGAAAATATGCTTAATGGTTTGGCAGATCTTCCTGTTACTTTGGAAAATACGCTAGTTACTTGGGTGGATATGCCAAGTAATTTAGTGGATTTTCCCCTTTGAACTTGCAAAACTGAGTCCTAATGTCCATCAACCTCTATGTGATCCAACGGATCTACTAATTGGATTGGTAGATGTTCCATCTAGATTGGAAAACTTTATTGTCCTAATCCAATGGATACGCTCTATGATCAGATAGTTTTTCTTTCTCCTTGTTTGGTCAATTACTTCCCTATTTTAGTAGATATGCCCTATGGTTGGGTGGATTTTCTCTCTATTTGAGTATATATGTTTCTTGTTACACTGTCTCAAGGGAATATCCTTGAACATTGTCATTTTATCCACAATATTATCCTTTTCAAACAAGTCTTGTCTCCTCTTTAAGATTGCATTAGTCTCACACCACTCAGACATACTCCAGTTTGCATTCCACCTAGCTTAGAGACCAATTTCATTGACCAAATAAAAATAAAAATCATCATTAAATCCATCAGATCTTATCCTATGCTTGACCTCATATCTCTGAGTTGTTCCTACCTACTTCTTAATCTCTGAGTTGTTCCATATTCTTCAAAGTCAATCCCCACTCCTAATATGAGATTTATTCTTATCCTATTCTAAGATTATTTTCCATCCTAATATGATATTTAGCTTGTAATCCATCTTCACCCTTCTTCCCTATCTAACTCATCAACTAATTGTCATGTCAAAATTTTATTATGATGAGTTTTGTCATCCTACCTTTTCTTCCACACCATCCCATTTCAATGATGATGGGAGTCTTGTTGGTCATGACAAGTACATTGAAAACCTTGGTTCCATCATCCTTAGAAATCTTACCTGATGCAGTCATCAATGGGGGGACCTTAGAGAGATCAATCCAATAATGCAACAAGAGTAAACACAACGAAATAACACAAGATAATACAGAGAGAACAAACAAGATCTACATTTATTTACAGGAAATCAGTTACATTTAGTTGGCAACATGCATGCCTTCATACATGCCAAGTTATAACCGGTGTGCTTGATTATAGTCTTCTGTTAGAGACATTAAACCACAATTCTAAATATTATCATTGATTACTAACCGAGAGCCCCCTTTTCTAGAGAATTATTACATTACATAAATAGGCACCCCGACACGCAGGTCAGCCCAAGAACAAAGAACATTCCCCAAGAATAGGGAAATGTGTTAAAGAAAAAAGGACAGGTCCTAAATCATAAGGAGCTTGATCCATAAATGATGCAAAGCCCAAAAAAATTAGATTTAGGTCCACACACAATTCAAGAACAAATATGTATGCGCCATTGAGAATCGCAAGCTATAAATTTCCTTCGCAAGATCAGAATTCACCAACAGGTCGCAAACTAGCAAGAACAAGCCACCTGAGAGAGAACAAATAATAACTCAACAAACAATGAACTAAATGAGCTATGAACCTAGGAACATGGTCCAAGACAAGTCTCAGATACAATCTGATCATTGCATAAGCTAACTCGAACATATGATGAATCGCTAACTTGATCTCTTAGACTAGAAAATAGGAACAATACTAAACAGAATATTTTTGCTTGATGCAAGATTGCTCCAACCCAAGATGCTCCTGCATCAGACACCTGGGGTTATTAATAAATTGAGTCTCTCACTTTGCAACCTGAGAAGAATCAAAATGATCCAACTCAGCTTGAAAAATCCAAGAAGAATCTTCAACTGGTTTGTCCTTCCACTTCACCAAATATTCCAAATATTTCTCTCCTGGTACTCCTTCCAACTCTGTTGTCCAAAATCCTCTCATCCCGTCCATCTTTTTCTTCATATACACTTGTTTTACTTCTGAATCATCCTAAGACTCGTGATATTCATACAAATCATAAATATTGAATATAGGTGATATATCCATATCCTCCAGCAATTCCACTTCAAAAGCATTTCTAGAGTCAAACTTTTTCAATATTCTACAAGGTCCAAATTTCCTCATCTCGAACTTGCTATAATTTCCAACTAGAAACCTTCCTTTCTTAAAATAAACAACTTCATCTCCTACTAAAAAATCCTTATGTCTCTCGGTTCTATCATCCTACTCCTTATACTTCAAATTACTACACTTCAAATCTTACTTAACCTCCTCATGTAATGACTTTATAAGATCTACATATCCTTCTACTTCAACACTCATTTTACCTTCATGACTAAGATCCCTTAATTCTATAACTCCTTTAGGATTCATGCCAGTAACTATTTAAAATGGTGTCCTTCTTATGCTCCTATTCACCAAATTGTTGTATGCAAACTCTGCTTGTGGCAAAGCCAAATCCCAATTACCTGGTTTGCCTCCAACCAAACATCTTAGTAAATTACCCAAACCCATATTCACAACCTTTGTCTATCCATCATTCTGTGGATGAAAACTTCAAATTATTATTCAACTTCTTCCAATGTGTCCTCCAAAAATAACCAACAAACTTACTATCCCTGTCTGAAACTATACTCTTTGGTAACTCATGCAATCTCACAATCTCCCTAAAGAATAAGTCAGAAACATGCACAACTTCTGGTGTTTTCTTACAAGGAATGAAATGTGACATCTTAGAGAAATTTTCAACTACCACAAATATAGAATCATTACCTCTTTGTGTCTTAGGAAATCCGCCAAAAAAAATTATACTAATATCTTCCCAAGGTCTACTAGGTATAGGTAAAGGTGTATACAATCCAACATTCTAACTAACTCCCTTAGCAACTTGATAAACTCTGCAAATCTGAACAAATATATGAACATCCTTATGAATATGTAGCCAAACTCACTTTCTTATCAATTCCAAGATGTTGTGCAAGTCCTCCACTATGTTTTTCCTTAATAAGATTACCCTCATTGATCCTCTAAGTATGCACAACTGAACTCCTCTAAACAACATATCATCGTAAATAAAATAATCCAACCACTTGCTTCAGTCAACTACAACAGGTTCCTTACAAGCCTTCCATGGTTTTGCAAAATTAGGATCTGTCTCATACAAAATCTTCAATTCATCAAATCCCAACACTTCCACTCTCATCTCTGTCAGCAAATTCCTCCTTCTACTCAATGCATCAACAACCTTATTTTATTATCCACTCCTATGTTTCAACACAAAAGTATAACATTGAAAAAACTCAACTCATCTCATGTCTTTGATTTAACTTACCTTGACTACTCAGCTATTGCAATACTTTATGATTGATATACAACACAAATGTGTTTGGTATCAAGTAATGTCTCCACTTCTTCAATTCTTGAACTATGTCATAGAACTCCTAATCATAAATTGAATATCTCTTCTTAGCATCATTTAACTTCTCAATGTAAAAAGAAAAAAGTCTACCTTCTTGACTCAATATAGCTCCAGTTGCATTTCCAATTGCATTACAATCAACTTGAAATACCTTAGTGAAATCAGGTAAAGCCAATACTAATTGTTTAGTAACTTTTTGCTTCAATAAGTCAAAAATGATTAGTAACTTGACAGTATTTTTCAAAAGGAGGAAGGATCACCTAAATGATTTAAAAGTTGTGTTACAAAGGTGCAGAGACCATGGGATCTCTTTGAACCCTAAAAAATTAATATTCAGTGTAACAGAGGGAAAACTACTTGGTCACATAGTTTCAAAAGGTGGTATTAAGGTCGACCTTGAACATGTTAAGGGAATCCAACAACTTAGTCTCCCTTTGAACCAAAGCGAGGTTAAGTCTTTTTTTGGGCAAGTTAATTTTTTGAGAAGATTCATCCAAGACTTCAGAGAAACCACAAAGCATATGGTGAGTCTAATGAGTGAGGGACAAGTATTCAAATGGAACGAGGATGCTAAGAAAACATTTGGTGATATTAAAGAAGCAATAGCTCAATCCCCCACCCTCGTTAACCCTGATTTTAAGGACTTAATTATTTACTATTATGCTTCAAAGCATACAATGTCAAGAATCCTCTTGCTGAAGGATGAAGCAGGCATTGAAGCCCCTTTAACCTTTATGAGCATCCTACTCAAGAAGCATGAACTTAAATATTCCTTAATAGAGAAATAAGTATTCTTTGTGGTTAAGGCAATGAAGCAATTAAGGTATTATATCCTTCATTCCCACTCAATCATATATGTACCTAACTTAGCCGTGAAGAGTTTTCTTACATAGCACAACGTAAGCATGAATAAAAGAGCTACATGGGTAGAAAAGATACAAGAATATGACCTAGAAATATGGCCAACAAAATTGGTCTGAGGCCAAGCATTGTGTAAGATAATTACCAAAAGTAAAGAAGGTGATGATGGGGATTCCCATGTCATTCTTTTTGTGAGTTTGCAAGATTCTTGGTTTTTTGATTTTGCATTTTATCTAACTTATGAAGATTTCCCAAGTCATTTATCAGTAGGAGAAAAGAGGAATTTAAAATTGAAGGTCACTAAGTATGTTATCTGGCAAGACGTACTATACAAAAGAGGCCTAGATGGGACGTTCCTGAGATGTGTAGACAAGGAGCAACAAAAAAAACTTCTAAGAACCTTTCATGATGAAGCTTGTGGAGGTAATTTCTCCTCTATAGTAACAACCTTTAAAATCCCTAGGAGTTTGTATTACTAGCCAGGAATGTTTAAGGATGCATATAAGTGGGTGGACAACTGTGAAAAGTGCATAATGTTCACCAGTAAACTACACCTCACTGCTTTACCTTTGAGGCTAGTTATTGTTGAAGAACCGTTTAAACAATGGGGTCTAGATTTCATTGGACCACTCACACCTGCTTCAAGTGCAGGGCACACCTATATATTAATTGCCATTGATTACTCTATGAAATCGATGGAGGCTATTCCTACGAAATGAGCTTCTTCTGAGGTGTTGTGTGACTTTCTTATAGAAAACATATTGGTATGCTTTGGGGTTCCATTGAAGATCATAGCTGATAATTCTACCTAGTTTTCTTCCAATGAACTCATGATGTTCTATTACGATCATAGCATATCCTTGTCTCATTCTTCATATTACTATCCCCGGGGGAATGGTCAAGCAGAATCTAGTAATAAGAACTTGATCTCCATTATGAATAAATTGGTTAGTGAAAATGAAAAGAACTGGCACAAGAAACTTTGTGAAGCTTTATGGGCCAACAAGACTACACTAAAGAAGGCAATTGGAAAGACACCATTCGAACTAGTGTATGGCATAGGCACACAACTGTCATTGCCACTTGAACTTGTAGCTTCCAAATTGCAAGTTGTAGCGAAAGATCAATATTTTCAAAGCTCTCTTGAGAAAATGATCATGTATTGATTAAACTTAAAGAGAAAGGAGTGAGATGGTTGATAGAATCACCACACATCAAGCATGAGTTAAGGAAATTTTTGACACGAAGGAAAGGCCCAAAAAAATCATGGAGGGAGACGAGGTGTTGTTGTGGGACAGAAGAAGAGAACCCAAATGTGCACATGGAAGAATTGATTCTCTATAGAAAGGTCCCTTAAAAATCCACTAGGTATTGGACTCTAACTCATTTAAGTTGGTATACCCAAATCGATCAATCTTACCCTTACTTTATAATGGGCAAGATCTCAAATTGATTAAGTTGTTCTAATTGTTAAACATGAGTCCTCTATTTGTACATAGTTGTTCTTTGTTTATGTGTGGTGTGTTCTTTGTTCCAATTTTGGTGTGTCCATGTCCCTTTGTTATCTTCTATGTCTTAATATTTACCTAACTAGAGATTTTGAGTTCTCTGTATTTTGTTTGAAAATGCAGTCCCCAGTTAGAGTCGATGTATTTTGACTTACTACTCTGTATTGCATATATGAATGCATAAAACCAATAGATTTTATAACATGCACACACTTGACATAATGAGATGGGACTGTATCTAAAAACATAAATGAAGGAACCAATAGATTAACTTCATTCAAAAAAATTACATTTCCAGACCAACAGATCTGAAGACGCACTTCTCTTTATTTTTAAATGCATAGAAAAACAACCAACAGATCACTTTATCCCCTGCCATTAAACAAGCTACAAAAATAATAAATATATCTCCTCTGTCCCTGTTACAATACTACTCAAAAAATAATATTTCCTCCTTTCATGTAGCCAACTGACTGCTAAAAAAAAAGAACCCACATTATGTTGATTCTTTACAATATATAATGTCTTGCACAGTTATTGTAACTGATTCTTGAAAATTTACTCTTTTTACCTTTTACTTCTCATAATCTTTTCAATTTTTAGAACTAATTCTTGTATAGACAAATTAATTTATTATCATTTTCACTTTATCGTATCCTTGAATATTTAAGAGAACAAATACCCTTTAATATATAGACAGTGTAATGTCCCCACTTAGGAGATAACTCAGAATTTAGATTAATTTCTAAAAGCTATCATCCAATTTGTAAGAGACTTATCATTATTAATAACTTGCACAACATTTGTACTTATGCCACCAATATTGTAGTGAATAACCAAGACATTTATTGTAACTAATTCTTGAAAATTGACTCTTTTAACCTTTTACTTCTCGTAATCTTTTCAGTTTTTAGAACTGATTCTTGTATAGACAAATTAATTTATTATCCTTTTCACGTTATCATATCCTTGAATATTAAAAAGAATAAATACCCTTTAATGTAATGTCCCCACTTAGGAGATAACTCAGAATTTGGATTAATTTCTAAAATCTATCATCCAATTTGTAAGAGACTTGTCGTTATTAATAACTTGCACAACATTTGTACTTATGCCACCAATATTGTAGTCAATATGGTAATTGTATATCCTTAATGCAACGAATTTAGACCATAGAGGAATCCATTAAGGCAAAAGTTTGATACTATTGAAGACAGGCCTGCAAGGTTTACTTATCACAATAATTCTATTATGAATCTCTTATTCCAATTTTTACTGGCCCAGCTGATGATAATGTAAATGCCTTTAAAAAGAAGCTGCTCTAACCAACCAGTATTGACCATATATCAGGAAATACTTCAAATAATGTATACCAGTAGCTATAGTATTGATATGGAATTACAGAGAGTCCCTCTATGTTGAGACAGATTGAATATGAGTTCTTATCGGTTCTAATACATCTATAGTTTGTACTGGTCTGAGAATATAAGAGATAAGAGTAATTTTGATATAAATACGGTTCAAAGGAGAATAATAATAATGATTCTTTATCGCTGACTGGGAGTGTTTTATGAGTTTGTCTTATTTGTTGAATGTATGTTTTCTTTGATGCTTCGTATCTCCCTTTCTCTTCCTTGTTGAATTCGATTGCTTAATTTGCTGATGTCGACTCTCTGCTTCAGATGTCGTGTCCCTGCTTTGACTGTGGTCGCATATACCCTTGCTCAATAATTTTACTTTATTGACTGAGTTTCTGTTTAGATGATCCATGTCAGTCCTTGTTCGATGAAAACTCCCGAGCGAATGTGAGGGTCTGCAATCTTTAATTTATCTTCTCCTTAAACATGCGATATGATTTTACTGTCACCGAGTTTGTATATCTCCCTGCCTTTTTTCTCTCCCGGATTTGCTAAATCCTCTATCTTATAGAGGTCGCTAATAATCCCAAAGATCTGCATGAGAAGTCGCGACTGCTCCGTTATCACTAGTAATATATGTATTTAAAGTTTATAATATTATTAATAGATTATATTGATCTATTTAATATTTGTTATTTAGAAATATTATTAATAGTAATTATTTATCATAATACGATATATTATAATATATCATATTTTATAATAGATTTATTATTATTAGTCAAAAATTATTATTTATTATTATTTAATAATTTATATCTATTATTATTTATTTAGGAATTATAATATTATTTATTTATTATATCATATAATAAAATATAATATTATTAATAACATATTCTTTCGTTATTATAATAATAATTTAATTAAAGATATATATTATAATTTATTATTAATTATAATTATTTAATCTTATACTCAAATTATCATCAAATTTCGCTCTCCAAAGGGGACATTACAGACACGTGGCATTTGAATATGCTTTAAATCAAAATCTAAAACAAATATATGATGTTGGGCGGACCAAAATATTATTGGCAGTTTGATAGTGCTACATACAGTCATTCATATCTCTCAAACCAAACAACATTTTGAAAATCTCTCTGGTGATAATTTGGACAACTTTCTTTTGCACAACATATCCAAAATTTAGGAAGATCTAACAGTTTAATTGAGAGTTATGAGCCCCACAACATGACTATTTTTCTGTCATCAGCAAATTCTGAAAATGTCTAGTTTTATAGACCTATATTCTGTTATTCATATCTTGCAAACTAGATAAAATTTTGGAAATCCCTCCGGTGATAATTTAGAAAATTAGGTTTTCTAAAACATATCTAAAATTCAATCCGATCCAACGATGGAGTTGAATCTTATGGCCCCCACAAAATGACTATTTTTCTTTCTCATAAAATTCATGGTTACGGGCTACTAATACTTTATTTCTTAATCTTTATTTTCTCAATGTGAAAATAGAGGCTAGGATCAAGAAATTTTGCTGAGATTGGAAGATATTTCCTACACCAAAATTCATTTTCAAGGAATGTAACAAAATCTAGGTCAACGGTGGCACCATCCTCAAATTTTAATAATTTGCACTCCGCACTTTGAACTTGTGGTTCAAGGTTCAAGTTCAATATCGCCCGCCAACATTTCCTTTTCGCAAAATACAAACTTCTTAGCAACATTATTATCAAACATATATAAAATTTGAGAAAATAAGGTAGATTCTTCCCTTGGCTTGAATGAACCACTGAATTTTGGGCTTTGCAACTTGTGGACTACACTTTGAACTTTAAATTATGAGCCTTGTGGTTCAAGGTTCAAATTCGACGACACATCCTCTAAGCATTTGAACTTGGAGTTTGAATTTTGAACTTTGAACCTGCAAACTACACTTCAAACTTTGAACTCACAGTCTGAACTTTGAATTTTGAACCTTGAACTTTGAACTCGCAGTTCAAAGTTCAAGTTCAACATTTCCTCTTGCAATGCTACCATTTTCACAAAATATCAACTTTACAAAGGCATGGTTAAAAAAAATGATATAAGATATGGGACAATTGAGAATATTTTTCTTTTGAGATCGGTTTTAAATTTGAAAAAAATTGGGTGCCAACAGGTTAAACCTTTTTTGGGGTTCAATGGGTTCAATGGGTTCATTCAATTCAAATCATGCAAAGGTTCATCAACAAGTTGGGATTTATTTTGAGGAAAAAGTGACCGGCAGTAAGGAATATTCTGGTGGCATGTCATGAAATATGAATTTGTAGTTAGCAAAAAATTTAGTGGCGATTATTCACCATTTGGCGAATGTTGCATATCGGCAACCCGAGAGTTGGAAAATATAATGCATAAATTGGATTGACCTTGTCACTCAAAATTTATTAATATTGAGTCTAATGCCTGAGCCCATCGCCCAACAGTTTATTTAATTTTCTCCATTTCTTTCACATTATCGCCAATGGAATATAATTTTTGGACACGTCAAATTTTAAACATTCGCCTATAATTTCCAAGTGGCCCCAAATGGATGGCCTATATTCGCCAATAGTTTTATACATATATATATTTATAGGTGGCCCCAAATTCACCTAGCATTTTGCAGACACGTGTCTCAAACTGACATATTTTTGTCAACTTCATTAATCATACCAAGGTATTGGACAACCCATAATCGCCTCGAAAATAACACAAAACATGTTATAATTACGTGGGCTTCGCCAAATATTTGTATACCTAATACCTCCCGCCGAATTCACCAACAAAGGATAAGTATAGATACATTCATAGATCAGTGTTATTGTACACAATTTGGTTTGGTTCAATTTGATCGATAGCGAAGTTTTAGACTGTTGAGTGCATTGGCGAGTCGTGACCACAATTAAATTTGAGGCAAAGATAAGTAATTATTATTCTGTGACTATGTAATTTTGAGTTCATTCTTATTTAGTGGGGACCAGTTAGTGAATAGTGGTGACCAAGGAAACCTTAGACATGAATTTAGGGCCAATGAATCATATTTATATATATTACAGTTCTATTGTCACTTATTCAACGAGTAAACATTTTTTTTTGCACTGGTAGCCTTTATTTCGCTGAAGAATCGAGATGTCGAACAGGAATAAGGGTAAGGCTTCTGCATATGGGGAAATCCAAGAGAGGCCAACAAAACACAGAACCTTATCATCATACTTTGGTCATGGTGGTGGAAATATTTCTAGCCAAAATCTGGAAGCTACTTCATCACAAGAAGATTTTCAAGATTCACAACCTGAACCTACACGGCATATTGAAGAAGTCAGTGAACCTGATATCTCATATCATGATGAACTTGAAGAAGATTTTCAATTAAATACCCAGAGTAGCCATAATGATATAATCGACTTGGATGACACTGAGAATGTTTAAGAAGATGATGGTGTAGGGAAGAAGAAAAGAAAATACAATTCAAAGAATGATAGAGAATCGAAAAAAGATCGGATATGGGATCTGTCAAGGAATTTTCAAGTAGAATGGGTGTCAAAGTATCCATTCATTGAACCAGTGGACAATCCAATTGAAGGTGAGCCTCTGGTAGAATGCAAATGTAAGATTTGCACCAAGATAAATAAGAAGGAAAAGAGGTTGCAGTTAAAATTTGACACCATAGAGAAGCATATGGGTAATTTTTATGAAAAGAAAACCATAGATGGAGTTCAAAAATCAGTGATAAGATGGAAAACAAAGGAGGAATCTTAGCATGTTAGGAATGCAAAATTATTAGAATTTTAGCAAAATATAAAGATGAAACCTAGTGAAGTTAAAGGCTCTATTAAAGCTTGTTTTGGAAAAGAATTGGAAGTAGAACTAATGGGAAAAGTTGTTCAATTAAGTGTTGTCTTTAATATTTTGATCAGAGGGCATCCTATGAAATACTACCCATCATTGAGTGCTTTATTACACTTTTTGAAAGTTTGTAACTATCCTAATAGTCACTGGTTAGTAAACTGTGGATGGGAATGGGCAAGTTGTCTTTCCGAGGTTGAAAAAGAGGATCTAAAGGCAACAATTAAAGAATCAAATTTTATTGCATTGACTTTAGATGAGGTTACAATAGTAGATAATACTTCTTGTGTATGCATGCATGTTTATACTATACACAATTTTGTCTGCCAACCTCATATACTAATTGTTGCTAAAATAAAGGATAATGCGACAACAGGAAATTTATTTGAACTAGGAAAGAGTTCTCTACTTGAATATGGAGGTATAAATGACATGATGATTGCCAAAAAGTTGGTGTTTGTTGGAGCGGATGGAGCTTTAGTAATGCAAGGCCACAGGGGCAGTCTTTGCACAAAGATACAATCTTCTTGTGCACCCTACGTTACTCTCATTCACTGCATGGAGGACATAATGAATCTAGCTTTTGGAGTTGTCATCAAGCATGCTCCAGTACAAAAAAATGAACTTTTAATCAAAGATCTCTACCAATACTTATGTCGAAGTCCGAAATAATTAAGAGAATTTCAACACTTTGTCGAAGGACTAATCGACGAGAACAAGCTTCTTAAGGATAATGATACCAGATGGATCTCTTTGGATGGACTAGCGCATCAAGTTTTTTTAGAATATCAATCGTTGCTTGGTTTAATTAACTCAAGTCATGACGAAGTAGGGCTGCCAAAATTTCCTACGCTGCTGTGAATGTTAATTAATGTAGAGACACTCTTAAAATTAGCAGGTCTTCTCCCCATGCTTGAGGAAATGAGAAATATAATGAAAAAGGCCCAGCAAAGAGCTATGTATATTGCAGAATATTTTGCACTGTGTAAATTGACATACATGACGCTTGTTAATCTCTATTGATCATGTGATGATGTAAAATTTGCCAGCTGGATGAAAATCACATATTTGGGAAATCCTAATAACGTTTTAAAGATCGATGCAAATGAGGAGTTATGTGCAGAAGTTTGCGGAGTTGAGATACCAATGCACTCCTTTGCCAAGTTCGAGTCTGAGGAACCAGGAAAGAACCCCAAGAAGTGACAATCAAGTGTTACAAGGGAAGACTTTACCAAGATCGTTGAGTCTGTAACTACTTCTGTGAAGTACATTGCCTATGATCTTTCCTTGCATATTAGAGCAAGATTCCCTCCAGTCAAACTACTTAAATATATGGCTATTGTGTCTCCTTGATATTGGAGTAAAAAATAATTCGAAAGATTTTCAAATTAGGCTACTAACTTTGATAGATCATTTTTGCATAACCAAAGAGTTAAATGGAGTAACTCTAAATGGAATTTTAGATGAATCTCATTTGAGAGAGAAATCATGTCATTTTTCACAGACAATGAGGGATCAATATAATATTATGCTGAACCCCCACAAAGATGGATCGATAACAAGGCTTTGAAAAAATCTAGCTGAGAGCAAAATACTAATTGATTCGATATCAAAAATTTTCAAGCTTGTTGATTTATGTCTGACCATGATATTGGGGTCGGTGGAGGATGAGAGAGTTTTCAGTGCTTTGAAGTTCTTAAAGTCAAAGCTAAGAAACAAACTAGACAAGAATTTGGAAAATTGCTTGAGGCTCTATACATCTAGGTATGAAGTCGATACTTTTCCTTACGAAAGGGCATTAAAATTGTGGAGGAAGAAATGTCAGAGAAGAGGGTTAGGCGACATTTCAAACCAAAGTGTAAATGTCATAGAAAATGATGTCATTGACTCATGTACTAGTACTAGTACTGCTAGCATTGAACAACAGTTAAGAAAAGGTATGTAGAGTGAAGAAAACATATCAAAGAACCAAGGAAGCTATAAAGTTGACGAATTTGAGGATCTCGATAATGATATGATGTGGCAACTTGAACCATTGTAGAAGTAGCAGCCTGCAGGTCCTAGGTATTTAATAAACTTTATCCTATAGTCTACTGTCAGTTTCTGTATCTCATCATCAATCATGCATAATATCATATTCCAATGTCAAAAACATGAATGTGGTTGATAATGTCATCAAGATTCAATTCTACAATTAATAATAGTTTTCATTTGCATTATTCAACTCATATGGTACAATTCTTCTAGATTATCATTATTTTTTTTGACAACATAGCAATTCATATGATACAATTCTTAGAAATAGAGATTCTCATTAATTTATTCACAAATATGATACAATGTAACAATTCATTCATTAATAGTAGTAAGAACACAACTCTGTGATTCTATTTACAAAATTCAATGACTCAATACCCAATTTCAATTTCATTACACTTAGCCAATGACCCTAAATTCCCTTTTATAGAAACAAGGGAGCAACAACATATTCAGGTCGATTTTCCTAATGTGAAGTCTCAAAATCAAAATCAGTAAGACAACTACAACATCTCTACAACTGTACATTTTTTTATTTGACAAGACGGTTTAGTAAATTAGCAATAGCATCTGCTACATTGATCTTGTTAAAAAAAAAAAGTTCAAAATTGTTACTTTAAACTCAATTCAAGCAATTAGAAAAAAATATAGAGATGATTGAAACTAAAAGTTTTTTCACATACTATGATTGATGAGATGATTCTGCCAGTTTGTTTAGTATGCTCCATTCTTCATCAGTTGGAAAGTCAATATTTGTCAAGTTATAGTAAATGACATGCAACCTTGTTAACAATCCATACTTGGAAGAGTGACTTGAAAGAAATGATCCTTCCAATACTGCATTCAAATTTGTCAATGGTTTGATGCACTTTGCAATGCCTTCATGAGTTGTGTCCTGAGGAAGCTTGCCTAAATCAGACATCATTGTGTCCTCTAAATTTTTTTTGTAAGCTTCTCTTCCAATGAAATTTGTTGATGAGTTATTAGGACCAGGACTCAGAAAACCAAGATCTATCATTTTGGTTGTTTTTTATTCATCTTGACGAGCTTTGTCCCAAATAAGGCCAGAGTTTCCTCTCCTTCCATTAGTTTCTGACATTTTTGAAAGACAAAGTTCACCTTTATTGATGCACAAACGTGGTCATTAATTCCCTTTCTTTCCAAATGCATGTCACTAGTAATGAGTTGATTTGTTGCAAAATCTCTTTTGCAGTATTCTATCTTTGACAAAAAAATTTGTTCTTCTCAATGTTCTCTTTGAGCTTCCCAAAAATATCTCTAAGACTTTCATTCAATTCAAACCAATCACACAACCTGTCAGCATTCACCTTTATTTTCCCCCAAAATCCTTTTTATATTTTCTTTACTGTATTTTTTACCTAGTCATTCAAGTTGTTTTCGTATGTTTTAATTGTATTATTTTCCTTCTTTAGCTCTTCTCTCATTTCTGAGAACTTGTGTTCACTATGTTTTTTAATTTTCTATGCTTTCTCTTCCCATTTTTTTCATTTTACCCTCTCATTCTCCAATTCTTTATTTAAGTTATTGTTTGCATGTGCCGCAGTCTCCATGCGTTTGTATAAACTTAATGAAGTGACTTTTTCATCCTCAAGTTTTTTATTGCTCTCTTCCAATTTTTCCCTCAAAATTTTCAGTTCTACATCCATATATTCTTGTTGTCCAATTGCTTCTTTAGAGGATAAATTTTTTATCCTTTTCTCTAATTTTTTGCACTTGTTATATGTTGCTTTCTCCTTTGCCTTTTCATTTACCAGGTCTGCCTTCAACTTATCTATTGTTCCCTGAAGCTTTCCTTTCTCTCTCTCCAACTTCATCACTGAACTATAGACCACTTGGTTGGTCATTTTCAACACATTTATCTTGTCCACATTTTAAATTTTGGATAAATCCATTTGGAAGGTGGTAACTTGAAATTCAGATGGATCTAATTGACTCTCTGGTGGATTGTTATCTCTAGCTGGGAGCATAACAACCATGAACTCCATCATTTCTTTCTTTGGTTCATATGTGGGAAATAACCTATTCGATGTAGATTATGCATCATGAGTTGAAGCAATTGCATCCCTCTTCAATGTCTTTGTATTTTGTCTATTCTTATTTTTTAATTGTTCAAAGTTAGTTACAAAATTATTGTAACAAAAATCAAGATTTTCTAACACAATTGAATATTTGAAAGGTGAAATAGCACTTGCAGTGATGTACGAGCTTCCACCTATGTTGCATGTGGTTCTCCTAATTCCACCATGAGGATTAGCAACACCCTAACCCATTACAGGTGGAGTTTTTGGACTATTCTAAGGGTTTTGTCCTGAAGGTGTGGAAATTGTTGGACTCACAATCACCATTGTCATTGTTGTACTTGTCATAATATTTTGCTTCTTCACACTACCTTGATCTCTGGGATCCATTGATCCCATGTCCACTTGTAATGTCCTTTTCGGTCCACTAGTACTACCCATGATATCCACACCAGTGGGAGTGGTACTTGATTCAAATTGAATCTGAGTGCTTGGAACAAGTGGAACTGGATTTGAAGCTAGAACAAATGAAAGTGCAAGGGTATGAGACTTAGTATTTTTTTTTATGAATGTGATGATTCAACTCCAAGGCCTAGTTTCTCAGCTTATTTTGGTGGAATTGGTGGGACAGGTGGATACCAAGGCCCTTGTCCTGTGGGACCCAGACCATTGCAACCTCCGAAGCCCATTTTTTCTATAATGTCTACCCCTTTGGTATATGTTTCTTTTGTGGACACATCAACTCCACTACTAATTGAATATACATTAGTAGATGTGAGATTCACATAATCCTTCTCATACTCATTATCTGTACCATCATCTTCATTGTGATATGCTTCAGCTAGATGCTCCTTATTCCATAATTCGCTAAATATTATATCCTCTTCCACATCATAAAGATCTGCAGAGGTCTTTGGCTCGCCGAGATTCTTCATCATTTCCAAAAAATCAAAAATTTTGGTTCGAGTCCAATTACCATTTGTACATTCATCCACTAGGTCTTTGTAATGTCCCCATTTTTTAGTCTCTTGAGACTAGCTTAGTTTGGAGACCTTCGCAAGCTAATCAGGTGATCAAAGGGGGTCAGTTGGCGGAGGCCATAGTTGGATTCTATTCTGGAGGTTCTAGTTGTCAAGTTTTCTCTTCGTTTGGGACATATTGGATGACTTACTATTTATAGTAAGTGGTATTTGGGCATAGTTTGGTTTAGCAGGGCACTTGTATAGTGTCATCAGGTGTTGCAAGATCGTTTGTCAGGGATCTCCAGTTTGAGAGACTTACTATTTATAGTAAGTCTATGTTTGGCAAATGGCTATTTCTGGCAGGGCAGTTTGAGCTCGAGGCTCTGTTGTCAGAAATGAGTTTGTTGCAATCAAATGGATTCAGTGGCTTCATGTTTTAATTATCGTTATTAAATTAAGTTATTTTAATTTAATAACTTTACGACTTTATAACTTTAATGTTATAAAGTGATGTTGTGATGAAGAAGCCACTTTAATGAAAAGTGTAAAGTTTAAGCTTTTTCAAAAAGCTATTTATTCAACTCGAAAAAGAACTTTAGATATCCATTATTCATTTTGATGAAAATTTTATGAAGTTTCGTGGCTGTGAGAAATGGCTAGGGTTTGAGGACTAATTCCTCCCTTTGGCAATTTGAATCATCACTGATTGATGATGAATTTTGCAATTTGAATTCTGAAAAGTTCTTCTGAATCTGTGGATATTGTTCTTGGTGTTGAAGTATACCAAGTGTGAATTGTTTAATAAAATTACATCAAGCTGCAAAGTATCAAATCTGGAATTTGAAATTCTTTATCATGCATTGTTCCCTAAGAGGCTAGAATATTTATTGAGTTATCAAATTTGATAAGCATGTGTTGCGCCTAAATCCTTGGAGGCTGCGTTTTGATACTACAACACATTACAGGTAGCTAGGATTATTTTATGTGAACTGCTATTCAATAGAAGAGCTGTGTGAGAGAATGGAAGAGGCATGTGTGGTCTAGGAGGTTGCGTCACCCTTCTCCAAAGTTGTGTAACCACTTTTGGAGGCAGGTTTTTTAATTCTGAAGCTTGCGTGAGTTCCCAGCAAGCTACATTACTTCAAAAGACAGCTGCATTTTCATATTGGAGGCTTGTCGTACATTCATATAGGCTACGCCAATGAATGTGGAGGTCAACGCAACCTTTCAATCACATAATTCAACTCCCAGGTGCCAATAAATTGTAAAGTAATTTGTTGTTTATGAGTTATTTTTAATCAATAAAATAAATAAGTGATGACATTCAGAAATTATTCAATTTTAAAAGTTATTTATGATATTCAATGCTAGTGGAAATCAAACAAAACAAAAAAACTATCAAAGACACAAGGACAAAATTTGCAAGTGATTAAATAAAAATATTATATTTAGCTAAGAGCCAGGAAGGTTGTTTACATTGGTATCAAAGCATGTTTCCTGCCATCCTGTGGGGAATGAATTCTTTTATATTCTAATGATATTTTAAAAGTGATCAGCACTCTCTCTTTTCTTAGCTATGGACAAATATAGGAGGCCTAGTTCTGAAAGTCGCCGTAACAGTATTGGAAAAAGAGAGGAATTAAATGTCTTAGTGGAAAGTATGGAAAGACTTAGGCTTCATCAACGGATATTGGTGGAAAGCTTATCGAACCCAGAGACAGTAGACAGGGAAATGAGGTATATGGTCTTTGCTTTTAGGAGGCCAACATCGAGATTGCAGGGAAGAAAGCTTGAGTTTTCCCCGACAAGTGCCCTTGATGCAGATGTACCTATATTTAGTACGACACCTGCTAGTCCTATTTGCAGTGCTAATGATGGATTTATTTCACAGGAACATGTGGATGTTTCAGTACCATTGGTTGACAGCAGCGCTGAGCATCAATAGGTTGAGGCTCCCAGAGTAGTCGCTATGGATTGTACAGAGGTAGCTGATGTTGTAGTTATCACTGAGTGTTTAGACTCTTCCATGGAGGGAGTTGTTATTGGAGATTTTTATGTCAGCTATAGTAGTGTTGCTCCAGTGCAGGAGGCAGCTGCTTCCTCATATGGGACCGATGCATGTATGGAGTCTCCTAGCTGTGATGTTGGTGATCTGGATATTACAGTGGAGTCAGTTGATGATGGTTCACGCTCCAGCATTATTGGTGCACATCCTGACGTGGAGTCATGTGTAAAAATTCAGGTGTTAGCAATTGAGATTTTAGCAGGAGATGTGGATGCAGTTAGTATAGACACATCTAATGATACTTTTGAGGATGTTGTGAGCCGCATTGGGGATGACACCCCTTGTAAGATGTTGGGTGATGACTGCGAGGAGTGTATGAGTTCTGATAGTTCTGAGGTTTATGATAGCAGTCATAGTATGGAATCAATGCAGGAGACGATGGTATTTTCCTGTATTGAGAATGTGAGCATGGAGCTATCTAGTGATGACACTCAGGATGGGAGTGTTGTAGTTGAGTTGGGTGACATAGATTCATGCCACAATGTAGATGATTCACATGATGAAATTGAGTCATGTATGCAGCCAGAGTTAGCTAAGGAGTTGCAAATAGACGATGTGGACACTAGCATCACATATATTTCTAACGTTGAAAGTGAGGATGATGGGTGTTGCAGTGTTTATGGTTTTTTATATCAAACTTTGGGGGTAGCCCCTGCGTTGTCATACGGTGGTGGTGGGTCCTAGGATTCTTTGTTACAGGGACTCACAAATGAGGATGCGAAAGCATATGAGTGGCGGGAGTTTGTTACAACTAGGGCTTCCATTTCTAGAAATAGGGTTACTTCTTTGGTGACTCATGAGGATGATTCTTCCTATAGCAAGTCATGCTTGATTTATTAGACCCTAGGGGAGGACTCTAAGTTGTTAGTGAGTGAGTATGGATCCCGGGATCTGGATTGTCATGTGGTTGCAAAGGATGAGGTAGCTGAGGATTGTGATGAGACAGATTCAACAGCAGCTTCCTCGGGGATAGATGAGGACTAGTCTGATGTTTGTACTCATTTTGTGGATGTATACTCGGATGAAAGTACATAGAGATACGATGATCTTAAGGGGAGTTTTTTGGATGCAAATTCCTTCCATAGTGTGGATAGTGCATTTGAGGTTGTACATAGGAGGCCCATTTTGCAGAGTCATCATGTGACTAGCCAGTTGTGAGTTGGTGAAACAGATATTACTTATACTCTTGAGCATTTTGATGCCGCTCATCAGTTGTTAGTTGTTTATGATTGGGGTGCTCCCATGATAGATGACCACAGTGGTGGTTACCTTTCCTTGACAGAGATCCATTCTTTGCATGAGGCTATTAGGATTTTGAGACAGGATTATTTACAGATGGTAGCCGACTGAGATCACCTAGTTGAGTGGGGGAGTACAGCATATGAGGCACTAATGGATAGAGAGTAGGAGGTGAGTGAGTTTTCTCAGGAGCTCACAACAACTTCTAAGGCTTTAGAGGGCACTCAACAGGATCTTCAGGAGTCGCAATTTCAATTAGAGGAAGTGATCGTGGAGTTGGAGCATTTTCAATCCACACCAGTCTAAGACCCAGTTCGGTTGAACATTGAGGTGGTTGGTGGTGATCTGGCTTCTACGGTTGTGAATGGGTGACATGATGATGTGGCAGACACATTTTTTCAAGATATGGGTGCACTAGGTACGGATGAGGTAAGAGTACTAGTGGAATCAAGTTCACATGTTGATTTGCTTCCTTTTGCTGGAAGTGAATCTATTTCTTCATCTCATATAGCTGATAGCGTAGGATAGTTGGCAGTGCCATATTTTCAAAGGGATCAGTTGTGGGTTGCGGGGGAGCAAGTTGACGCTACCACGTATAATTTCTACTACATCGAGTCATTCATGGAGTATTTACTTGAGAGTGCAAATGTGCGAGAGGATTCTTACAGAGTGTCTGAGGGTACTCTCATTCGAGGCTCTTGTGCTATTCGGAGGTTGGTAGGGAAGATTGTGGAGACTCTATCTACTATGCTTCCCCATAGGGATTTCAAGGTTGGGTTTGCTAAGAGTGTTGCTCAGGATCCTAACCAGCCTGCGGTTATGTGGATTCAGAGATTGGAGCCATCTCATGATTCCCATTTGGGTAATGATGAGCCATTGACAGAGATTGGGGCTTTCCAACAACATTATACGGTGGGGTATGCTCATCATTTTTCTTTTGACCCATAGGTAGAAGATTTGATCTCACACAAGTGTAGACCGACTCTAGTTTCTTGCCATCCATTATGGGATGGATTAGCACCATCTTTTATAGATGGAATTGGAAGTTGCAAGTTAGACTACTTGTAGTATCCACACACCCAAGATAGTTTATCAGAGGTTAGAGTTGGTAATAGTGATTCAGGTGCATTTGGTCATTGTCTTCTTCTCAGCACAGTTGGGTGTGAGTGTCAGTTAGATAGGGACTCAAGTTTTGACAGAGTTGATGTTTCAGTTGGGTTGAGTTCCGTTGGGTTGTTTTCTGCATCGGCATCTATAGTTGGTCTACAAATGTTTTTTCAATGATGGCAGTTTCTCATATGTTGGTGTCTATACTGTTGATGTTGGTATTTTCTTTACAGGAGTATGGTGAGGATCGAGACATTATTTATGACCATCCTTGGGATCCAGGTGGTCTGTGATGTTGCTTGTTTTTCCTGATTGCTTGAGGACAAGCAATCTTGGGAAGGGATGACTGTAATGTCCCCATTTTTCAGTCTCTTGAGATTAGCTTAGTTTGGTGACCTTTTCAAGCTAATCAAGTGATGAAAGGGGGTCAGTTGGCAGAGGCCATAGTTGGATTCCATTTTGGAGGTTCTGGTTGTCAATTTTTCTCTTCGTTTGGGACAGATTGGATGAATTACTATTTATAGTAAGTGGTATTTTGGGCATAGCTTGGTTTAGCAAGGCACCTACACAGTGTCAATAGGTGTTGCAGGATCATTTTTTGGGAATCTCCAGTTTGAGAGACTTACTATTTATAGTAAGTCTATGTTTGGCAGATGGCTATTTCTAGCAGGGCAGTTTGAGCTCAAGGCTCTGTTGTCAAAAATGAGTTTGTTGTAGTCATATGGATTCAATGGCTTCATGTTTTACTTATCGTTATTAAATTAAGTTATTTTAATTTAATAACTTTACGACTTTATAACTTTAATGTTATAAAGTGATGTTGCGATGAAGAAGCCACTTTAATGAAAAGTGTAAAGTTTAAGCTTTTTCAACAAGCTATTTATTCAACTCAAAAAAGAACTTTAGATATCCATTATTCATTTTGATGGAAATTTTATGAAGTTTCGTGGCTGTGAGAAATGGCTAGGGTTTGAGGACTGATTCCTCCCTTTGGCAATTTGAATCATCACTGATTGATGATGAATTTTGCAATTTGAATTCTGAAAAGTTCTTCTGAATCTATGGATATCGTTCTTGGTGCTGAAGTATACCAAGTGTGAATTATTTAAGAAAATTACATCAAGTTGCAAAGTATCAAATCTGGAATTCAAAATTCTTCATCAAGCATTGTTCTCTGAGAGGCTTGAATATTTATTGAGTTATCAAATTTGATAAGCATGTGTTGTGTCTAAATCCTTGGAGGCTGCATTTTGATACTGCAACACATTACGGGTAGCTAGGATTATTTTATGTGAACTGTTATTCAATAGAAGAGTTGTGTGAGAGAATGGAAGAGGCATGTGTGGTCTAGGGAGGCTGCGTCACCCTTCTCCAAGGCTGCGTGACCACTTTTGGAGGTAGGTTTATTAATTCTGAAGCTTACATGAGTTCCTCGAAAGCTGCATTACTTCAAAAGATAGTTGTGTTTTCATACTAGAGGTTGTCGTACATTCCTATAGGCTATGCCAATTAATGTGGAGGTCAACACTGTAAGGAAACTCAGCTGCGGAAACAGCTTCCTACGCTAATCTCTATAGGAGAGTATTGTGCAAATTCTTATAAATCCTTACAATTTCAGATTCGTTAACTACTTTAACAAAGATATTGCAACCACATACCATACATACAGAAAAATAGAGAATGACACAATGATATACCCTGGGGAAAACCTTTCGGTAAAAAACCCCAGCACTCCAAAACCTGCACAATGTATTATCTTCAACACAAAGATTACAATACACTTGCAATGCAAGTTCTTTTAGGAAATGAGAGACAAAGCCAACAAGACTTAAATTTGTTATATCTCTCCCATAGGAGCAGCATCATATATATAGACTCCTCTGGACCCAAAAATAGGCACAACCACCAAGACCCATGCACAAAGCCACATGTATACAGTTGTTACATGCAATCCCAAGAATAGGCGTCCATCCCTAGAATAGACTATGATAGCTTGTCATAGAATCTGCCAAAAATAACGGTCACAAGAGAAGTGTAAGAGAATCTGTCATACCAACCTATTTTTGGCATATTCTCTTACACACACCAACCACTTCTTCTTGGGTGCCCAAATAGGCCCAAGTCATAAGATGCTCTTACACCTGTCATAGCACATTCCTTAAATAGTTCTTACACATCATAGGAATCCGTCATGACCATTTCAGTCATGATCTCCTTACGCACAAGATGTCGACAAATCAAGTGGAGTGACACATGAACATGCCAACTAGACATGTACACTCACACTTAATTACATTATTTACAAAAAATACATTTACAAAACAAATAATAAGAATAGGAATTATCCAAGGTTGAGACACCTTATTCCTAACATTCTCCCACTTGTCGAACACCTTGTAAGAGCAACAGGAACTTTAACCGCTATAGGCCAAAAGGCCCATAGACTCCGAACACCATCTGAACTTCTTAGTGCCCACTGGTTTCGTTAATGCATCTGCAACATTCTTCACAGTATCTACCTTCTCCAAATTTACCTTTCCATCTTCCACCATATCTCTCACAAAGTGAAACTGCACATCAATGTGCTTCGTTCTGGCATGGAAAGTTGGATTCTTTGCAAGGCAAATAGCGCTCTGACTGTCACACCAAATAGTAATTTGTTCTGCATCAACACCAACATCAGAACACAATCTTCTAAGCCAAATGGCTTTTTTACAAGAATGAGTAGCAGCCATGTACTCAGCTTCTGTAGTGGACAAAGCAACCACAAGTTGTCGCTTACTCATCCAACTGATGGCACCACCAAACATAGTGAACACATAAGCACTGGTGGATCTCCTGCTGTTAATATCACCTACCCAATCTGAATCCACAAACCCACGAATACAAACTGAATGCGGAGATCTAGAAGAGTTACCATGATAACATATGGAGTAATCTGATGTACCCCTCAAATATCTGAATACTCGCTTAACTGCATCCCAATGTACCCATCCAAGATTAGCCATAAACCGACTCAAGACTCCCACTGCTTGGGCAATGTCTAGTCTAGTACAGACCATAGCGTACATAAGACTGCCAACTACACTGGCATAAGGTACTCTACTCATGTCCTCCACCTCACTAGGAGATTTTGGACAATCATCTACAGATAACTTTGTTCCCATAGAAATAGGAACACATAGTCATCTACAATCTGCCATGCTGAACCTGTCCAACACAGACTTCACATACATACTCTGACTCAACCAAAGTTTTCTATTAGACCTGTCTCTACTGATTTCCATACCCAAGATGTACCTAGCTGCCCCAAGATCTTTCATCTCAAACTGTGCTGACAACTGAGATTTAAAATCAGAAATCATACCCTTACCCTTCCCAAATAGCAACATATCATCAACATATAATGCAACAATAAGAAGGCGATCATATTCAACTCTAAAATAAACACAATGATCTGATTTTGATCTTACAAATCCAATTGACAACACAAAGGCATCAAACTTAAGGTACCACATCCTAGAAGATTGCTTCAAACCATATAGAGATTTCTTTAATCTGCAAACTAAGGATTCTTTACCTTTAACAATGTAGTGCTCAGGCTATGACATATAAATCTCTTCCTCCAAATCACGATGAAGGAAAGTTGTCTTCACATCCATCTGTTCTATCTCTAAATCATATGATGTAGTAAGAGATAACAGAAATATAATGGATGTCAACTTTGCAACAGGAGAGAATATTTCACCATAATCTATTCCCTCTACCTGTAAATACCCCTTTGCAACCAATCTAGCTTTATACCTTTCAACACTACCATCTACACAAAATTTCTTCTTGAACACCCATTTACAGCCAACATATTTTCTCCCTTTAGGCAAAGGTACAAGGTCCCAAGTTTTGTTTTTCTCCAATGAAGCCATCTCATCATCCATAGCCTCAATCCAGGAACCTGCATCTTCCATGCCCAAAGCCTCTTTCACAGATCTAGGCTCATCAATGTTAGTAATCAAAGCAAAGGCACAACTGGAATCTAACATAGAATAACCAAACCTTTCTGGTTGCTTTCTTTCTCTCGTGGATCTCCTCAAGGGCTGCGGTTGAGGTTGTTCTTCCTCTTCTTCTGAACTATCAGAGCTACTAGAGCTCTCCTCATCATTAGGCCCAACATGGTCTCTCTGTTCAGTCTTCTCAGGGGTAGGAGGCAACTGAACAACATCTTTTTCCTTTTCTTTTTCATCTGGTTGTAGCACAATAGGAGAAGATGTTAGCTCTCTGAAAATAACATTTCTACTATACAACACCTTACTAGTCACAGGATCCCAAAGCTTGTATCCCTTCACACTAGCACTATATCCGATGAAAATACATTTAACGGCTTTGTTTTCCAACTTAGATCTTTTCTCCTTTGGAACATGTGCATAAGCTTCACAACCAAAAACACAAAGATTTCTAATTGAAGGCTTCTTACCAGACCACACCTCCATGGGTGTCTTACCAACAAGGGCTGATGTAGGAGATCTATTAACCAAATAGCAAGCAATGGCCACAGCTTCGGCCCAAAATCTTTGTTCTAAACCAGCTCCACTAAGCATACTCCTAGCCTTCTCCATCAGTGTCCTGTTCATTCTCTCTGCAACTCCATTTTACTGTGGGGTATAAGGAGTTGTCTTATGCCTCTTGATACCTTGTTCTTTACAGAACTGTTCAAACTCTGCTGAGCAAAACTCACCACCATTGTCAGTTCTCACACACTTAATCTTCTTACTAGTCTGATTCTCTACAAGAGCTTTAAATTCCTTGAACTGACTAAAGACTTGTGTCTTACTTTTAAGGAAATAAATCCATGTCCTTCTACTGTAATCATCTATGAAAGATACAAAAAATACAGACTTGGAGATTGAAGGAACTTTTACAGGACCAAATACATCAGAATGAATAAGATCCAAAACATCAGAAGATTTGTGAGAACTAGAGTAAAATTGAACACGATTTTGTTTACCATAGACACAATGTTCGCAGAAGTTGAACTCAAGATTGCAATCATTTAACCCCTCAACAAGATTTTTATTTTTCAGGGTTCTGAGACCCTTTTCACCAATGTGGCCAAATCTCATATGCCACAACATTGTCTTTTCTGCAAGAAGCTTACCTTCCAAAGTATTTGCACTACCATCGGAACCAATAGCCACAGACTTCTTCACTGCTTGTTCAGATGGTGAGGATGAAGAACTATTACATAGAGGAATACATGCATCTAGCTGAAATAAGGTACCTCTCCTAGTACCCCTTGCAAGCACTATCGATCCTCTCAACATCTTGCATCCTTCTTTCAAAAAAACAACTTGCACACCTACATCATTCAGCATACTTACAGATAATAGGTTTCGTGCCAAACCCGGAATGTGCATAACTCCGTTGATTCCCTTTACTCGTCCATCAGGAAATTTGATAATGACCCTTCTGCGTCCAACTATCTTTAGGTGAGAATCATCACCCAAGTACACTTTTCCACCATTGAACTGTTCATATTTTGAGAACCAGTTTCGATGAGAGGTCATGTGAAAAGATGCACCCGAGTCAACCAACCACACATCATCAGATGCATGGGCTGCCAAAGCTGTGATGAATGCATCGCCATCTTCTTGAGATCTTTCTAAAGCTGAATCTGAACCTTTCTTCTTCTTCTTCGGCTCTTTGCAGTCTTTACGGAAGTGCCCAGATTTATCACAGTTCCAACATTTTGCCTTGGACTTATTGGAAGTCTTTGACTTCCCACGGGATTTGGATCTACCCTTATTGTCAGACTTATTGTCATTTTTCTTCCCTCTTTCGGTGGATCTCCCACGAACAGCAAGGGCTTCTTTTTCCGAAACGGAAGCCTTTCTCTGCATCTCCTCTGATAGCAGCGAAGACACCACATCATCCATTTTGAAGGTGACTAAAGTGCTTCCGAGAGCCATCACAAGATGGTCCCATGAATCTGGTAAAGAACACAAAAGTGTGTAGCAACGATCCTCCTCCTCTAACTTGACACCAGCTGATGTCAATTGTGCAGCCAGCAGATTAAATGCATTTAAATGATCCGTTAAGGATCCACCTTCCTCCATTCGTAGAGAGTACAACTTCTTCCTCAGGAACAACTTGTTCACCAGAGATTTGGCCTGATACACGGCCGCAAGTCTTTCCCACAAACTATTTGCGATTTTCTCATCTAGAACATTCAGAAGGACTGCATCGGTTAAACAGAGTCTTATGAGACCCTTAGCTTTACGGTCTTTGATATCCCAATCTACTTGAGCTATAGTTGTTGGTCTTGTAGCACTTGGAGTCACTTCCCATAGGTCACGATCTTCTAACATGTCTTCCATCTTGAGTTTCCACAACTCAAAATTAGTGCCATTAAATTTCTCCACCTCCATTCTTCCATATGATGAACTTGCCATCTCAATCTGCAAATAAGATTCAGAATGCTCTGCAAAAAACTTCCACTCAAACTTGAGATCAGCTCAAAAAACCCTACCCAACAACAAGGATCAAAAGTTGATCAAGCTCTGATACCACTTGTAAGGAAACTCAGGTGTGGAAACAGCTTCCTACGCTAATCTCTATAGGAGAGTATTGTGCAAATTCTTATAAATCCTTACAATTTCAGATTCGTTAACTACTTTAACAAAGATATTGCAACCACATACCATACATACAGAAAAATAGAAAATGACACAATGATATACCCTGGGGAAAACCTTTCGGTAAAAAACCCCAGCACTCCAAAACCTGCACAATGTATTATCTTCAACACAAAGATTACAATACACTTGCAATGCAAGTTCTTTCAGGAAATGAGAGACAAAGCCAACAAGACTTAAATTTGTTATATCTCTCCCATAGGAGCAGCATCATATATATAGACTCCTCTGGACCCAAAAATAGGCACAACCACCAAGACCCATGCACAAAGCCACATGTACACAGTTGTTACATGCAATCCCAAGAATAGGCGTCCATCCCTAGAATAGACTATGACAGCTTGTCATAGAATCCGCCAAAAATAATGGTCACAAGAGAAGTGTAAGAGAATCTGTCATACCAACCTATTTTTGGCATATTCTCTTACACACACCAACCACTTCTTCTTGGGCGCCCAAATAGGCCCAAGTCATAAGATGCTCTTACACCTGTCATAGCACATTCCTTACATAGTTCTTACGCATCATAGGAATCCGTCATGACCGTTTCAGACATGATCTCCTTACGCACAAGATGCCGACACATCAAGTGGAGTGACACATCAACATGCCAACTAGACATGTACACTCACACTTAATTACATTATTTGCAAAAAATACATTTACAAAACAAATAATAAGAATAGGAATTATCCAAGGTTGAGACACCTTATTCCTAACAAACACAACCTTTCAATCACACAATTCGACTTCCAAGTGCCAATAAATTGTAAAGCAATTTGTTGTTTATGAGTTATTTTAAATCAATAAAATAAATAAGTGATGACATTCAGAAATTATTCAGTTTTAAAAGTTATTTATGATATTCAATGCTAGTGGAAATCAAACAAAACAAAAAAACTATCAAAGACACAAGGACAAAATTAAGTAATTAAATAAAAATTACTTTACGTTGTTTGATACAAACCAAATGGGACCGATTACCACATTTGAAGAAGAAGTTCTGGAATATCCACTCGCTCTTGATCTTTATGAAAAGTGGATTCATATATACCTCTTGATAATACCAATAAATGAGTTGTCTATATTCAGCTAAGAGCCAGGCAGGCTCTTTATAGTCTTTTGGAATAGATTTTCTAGATGGTTGAGCAGCTTTCTAGTAGAAATTGAACAATGTCGTGGGCTGAACTTTTCCTTTTTGTTTGTGCAATGCCATAATTTGTGATGACAATTCCTATATTGAAATATTATTTTCAGCAGCGTATTTCTCCATCTCTTTTTTGACCTCGTCCTAGGACTCCATGTTTTTAATTTTTTCTATCAATGGCGTACTCTCATGTTGACATTTGCTTACAGAGTTCACATTCTCTCTAATCTTTATTCCAATTATGTTGAGTGGATCATACTGCCAGTGACTGACAACATCAAAGTGAAAAATTGAAAAAAAAAAACATGTGCCACTTTGAATCCTCTCCTCTCAAATGTGAACTCTCCAAATGAGAAAGGAAAGGAAGGAAATATCATTTTCTTTTACTGGCCATTAAAGAGTACATATGTGTTATCCATCTATCGTACATATTCCAATGCAAATACCCTCTATGTCACATGTATTGTAAGTTTGTATGGTTCTACCACTGAACCGTAAAACCTTAACACAATGTACTCTTCCATGAAGTACCATTCAACCAATTATATTTGACTTCCGAGTTGAATGCAATCTCTACAAGAAATAGACAATCTAGACATTGGAGTGCCTTTAATTTTATGATACATTGGTGCCAAAAAGAAGTCTGCAAAATTGTTGTAGTTCCTTCTGTTATCAATCATCCTTATCTCAGGTGTCCATTCATATATTGGATTTTGGACCTGACTGCAAAGCTTTTTTTTCTGAAATATTGCATGATGCTTTGCTAAGAGAAGATAGCACAAGTAGGTTGTGAATCTAAATGTCTTTTGTGAACCTCTTTTAATCATTAGTAATTGTTCTTGCATGAAATGAACAATGTGCTCAATAAAACTATATTTTACTGGTTCATTTTCACAATGAATATGAAAAAGCATTTCAAGAATGTTGGCACCCACTTCTTTGTTACTATCCAATCCCAAAAAAAATGCTAGCAAGTAAATACTATCTTGAATCCATTGTACAAAAATATCATAATCATAAGGAGGCTTATGATCTGGACTTAGACTAGAACCACTTGTTATTCCTCTGACATATGAATCTTTCTATGTTGCATCTAATTTTTCATAATCCTCTGCCATCTTTCCCAGGTCAATGTGCACATTTGAGTTTTGTTGTTCAAACCCTAGGTCCAACAGACTAGAAAATTCACTCTCAGTTATGGACAAAATTTCCTTGTGAGTATTTTTATTCACAATTTCTTTTCTATTTTCATCATAATTTTTTATGCAAACCATGACAATTTTTGGACAAGGGAATACTTGAGGTAACACCATGTGTGCCGACCCAGCAATCCACGATGCAATTTTATTTGTCATTTCTTTTACCATACTGTTAAATGGATAAAATTTTGAATTCTTCTTTGGATCGTTCCACTTATTTTCAAGTGCAAATCTAATTTCCAGTATTCCCTTATTTCCATAGATAATGGGATCATAAATATCATGGAATTCATTAGTGAAACATGGTGTTTTAACCAGATTGTGGAACTCTGTTATCTAACTTGGCCTCTTACTCATAATCTTGGTATTTGTTTTTCCCATCATGGTAAGTTGGTAACTGGTATCACTATTTACTCGTAGGAAAATTTAAATATTTATACACAGTTATAATTTATAGGGGTGATTCAAAATTAACCCCTAATAGGCTAATTCTTTTTCTACAATATAAATAGTAAAGTTGTAAACCAAGAGATTTGAAAAATTTAAAATGCGGGATGTAGGTGTTCATGATTTTAGTAGTTACCCATAATTTCAACTTGTGCAGACTATGAGTGGGAAGAGAGCTAAGAGACTCTGTTGCTTTCCTTGGACCTCAATCCTCAACCTAGAAGTCATAACCCCTTTCTAAATCTCCAATACTAGTTAGAACTAAAAAACTTAGATTGAAAACCTAAATGGCAAAAATTGTACAATCTACAATCATCAATCTTGTCACTTTTATTGCATCTTGATGAAGACAGATATCTGATGTCAGTAGGACACATGTCACTTAATCGTTTGAAACTACAACTTTAGTCAGACACCCAAAATTACAACACTTATTAAATAATATGTTTTGCAGTTTACTCCAATTTAAATTTTAATTATACGTACTACTTAGTTGAGGGTTAATTCATGACATGTGCCTTGTTTCCATGGGACATTTGCAAATAGAGGTGATTGTTCCCCAAATCAGCCCGAAATACACCTTTGGTCGTTGATCTATGCTCATCCAATGGTCATTATTAGTCACTATCAGGTGTCGTGGGTCCCATTAATTTTTGCCTTGTTGGTAGTAGTACTCACCTAGTCACCTCACAAGTCACACGTCATCATCGAATGAAAATGACCGTGTGAGTGGACACACGTCATGATTCTGGAATGGGTTTTGCAAAAATGGGTTTTCTTTTCCCTTTCGGCCTTAAATATAGCTTCGTTCATTGATCTATAATCATCCAATGGTCATTGTTAGTCACTATCTGGTGTCGTGGCCCTGTGGGTCCCATTAACTTTTGCCTTATTAGTACTTACTACTAGTAGTCACCTCACGAGTCACACGTCATCATCGAATGACATTTTTGGTTGATCGTGTGAGTGGACACGTGTCATGATTCTGGAATGGGTCTGCAAAAATGGGGTTGCTTTTCCCTTTCATCTTGAAATCCACCGCACATCGTTGATCTGTGCTCATCCAATGGTAGTTATTTGCAACAGACATTGTTATAATGTTATTTTTTCCTTTTTAGATATTAATGGATAATAACATTTAAAGTTAATTAATTGAATAGTAACATTGTTAGTTCCTGTTATAGGCCTAGAACTATAGGCATCGATAGAACTTAACTAGTGATTAAATATCACAATTTTAGCCAATCAAAATACACTATTTTTTTAATAATATTACATTCTAATATTTCATAAACTTAAAAAGTAAAATATTTAACATTTCAAGTTTCTAAAATTATTTTTCTCCATCCTCATTAGCCAAAATAATTTAGCAATAAGGACGCTTTTCTAGGAGTGAGGTAAATTATTGCACCAGGTTCTAATGTTTGTCATTCTTATAAATTTTAACAATTCCTTAACCTAAAAATAAATATATTCAAATTATATAAGGTGGTGAACCATTTATAATTTTATATTATAATAGCTTTATATTTAAATATATTTTTAAATTGAATTAATGCTATTTTTATATTATTTAAAATATTACATTCATATCATATTATAATATATTCAAAGATTATATTATATTTATATTATTATATTTCTATTTCATATTAAAAATTATATTTATATTAATTATATTTTATATTATATTATAATTTATTTTTATTTTTATATTATTTAATGTTATTTAGATGTAATATTAAGTACTATATATTTATATTTATATTATTTTATGTTATATATTTATATTAAATTATATTAATTATAACATAATTATATTTATTTGTGCATTATTCTATGTTATAATTATATTTATATCAATATTAACAAATCATGCTCATATTTTTATGTGACAAACCTTACAAAGAAGTTAATAAAATTAATTAAGTTCAGATTTGTGACAAAGTTTAAACAACCCTGCTAACATTTTGGCAGGAACTTCGCTGCTCTGCAGCCTTGTTGAAGAGGTATATAGTATACTTAAAATGATAATTTTTATTGATTATAACTTTAACGTTGATGATAATTATAATCACATATAATTCTCATACCTTATAATTGGAAAACCGTAAATATATATACATTTAAAGTGTTTCACAAATAGGAATATAACATAATTAAATAAGAAGATTGTTAATGTTCTAAAATAAAATTAGTTTTTAAATAGTTTATGAATTCCCTTAAATTCGGTTGAGGTCATAGAGTAAATTACAACTGAGACAGCGTCACAGCAAGCAACATGGCTAGTGTCAGTTGAGCCCCCAAAAGCATAGATCGTCTATAAATAGCCCTCAATTCTTTCTCTAACCTTATTAATTCATCTGTCCTTCAAAATTATGTAAATCTTTCATATTAAATGCACGAGTGTGTGAAATTGGAAAAAAATGTCATGACATGTAACATTACCCAAATTTAATGTCAGTGATAATACATTTCTTTTATTAACTACAACTGTGATACATTATCAATCGTCCAGTGGACGGCGTCCACACAACCTACTAGTACTAACCAGTTGTAAGACTTGCTACGTGTAATACATTTAAAATGGTGTAATTTTATATCGATAATTAATTGGGTAAAAAATCCACACAACTTCCATTAATGGTTATCTTAATTTAGGAATTCTGACGATAATCGAGAAGGTAATGACATTTTAAATATTTAAATTTAAAAATAAAAATACCATCGCTTCCTTATTTCTACTGAAACATACTTACATGTCTAATACATAGATAAAGAAACTAATTAAAATATTGCAATCACATAGAAGTCTAAGAATCACTTTTTGTACCCATAAAACGCAAATTGAAATAAACTTGCAAAATTTTCATTATTTTTTTTCATAAAATTAGTAATTACATTGTCCAGTAAAAAGAGAAACCTACTATATCACTAGTAGTGGACCAGTGCTAGTGGCTCAGTGGTATGATTGTATAAACAAAAAACCAAAAAATGTGGTATGATTGTATAAAAAAAACTAAAAAATGTGGTATGTTTGTATCAAAAAAAGCCACTAGTGTTTTTCCCCTCCAGCTCCATCAAAGTAGAATTCTCCAGAGAGGATTAACTATGAGAATTCATTGAGCCAATCATATTTCCCCGCCTGAGCCTCCACTTCGTCAAGAAAAAACCACTTACAAAGAAAGTCCCTAGCAATCAACGCACATTTCCTATGGCGCTTCAACTGCCCGGCATTCAAGCCCAACAGAAAAGGTTGCATGACCACATTCTAGTCTGAGAGGAGAACCTTGGGTATTTCACTTGCCCAAGGGATCCCCACCCCTATTTCTGCAAACACGATAACATTAATGTTGTCCCCCAAGTATTCTTCTTTGAAAACCTTCCTCAGCAACATCAACATGTCCACCTTTTCTCCTTCGAGGTCAAAAAGAGATGCCAAAAAATGGGATGGAATGTTCATGTTCACTCGGTGCATGTCTTCATTGTGCAGAAACTCTTTGCCTAGCACCATTTTAACAGCCTCATTTATGAAAGGCCCACCCTCCCTACAAATTGATTCCAAGGTTTCGTCTGAGAATGAGCCCAAAAAGGCCTTCTAGGCATCCTTAGATGTGCATCTAAGCCTAATAGTAGTGTCCATCTAAATCTTGATTCTGCAAAAACTTAAAAATCAAATTATTTACAGACTAATGACCTAAACCAAAGGAAGCTACAACAATTTATGTAGAAAAGATGAATTGAGGAAGAAAGAAGATGGATCATCTATAAATAACCCTTGATTGATACATAGCAATTAATTATTCTTTATTTAATTGTATTAAATCTATTATCTTTAATCTTTCATATCTACCTATAAATCTTTCATGTAAATCTTTCCCATAAATGCATGCGTGTGAGAAATTTAAATCCATTGTCCTTAATCATTCATATCTGCTTGTAAATATTTCCCATAAATGCATACATGTCAGAAATTGGTGCATGTTGAGTGGATGGAAGTTAAAGAATGTCGCTTGTCACTGACAAGTTGCATTTATTTCTTACCGAGTTATGAGTTACCGTGTAAGTTGCAACATCATCCACCCTCCATGTGTGATGTTGTAATCAATGATCATGGTTATGGTGTAGGTTAAGGTTTGATACGTGTCGTGCTTATCAATACCAACATGTTGAGTCTACAAACAAGTTGACAACCCTAATTTGATACGTGTCAACATTCTAGCGACTTCCTGGAGAACTATGTTTCCTTCAAGAAATTGGGGTCGAAATTAAATTTCAGTCATTGATCTTGGATCATCAGACGATCTCAAATAATACATTTAACATTATAAAATCATGTCTGCAATAAAATTGTGTCCCATCTTTTAAAAATCACCAATAAATTATTTTTTCCCATAATTAACAAACGATTAGCCAATAACATAAATAAATTTTCAAATGGTACATAAAATTTGCCATTACAATTTTTTTTCCCTTCAAAAGAAAATCATTCACCTCATATATTATAATTTTTTTACTTCAAAAAAAAAAAAACTGCCTCATAAAATATATATTTTCCCCCGCATGACTGTATAATTCGTCAGGAATTTATGGAATTTTCATTCGGCAAAGAAAAAATCACCAATACAAACTATGAAAAATCACGGATTTGAAAAAAAAATTGTCTTCATTAAGAAAAATTTCCCCCTAAAATAATGTACGATTCACCAGGATTTTACACTTTTTCCTAAGAGGGGGTTTCTTAAAGTTATCCATGTTTGTAGTTTCCCGGAGGGGGATAATAATGGTAAACTAACAAGCCCATATGTTGAAAAGAATGGTAATTAAATTTCATATTTAATGTAAAATTTCACGAATCAAATTGGCACAAATGAAAGATTAAACCATTATTTCAGAGATTTTTTGGGATAATTTAAAGGTAACCTCATGCTTAAAGAAACAAAAGAAAAATTGCAAGGAGGAAGTGATACACGAGGTAATTGGGGTTTTCTCAAATTTGAAGTTGTAGAAGATTCAGATTCGAAGAGGTGAGTTTGATGCTATTTATTCCTGCTAATATTTTAGAGTGGTAGCTTGTCTGAGATTTTTGTTGTTTGTTAAGCTAGTATGAGAATTGTTTCCATGAGGAAGACATTTCAAATTTTTTAACATGAGTCCAGTCTTGTTTTCTCTTCCCATGAATGCAAAGACACATGTCTAGTTCAATATGATTTGGATTATTTTGTAAGGACCAAAAAACCTACCGAGTCTTCTATTATGGAAATAATTGTAGAGAGTGGCATAGTTAAAGCCGCAACATTTCCCTTAGTTGTATTATGCCCTGAGCTTGCCAGAGAATGCATGAATAGATACAACCCAAAGAATAGGTGTATTAGGAAAGTTGATGGAGATATTTTTCTGCCTATTAATAGAGAAACCATCATAGCTACCATGGGAATTCTAGTGAAAGAGACCTATTCTAATTTTACCATGGTATTGTTTGTCTTGCTTCTTTGAGATGAAACAATAATAAAAAAGTGTCATTGCTAGAAGTTGGTTAATTAAATTCTAGAAAGGAGGGTCAAGACTAACCCGACCACTCACGAGGGAGCATATGAAACCTCATGTAGGAGATTTGATAGTTTTGTTACACGGAGTTAGGGGTTCCCAACTAGCCTTTTATTTTTAGGACTGGATGTATTTCTTTATTCAAGTTATTCTGGAAGGAACCCAATTTCTAGATTGGGGAGAGATAATTGTTGAAGAAATGCATGATCAATTAAACAATGGTTGTTTTGGGCATTAGGGATTTTACATGACCTCATATTTATTTTACTATTTGGCATGCACAAGAGAATGGACAAGCTTACATCATGGTTTGTATACAAAAGGCATCAAAGTCTATGAATATTACCCACACTTGCAGAGGAAAAGGAGTTATGAAAATTACAGAAGAGTACATGATGTGTTTACTAGCAGGTTGACTCATGAGATGGTGGGAAATTTGCACAAAATAATGTCCAAGGAAGTCATTCGCCTAAGTATTTATGGCAGCTACTATACACAATTTCCTTATTTCATGTATATCAGGGTGGGCAGATTTGAAGATGAACCTGTAAGATTACCCAAGTATGCTCTAGATTGTTTCATATTAGTTGATTTGTGCAGACAGCTTTCTCATGTAAGTAAGATGTACTCACCAAAGAAGGATCTAGGTATCTCTTTTCTAATAGAATTGGGATTGTGTGAATGCAAGTCTATTTCAAATGCTCTTAATTTGGAATTAGATTTGATAAAATTCAAATTTTAGTTTTATAAAGCAAGAGTCAACTTTGACAAAATGGGTTTTTCTAGAGAGAACCTAAACTTAAGAAAAAAAATTCTTGCCTCTCCCACAAATGGAAGATTATTGGGAAAATGAGATGGAAGTTGGAAGAAGATTATGGAACAGATTTACTCTGCACCAAATTGTTGGTATGAGATTGAAGATGGACACAGAGGAATCAAAGAAGATGGGAGCTCTTTGATAGACCTTTTATATGATCAGATTAAATTATTGTCAGTTCCAGAGGTTGATTGGTCAGAGCCAGATAAAGATAATGTGAAAATGAGTACATTTCTTTATCTTACAAAGAATTGAAAATTGGTTAAGGGAATAGAGGGTTGGCCAATCCCAAGCTTCTAAAAAGAAAGTTGTGAAGGCTCCTAAAGAGCGCAAACCTCATGTTTCTTTTGGTGACCAAAGTGTTCAAATTTGTGATGTAGGTAAATCCAAGGTTGAGAGAAAGAAACCTTCCATCAATAAAAAGTCTAAAAGTACCTTGGTGGTTACTTCCCCTATTCGAGTAACTAGATCCAAGTCTAAGAGAAAGTACAAGAAAGGAAACATTGAAGAAACAGTCATTGATCTGGATTCAGGCAAAGAAGGTGAAAAGAAGATGGTTAATCAAGAGATATATTTTTTTAAATGGATACAGGCTTTCAAATAGAGATGACCTTCGACCTCGATGACACAATTGATTTTGTGGAATCACTGGCTATGGTCAATCAGAATCTCACCCAGCCTTCTTCTGACAAAGGTAAACCCAACAATACTTCCAAGTGGCTGGAAGTTATAGTGAGTAAGAAAATGAACATTTTTCTAGTTACTCTACCACTAGATGATATGGTTAGTAAATGCTTGGAGAAGACCCCCATATCTAAGAAATTGAAAGTCACTTCAAGGATGGAAGTGGATTCTAAAACAGGGAACTGGTTTTTAGAAATAGCTAAACCACTCACCAAAGATGAAGTTCAAGAGCCCACTGCTATTGACTTTGAAGTGGAAAAGGTAAATCTTTAGTGGTAACTAGAATCTTGGAGCGGTAACTAGAGACGCAAATAATTATCATTTCAAAGTCTCTACAGAGAAGATTTTAAATTAGGTTGTGGAAAGATGGTAAAGATAAAAAGGAGTTGAAATAGATGCTAAAAGTAATGGTTGAATACATTAATGTTATTTTTTGTTCAAACCCACAACCAATTTATCAGGAACTTGGCGTCCTTTGATCCCAAGTCCCTAGTCAACCAAAAGTTCCTCAGTCAAATTCACCGAGGGAAAATGGTAGTAGGAGTATTTGATGAATGGCTAGAAAGTATAATCCAGCAGGGAAAGAAACATATCATAGAATCAAGGGAAGTTTAGACTGGTATAGTTGCGGCTACAAGAGAACTGGAAACACAAGTCTCAGCTTGGGAGAAGGAAGAAAATAAATGGACCAATGTAGCACTTGAGATGAATGAAATCCAAAAATATGGAGTTTCTAAATTCCTATTAGAGAATCCCTTGAAAAATATTGACGAGAATGTCCTATATACTTGCAAAAAGAACAGAGAATGGAGGAACTCAATGCTAAAATAGGGGAAGGTAGAGTTTTCTAAAATTGGAAAGGAATTAAATGATCTCACTCAATCTCTTCTAACTGACCTATGTTTTAATAATGTGATGTATGTCAGTGAAGATGGCAATATGAATCAAGATGTGGATGTAGTGCTCAAGACAATAAAAGGAGAAATTGAAGAATTGAAGGAAGAAAAATCTCCCACGATTAAATATTTCTCAAAGATGGCACACGCAGAGGCCTTACTTTACGTATGTTTCTAGACCATCTACCAGCGTGAGCGGCGAAGATCATGGAGATAAAGAGGGAAAAAAAAGTGTGGGGACAACGAATAGACCACATAAACATTTCAAATGTTCAGGCAATTCAGGAATTTGTTAATACCTATAGGGCCCGTTTGGTGCATGGAATACCAAATGCCAGATATAGTCAATTCTAGAATATGCTGCAATTCTGGAAGATACAAATTCTGAAAATGATTTCCGGAATATGGGATGACCTGTTTGGTTCACCCGGAAGATGACTAAGAAGATGCATAAGGAATTTTAATTATGTATTTTAATTTCTTTAAATTCGTGTGTATACATCTATATATATACACACATACATGTGTGTATATATACATATATGCACACATGTGTATATATACACATATACACGTGTGTGTATATGTGTATACATGTATATACACACATATACACAGGTGCACACATGTGTATATATACACACATACACACATACACACACATGCATTTATATATACACACGTGTATATATACACACATGTGTATATATGCACACGTGTATATATGCACATGTGTATATACACACACACATACATGTATGTGTATATACACACATACACATATATATACACATACATGTGTGTATATACACACATGTGTATATATATACACAAATACACATGTGTGTATATACATATACACACATTTGTATATATATACACACATATACACACGTGTGTGTATATACACATATGTATATACACACATATGTATATACACACATGTATATATATACATCCTTATATATATACACAAATACACACGTGTGTATATACACACATATACATATACACACATGTATATATATACATCCTTATAGCAATATAATATACATCCTTATAGTCACGGATCCCACGAAATATTAAATTTAGTTTTATAAAAATTGGAATTAGAAATTGGAATTTCCAATTCCACCTATTTGAGTGGAAGATGAAATGCCCATTTTGGGGGCAAAATTGAAATTTCGAAATTCTAATTCCAATTTTTTGGATGGGCACAAACATGGAATTACATTATCCGGAAATCTAATTCCGAAATTAGAGCTCATATTCCATGCACCAAACGGGCCCATAATGAATGGAAGGTAACACGTACCCCTCAAGTTCAACAAGATAATCCACCAGATTAGGAAAAACAATCTCATTATAGTCGCATCACCACATTTTTGTGTTTAATTACATGAATGTTTAGTGATCTTTGTTGGTAGTTAATTTTTGGTAGTTCTTAAGTTTAGTTACTCTGAACTCGAGTTAAGGGATCTCGAGAAATTAATTTTTGGTGATGTAAAAGACTATATATATGAAATCATTTTAATAGCCCATTAAATCCTAGAAGCATTAGCATTTTCCTTCTTATAAGCTTTTATAACATAAGAACCTGGACTCTTAGGGATGATCTTTTTCAATCCAGTAGCCCTTGCTATCTGCAAATCATGAAAACACACATTAGACTCTCAGATTTTAAATTCTATAACAAAGATTCAAATGCGATAAAACAAACATCAGATGTTACGGTATTTAGATCGAATGCACTACAATTTAAATAAAATGCGATGCAATTTAATTTAAATGTGATATTCAAACTCTCAAATGCAATATCCTTTAATTCATATGCGTTGAACTTTATGTTGAATGTGATACTCTGTCAATTTGCAAAAACTTGCAAGCAACGAGTGTAAAAATGATGATCAGAACCTGCAAGTTTGAATGTGATAATACAGATAACAAATGCACCAATATATATATCATTCAAATGTGATATAATTTGAATTAAAGGTGATGATATTTCTGGAAAATGCAATGCTATTTGGTTCAGGTGTGATGGAATTCGTTGCATATGTGATAAACTTTAAATTAGATGTGCGATTCTGCCATATTTTTGTAACCTGCAACTCAAATCTGCAAAAGAAATTTGATAGAATGGATTGGTTTGGTAGGGTGTGGCCTCTACGGTGGGCACTAATAAATGTGTGCAATTTTGTGAATTATAAACGATAAGGAGACATTAGTATGAGCATTATATCAAACATATGATAAAGAACTGGATAAAAGCATGAAAGAACGATTCAAGAATGTCCCATTGCTCTCTAATCCTAAGGATCTATTAGATTTAGCTCTCAGCTACAATAAAGCTTATAGACTTGACAACTTAGGAAATGAGAAATGATGTTATGAATGATGATCTATGCTAAAATGGATGCACAATTAAGCTTAATTGATGAAGAACAATGCAATTTGATCTATGAAATCAACTAAACTAAATTGAGATGCAATTAAACTAAAATTGACATGACAACAATGCTCAAAGCACTTTTCTATGCTAAAACTGCTATAATACAATTGCTAGAATGAGAATGGAATGCATCTTATTTATAGGATTTTATAAGGTCTTTGGGGTAAGTTACGGCTAACCATGGTCACTTGGTATAGTTTGAGTTGAGGGGATGATGTGTCCTCTATGAATGGTCAATATTTCTTGATAGGAATGAATGGCTAGGATAGAAAAGGCTATTTGTGATCCATGTGAGCTTATCCATTCTCTCTCATTGGTTGTTGATCTTTTGTCCTTTTGTGGTTGGTGAGAGATTTTTGGATTTAATTAATTCAAAAGAATTAATTATTTTAGCCATAGGTGAGGTGTCATGTGGTGAGGTGAATAGACATGAATGGGTTGGATTTTGGATTTAACTGAAAGAATTAATTAATTGATGATGAGCTATAAAATTAAATATTTAATTCAATTACATAGTAGAGGAAATTTGATTTTAATTAATTAAATTTCTTGAATTTAATTAATGTTTGATCTTGGCCATTTTTAGGTGTATACAATTACCTTGTAGTAAAGCTATGTAACTATCAAACCAATGCTCTTCACATGACCACACATGAATTAATATTCTTGTTTTGGTCCCTGATGAAAGGAAACTAAAAGGTAAATAAGTAGGATTTGAGTCCTCACAAAAGTAGTATCTTGTATGTTCTCTCTTCAAAGTCTATATACCTATAGACTTTCATCCTTGATTAATGTGTGTTGACATAACATAAAAAATGGTTATCTTTAGTAGATGTCCATTTTGTCTTTAAAAGGAAGACTTAAATGTAGTCAATGTTAAAACTAGAAGTTATCTAACTTAATATGTTATATTTAGAATAATTTGATGGTCTACCTACTCGAGAAATAGTCAGATTTATAACTATATTGTGATCTTTGCATTGTATCTTAATTTAGTGTGTTATATATAATATGCCACGAGTCTAATGGACTACAATCAAATAAAATATTAGACTAAATTTTGGCAACTTGTTTGGAGTGTTACACATGAATACATAGATACAACATCAAAGGAGATCTTGTAACACACAAACTCTACAAAAAAAAAAAAAGTTGTAACATATGTGAATTATTTTTTTGTTAAAAAGTCTTATCATTTTAAAATACATTTAATAAAAAATTGATCAATAATTTCAAATATTTTATTAATAAAATCATAGACGATTACATTTCAAGTGTGATTATAGAGCTTTAATAAATTTTAATTTAATGATAAATCTCTACAACTTCAAAGAAAAGTTGTATTTAAAGCATATCCAAAAATTCTTTGGATGTGGCTCACATTTTTAATAATGAATTCTCTTTTTTAACATCTCTTTATTTTGATGATACTTTTATGTTATAGATGCATGTCCTCCTCTCTATGGGCTTTAAGTAGCTTTTGCATTAACCATCAAGGTATTCTCTTGTTGTGCCTACATAAGCCATGCCATAAATAGGGAGACTATGTCATTTTTGATGTAGTAGTGGTAGGAGGAAGTCATGAGATCTTCCCTAAGAATCACCTTAATGGCCTCTAATTCTTTCGACTACAAGGCTTTGAAATTCTTATGCAGGAAGTGATCAATGATTTTTCCTCGAAATGCAATATGTAGTTCCTTCAAATCGATACTAATCATTGAGTTCATTTCACAATGTGCCATCCACAAGCTTCATAGGGAAGAGAGGTATCGCTTGTTTCCATGAGCATCCTCAACAATAAACATGAGGGAAGATAGGTATCACTCATTTGCATTGTCCATAATCATGTCAATCACCAACTTTGGATAGTATGTCAACCTTTGTATTGCCTTCTTGGTACATGTTAGAGAGCTTGAAATCCTGAATATGAGAGAGGCTTTCCCATATTTGTGGGATAAATTTCTTAAGTTTACAACTAGGGGTATCTCAATGACAAATGGTGTCAGTGACTATCAATGAATCTCCTTCTACATACAACTTCTTGAAGTCATATCGTCTACACATCATTAACCCATCTATGCCCCCTCAAACTCAGTCCCAACTATAATCATCACACACTAACGACTGACTCCTAGGATAAAAGTGTTAAATACTCAAAGTTGACTTACTTTTTCCAAGCTTTTTCCTTAGTGTGTGATGGTTAAGGCTGGCCAAAACTCAGCTTCATTGTTTATCTTTTGGCCTTCATTGTTGTACCATCAACAATGAATACAACCGGTTCCTAAGGGTCTAGATTACCCCAAGATGTACCATCAAAATTTACTTAAGTGACATTTACTACACATTTGATATTGGATTGGAAGAGATATCTAGACACCTAGACCTATAAATAAGATATAATATTGTATTTTATATCAATAAAATATAGTTGATCTTAAGAGTTTACAAAACAATAATGATAACAATGTGGAAGCAATACAACATAAGATACAACTCAATTTTAGTTAACAACTCTCAAGGGTTCCATGACGTAGAATTATGTATACATTAACTAATTATTTTAGATTAAGTATAATTACAAATCTCGCATATACAAATGAATAACATGTTGGAATCATTTGTCGTTGCACCAAAAAGCTCAAACTTTTAATGCTCGATAAAAATGTCAAATTTAACTCGATCCACAGGAGGCAGTTAAGCCATGTCACAAATCTCCAAGGAGGTGCTGACCACCAAGTCAACAATCTCCCCCTCAGCATCGACTGAGCCTTCAGCACCCACTGAAGGGAGACTCGAACCCGTGACCCAAGGCTCTGATACCAATTGTTGGAATCATTTGTCGTTGCACCAAAAGCTCAAAATTTCAATGCCTGATACAAATGTCAAATTTAACTTGATCCACGGGAGGCAATTAAGCCATGTCACAAATCTCCAGGGAGTGTTGACCACCAAGTCAACATAACAAGTACAGCCTCATATAAAAGAAACATGGATACAACCAATACCATAAGGTATACTATTAGAATTTAATCTTTCCTTGGTAAATTATGTATTTAAAGGATAAACCAAGGTATCCTATTGTATTCATCCTCTAGTCCAAGTGGGAGGACATGTCATATTTGTAATTTTTTTTATTAAGGAAAATCGATATTCCTCCTTATGAGGAATCCTACACTTGTCTCACACACTAGTGAAATGTGGCATACATAGAAATGGGAGTTACAAGTAACTCCTTTCTCACATCTCTATTAAAAGAGATGACTCTCCTTCTCTCCATATGAGATACTTCTTCTTCTTGATTATTATTGTATGAGCTAAGCTCTCACTCTCTCATTCTCTCTCATTCTTAGGCTTTTTTGCCACATTCATTATATCACGGGGTTTTTTATACTTTTCCCCCTTCAAAATATTGTCTCCTTGTTGCCTTGTGCTTTGGTGAATGCTCCTAGTTTTGTGATTATTCATGGTAAATCTTCTTTTCCTTACTCATTGATTAAACAATTTCCTAACTCTCTATATTTTGTTATTATTTTAACATGGTATCAGAGTAGGTTGGTTTAATCATGTTTTGAGTGTGTAGGTAAAGGAGCTACCATATCTTGGTGCACTCCAAATTCGGAGACGTTGTTTAAAAGAGTATTGATTCTCTTCTCCTCGGTTATTTTTTATTATTATTTCTATCACTAATTAATATTGTATTTTTAAAATAAAAAAATTATATCAAAATTTAATATTATAATCAAAATTCTATATTATAATTTTTTTAATATTATAATATTAAAAAAAAAGGAATTTAAAGATTTAAAAGTTTACTTTTTATTCTTAGTTCTAATTTCGGTTAATGCATGTATAGAATATTTTTTCAAATTGCAATTATTTGTTTCTAATTTCTAATCATTACATGCGTTTTGGAGATATATCCTTACATGCATTTTTTTCTGCCTCTTCTTTGCATGCTCTATTGCCTTCATCATTACTTACGTTTTCTTTGCTTGCATGTGTTTCTTTCCAAAAATCTATATAGTTGTTTGTAATTTCTATCCCCTCTATTCTGAAGTGCATTTATTGAGGACGCTTAACATGAGATAAGGCATTTTTTTTCAAAAGCTTTTTCGGATTCCTTTTGCATGCGTTGTTGTTTTATCTTGTTTCCTTGAATGTTAGTAACATTCTTAAGATATATGTTTTAGTTCTTCTCTGTTTAGCTTGTGTCTGTGTCTTTAATAGCGCAGTGTTCTAGTTTTGGTTCTCTTTTTTGGTCCCTCCTTTTATCGGTGGTTTAAGCCTTTCTTTCTTCTTAAGTTTTGTTCTTTTCATTCCTTTTAAGTTTAAGTTCTATTGGAGGTTTTTTGGTCTATGTTTTTTAGCAATCCCTATCTCTGCTCATGGTACTACACAGGCCGCGTGGTGCCATTGAGAGTAAGGGGTGTGCAGTTCTGAAAAGTTCAAAAACTTTGGATTCTTTTGATTGAAGCAACATGTGTTCAGGATCTGTTTTGGTCCGTGAGCTACATATCTGGAAATCGGCCAACATTTCCTACGATTGCCTTTATTCAATATGTAATTCCTTGGCTATTGACTGGTATTTCATGCATAGTTTTTTCTATATTCAAGCCTTCATTTTCCATTTTCTGGTATTTATTAGCTGAAACCTTTAATACCAAAACCTTTTGAGTCTCTCTCTTACCCCTTTTTCATTTTCATTTTTTTCAGTTCATCGTAAAAGTAAATGCAATAACTTTGCTCATTTCAGCATTGAAAATCTTCATCTATTTGTTATCCTTGCTTTGATCCTCTGTTTTGTTCGCTCTCGCCCAAAGCCCATTCCCTTATCCTCTTTTGATCCAGTTTTGTTTTCCATTTGAAGGCTTCTTCGCTTTTTTGCCTCTTCTTTTTTCATATTCGTGTGCTGTGAGGCTACTAAGATTTTACTTGCCATTAAAGTATTTGCACATGCAGGCAGAAATAGCGTTGTTGTTCTTGGAGAGTTTAATTCTTGTAATACTGTTATCGCCCTCTTTATCGTAGTTGGTTTCGTGTTTTTTATTATCTATTCGATTGCATGCTGGCGGATGTATCAAGTACAACACTTTAGAAGCCCGCTGATTCTATCACAGGCAGACAAAGTATTGAAAAATATTAGATAGAGGTTTATTTTTTTTAGATTCGGTTCTTTTTAGATTTGCCTTCCCTCTGTTGGTTAGATTTGTAATGGCCAAGGAATATTATTTTTCTGGTGGTAACGCTTCATCTGCATTATTGTTCCTTTTTGTTTCTCTGCATGTTAGTTTTTTTGGAACCGTTGCCTTGTGTAAAGTTTATTTTACTAACGTAAGCTTGAAGAATGAAAGAAAATTAAATAAAAAGTTGAATTCAATAGTAAGTTCTTTCTTTTTTCTAAGTTAAGTTTTCTACTTTAGATTATGAAGTAACTTTTTAAAAATTAAGAATCTATAAAGCATCTTTGGATACTTTTCTAATTTTAATTTTTTTTCATTAGAAATCAAACTAAAATCTTTTTTGAATTTGGGATTTTAAAAAAAAAATAGTTTAATATTATATTCTTTATAAAAGTTCTTTTAATAGTTTTTTTTTAATCTGGTTGTGTTCTTAAGTCATTTTTTTAGTTCAAGTTTTTAATTAAAGTTTTTTTAGTTAGATTCAATTTTTTTTTATTTTTTTAATTCCCGGTTACTAATCTAGCATTATATTTACCCGGTCCTTATTTTTTTGCTAACGTTTGTTTTGCAGGATTGTGTTGCCTTTTCATTATTATCAGGTTTATGTAGTTTATTTTTGTTTCCTTGCAGTTCTTACGTTTTTTCTTTTGCATGCAATAAATTTAGTTTTCTTTCTCTTTGCATGCAAGAGATTCTTGTCGTTATTTGTTAATCAATAACAGCTTAACCGAGATCTGTTTACTCTTAGTGTTCTTAGTTTCAATTTTTTCCTCTGGTTGTTGTTTTTCCCTTGCATGCCTTCTTGGCGTAAGCTTTTATAGCTTTCTGTTGTTGCATGCAAGTGTATATAGTTTGATCTGAGTTTCTTTTCTGAGTTATGATAATAAAAAAATTTAGTTGAGGTGTTCTTGTCTTTTTTTTTTATATTTAACCATGACCACCCTGATGCCAGAAATAAAGTTAACTAGTACAAATTATCATGCATGGAAAACGCACATGACCTTCATCTTTAGATTTAGACATATTTTAGATATTGCAACTGATGTCAGTTCAAAACCAGCAGCCTCTACTCCTCAAGCTGACCAAACTACTTGGCAGACTAAAAATGAGGAAGCACTTGGTTTAATTAGAATCTCCTTAAGTCCTAAATTGTATGTCTTAATTTCTACCTATACAGAAGCTCATCAAGCTTGGGACATCCTGAAAAATACCTATGACAGTGCAGATGAGACTCAAAAAATTTAGCTTCAAGACCAACTTGAAGACCTCAGGGATACTGATTTCAACTCTGTTGATGATTTCTTGCTCAAGTTTGATTCAATTAAAGTTTTACCAACTGGTTTACAAGTTCCTCTTTCTGATTTAAGGATAATCCACATTATTATTCGTAAATGTTTGCCTAGACAATTTCAACAATTTATTACAAATATTTACTCTCAGTTAACTATTCCTTCTTTAGCATCTCAATTAACTTATGTCATCTTTCAAAATATGTTGCGTCAAGAAGAAGCAAAGTCAATTCAATTTGGCATACTTAAAACTCACGAACATGCATATGTCTCTCAAAGTCACAATAACAATAGATCTTCTAACACTAATCAAAATAACCAAAACTATCAAAGATCTAACAATACTAATAATTCAAATAATAACTCAGGCCAAGAATTTAATGATCATTACAATTCTAGGCCTTCCAATAACTATCATAATAATAATCAGTCAAATAGGCCACATTGCACCTATTGCGATAAAAATGGTCACTTAATACATAACTGTTTTAAGAAACAAAAGGATGATCAACATAATTCTCAAAATTACTCAAATGGAAAACCTAATGGAAATCAATCTCATTCTGCTTTTACTATCTATTTTAATGCTTCTAAACCACTTGAATGGATTATTGATAGTGGTGCATCTCAACATGTTACATCTCATAAGGAAGTCTTTGATTTTTTGCGACCTGATTCTATGAATATTCATGTTTCTTTAGCTGATAATCAGTGTTGTCAAGTTGAAGGAACTGGTAATGTTTCTGTTCCAAATGGTAAATTACATGATGTGCTTTATGTTCCTGATTTGAAAGCTAACCTTATTTTTGTTCTGCAATTATGTCAAGATTATAAGGTTGAGTTTCATAAAAATAATTTCCATATCATTGATCCCACTACTGATCAAATAGTTGTTGATGCTAAATTGGATGATGATAATCTCTTTAAATTTTATCAATTTTCCTCTCCTAGATATTCATTATTTACTACTATTGATTTTCACATTTGGCATGAGAGGCTAGGACATTTAAATTCTGATTATATCTCATTAATGCAAAAAGAAAATATGGTAGATGGGCTACCTAAATTTACTCCTAAGTTTGATTGCAATGGATGTATAAGTGGTAAAATGCATAGAGAATCCTTTCCCCATAAATCATCTTGGAAAGCTAATAATAAGTTAGTTCTAATTCATAGTGATCTTTTAGATCCTATGGAAAATTCTTCTATTTCAGGCTCTAAATATGCTTTAACTTTTGTTGATGATTATTCTCGTAGAACTTGGATTTATTTCTTACATAGTATAGATCAAGTCTTTGATATTTTTGCTAAATTTCATGTTTTTGTAGAAAGACAAAGTGATTGTAAAATTCATATTTTTAGGACTGATAATGGTACTAAATATGTTAATCATGCTTTCCATTCTTACTTAAGATCTTTTGGTATCAAACATGAGCTTACCATTCCTTATACACCAGAACAGAATGGTATGGCAGAACGGAAGCATAAAACAATAGTAGAAATGGGTAGATGTTTTTTACATGCTAGAAATATGGATTATAAATTTTGGGCTGAAGCCATGGCATGTGCCACCTATATTCTTAATAGAACTCCTACTAAGGCCCTACTAAATAAAACTCCTGAAGAAGTTTGGTCAAGAAGAAAACCCAATTTGTCTCAATTACAGATTTTTGGCTCCACTGCTTATGTGCACACACCTAAACAGAAAAGGAAAAATTTAGATCCTAAATCCTCACCTCATATATTTGTTGGCTATTCTGAGAACACTAAAGGTTATAGATTTTATGATCCTCTTACTAATAAAGTTCACATAGCTAGAGATGTTTGCATTGCTAAAAATGGTGTCCATGACTATTCTCATATTTCAGATTCTGATTTTAGTCATAGCAACATAGTTCTTGTGGAGGACCAACCTCCGTCTCTCAACCCTACTCCTCAAATTTCTACTCCTAATGTTTCTTCTCCTTCTGTTTCTGCTCCTAACTCTAAGGATAATACTAAGGATAATGACGAACATAAAGATAGTAATGATACTCCTAATGATTTTGTTCCTTCTAGTAGTAGCAGTGATGATGATGATGATGGTAATAATCTGTTTACTCCTAGTAATATTTTTGTTAATTCTAGGAGAAATCCTAAATGGTTTAAAGATTTACTTAATGAAGGTGATGATTACATTGCTAGAATGGGTGGACTTAAACCTAGAAGGATAAACTACTGCAATTATGCTCTTATGACTTCTCTCTCTAAATCTAATGATCCTCAAACCTTTAATCAAGCTAAAAATCAACCTCATTGGAAAACTGTTATGCAAGAAGAATATGACTCTTTGATTTCTAATAACACTTGGGATCTCGTTCCTTTACCTCATGGTAGAAATTTGGTTTCCTGTAAATGGTTATATAAAACTAAGTTAAATTCCAATAATGAAATTAGTAAATTTAAGGCTAGATTATTTGCACGTGGTTTTTCTCAAGTTGAAGGAATAGACTATACTGAAACATTTGCTCCTGTTGCTAAAATGCCTACCATTAAAGTTGTTATTGCTTTAGCTGCAAAAATGAATTGGCCTATGCACCAAATGGATGTTAAAAGTGATTTCTTGAATGGTGATTTGTATGAAGAAATATACATGTCTCAACCCCCTGATTTTATTCAACAAGGTAATGAACATTTAGTATGTAAACTCCAGAAGTCTATTTATGGTTTAAAACAATCTCCTAGAGAGTGGTATTCCAAAATTAATGCTTTCTTTATTTCTCAAAGTTTTGAAAGAAGTCAAAATGATCCTAACTTGTATATCAAGCATAGTGAAGATGACATTATTATTATTATTCTGTATGTTGATGATTTGATTCTTACTTCTAGTTCTAACTAGTTAATTTTTGATATTAAGTTCCTACTCAACCAAAAATTTCAAATGACAGATTTAGGTTTTTTACATTATTTCTTAGGAATGCAAATTTGGAAAACCCCTAAGGGTATTTTTATCTCTCAAAGTAAATATGCTAAAGATCTCCTAGATAGATTTCATATGAATGATGCTAATCCTGTTTCAATTCCATGTGATTTAGGAACTAAGTTAATGATAGATATGGAATCTCCTTTCATAGATGCTACTCCTTATAGAAAACTTGTAGGTAGTTTAATTTATCTAACCCTCACTAGACCTGATTTATCTTTTAGTGTTGGTTTAGTTTCAAGATTCATGTCCAAATCTCAACAAACTCATTTCAAAATTGCTAAAAGAATATTACGTTACATTAAAGGAACTATTAACTTAGAATTATTTTATGATGCAAATTCTGATTTTTCTTTAAAAGGCTTTACTGATTCAGATCTAGGTGGAGACCTCAATGATGGGAAATCTACTTTTGGGTATTGTTTTTCTCTTGGTTCAAGTTCTATATCTTGGAAAAGTAAAAAAGAACAATCTGTATCTCTACGTTCTGCCGAAGTTGAATATAAAAGTTGTACTCATGCCTCTAAAGAAGCTCTATGGCTTAGAAGAATACTTGAAGATTTGGGTCTACCTCAACAAGAAACTACACCATTGTATTGTGACAATCAAAATGCAATAGCCTTGGAAAAGAATCTAGTTTACCATGCAAAGTCAAAGCACATTTCTCTCCACCACCATTTCATTAGAGAGCACATTGCAGAAAAGAAAGTTTCCCTCTTCCATTGCAAATTAAGGTGAAGATCAAGTTGCAGATATTTTGACAAAACCTCTTTCTAGAGAGAAATTTGAATTTCATTGTAACAATTTGGGTTTGATACCCCTTGATGTAATTACCCCAAGTAAAGATTAAAGGGGGGTGTTAGAATTTAATCTTTTTTGGTAAATTATGTATTTAAAGGATAAACCAAGGTATCCTATTGTATTCGTCCTCTAGTCCAAGTGGGAGGACATGTCATATTTATAATTTTCTTTATTAAGAAAAATAGATATTCCTCCTTATGAGGAATCTTACACTTGTCTCACACACTAGTGAAATGTGGCATGCATAGAAATGGGAGTTACAAGGAACTCCTTTCTCACATCTCTATTAAAAGAGATGGCTCTCCTTCTCTTCATATGAGATACTTCTTCTTGATTATTATTGTACATGAGCTAAGCTCTCACTCTCTCATTCTTAGGCATTTTTGCCACATTCATTATATCACGTGAATTTTTTTATGCTTTTCCCCCTTCAAAATATTGTCTCCTTGTTGCCTTGTGCTTTGGTGAATGCTTCTAGTTTTGTTATTATTCATGTTAATCTTCTTTTCCTTGCTCATTGATTAAACAATTTCCTAACTCTCAATATTTTGTTATTATTTTAACATATACACAATGAAACAACATCCTCTACACAAGTCACATGGTATGTAACAATAACCAAGTACAAAGTATAGTACAATATCCCAAAAGAATCACACCTAAAGCATTGAACAAGGTACAAATAAAAAAGCATCATAAGGTAGAATATGAACAAGCCTCCAATGAAGAACAAGAAAAAGGTAACATCAACAAGAATCATCCAACGCCAATACGGGAACATCAGAGTCTCAAATGGTAAAAGAATCACTGTCACTCAACCTCGTGGAACCAAAGTTCCACTCCCACCATGTTGAGGAAATAACAACATACCCCACTTGGATAATAATCACAAAATCCAACACCATAAAATAAATAAGCAATGGATCCTGGAAGCTCTCTATCTCAAAAGGTACCACCAACTAATGATAAATAAAAGATAATAAATATCAAAATACCAACAAGTACCAATACCAACATCACATACCAAAATCAACCACCAGCTACCAAATACCAAACAAATACCAACCACTAGATAATACTAACCACCTTAGGAAAATGTAGAAACTACAAAGGAGACTTAGAAATCATACTATGAGAATGTCATCACATAGTCATCTACTTGAATTACCCTAGACTGGTCACTTTGGACCTCAAACCCTCAAGCATTGAGTTACCTTGGACTGGCCACTCTAGGCCCCAGACCCTCAATACAATCCTTGCGGAACTAGAATACCCTCTCATGAAGATGAGCAACTCCAATCATACCTACTCTCTTGGTATCATCTCATTCCCGTCTTTAGCCTATACAAGCGCTCAAGGCATGGGTGAGACATTATCACTAATTATGTTTCTAATGAGCTCTCCAAATTTTAATTACAAAGTTATCACTTATTAATAAACTTACGATAGGTTACCCTAGTACTGACCACTTTGGGTCCCAAACCCCTATTGTAAGCCACTCCCCTAAGATGCACCTATTTAACCTCCCCTAGACTCAATAAAGTCAAGAACATCCAAGATAATAATTAAGATTCTCAAATTAGTTCCTTAATAGAACATGAACACACTGGTTCCCACATAACCACAACATCATTAAACACACTCTCAAAGTGTTCTCATAATCATGAGCTTCAACAGAACATAGTTGGATAACAAAAATCGAGACCATCACAAACACCACAGTGCATATAAAAAGGATCAACAAAAAACACATCCCAAGCCTCTGGTTCATATTTCCTAAAAACTAGACTTAAATTTCCCAACCAACAACAAAATTACCAAGATAATCGCATAATAAATTATGAATCAAAGATTCCCAAACATTTGGTTTAATAAAACATTCATACTTGGTTTAAATAAAAAAATCAATTAACAACAACACCAACTTAACCAAAAATTCACACACATATTATAACTAAAACATCTACATATACAAGTATAAAAAATAAATATTTTAAACAAACAATAATATTTATTTAATAAATATTAATATAAATTAATAATATTGATTAATTAATACTAATATTAATTAATATTTAATATTTAATTAATATTAATAATATAAATTAATATTAATAATAATATAAATTAATTTTAATAATAATGTATATTAATAATTAAATAATAAATATAAATTAAATTAAACTAAATTTTAAATTTAATTAAAAAATAATCACTTGATATTGGAGGGGGGACACGACCCCACCCCTTGATGTCGTAGGCAGCTTAGGTTGCCATGACAATAGCTGCTACAATAGCTTAGGTCGTCGCTGGTAGCTAGCTATCATTGACAGCTTTGAGTTGTCGGGGGTAGGGGGAGGAAACCCTCGCCCCCCCTTGAATATATATATATACATATATATGTATATATATATATGTACATATATATATATATATATATATGTATATATATATATATATATGTATATATATATATGTATATATATATATATATATATATATATATATATGTACATATATATATATATACATATATATAGAATATATATATATATACATATATGTACATATACATATATATACATATATATATATATATATATATATATATATATATATATATATATATATATATATAGTATTTTGCCTTGTACTCTACTAGGTCATTTTTTTCCAGCAACCCTTTTAAATAATAAAGAATTCAATAAATAATTCCTCTAATTTTTCAATTATTTTTCATTAAGGTTTTTAAATTGATTTAATACAAATGCAATATCTTTGGTTTAAAACATGAAGTCTCTAATATGAAATTTTTGAAAGTTATCCACACAAAATCTCAATAACCAAATCAAAACAAAATTACACAATCTATCATAGATTAACAGTCACGAAGAAGGCAAACTTTGAGAAATGAATTCGTATGAAAGATTCAAAACCCTACCTCTAGATTCGAAGAAAAAGAAGAATCCAACTCAACCTCCAAAAAGAGCTCCTCCAAAACTTATAGACGTAATGAAATAATAACCCAAAAACTTCTAATTTAGGAAACCTATTCCACCTAGTGTTCGTAAAGCATGCAATTCCAAAAATCGAAACTTAACTCTCCACCTTGTTTTTATCAAAACCTCTTCGCATGATTAATAATATTTTAATAATAAAATATGCACTTTTTCAATTATCAACTTCTAATTCAACTTTACCTTGAATTCATATTTCAATCTTTTTTCTTTATCAAACTGAAAGTGCAACTTTAATTGTATTTTAGTATTTAATTAATCAATTAATACTTTAGCACATTAATAATTATGCAATTGATAATTAAATATTAATAAATCAATTATGCTTATAATTTCAAATTTGGATTTAATAATTGATTAAATCCTCTTATTCCAAATTAGACTTTTAATTAAATCTTTTTAATTAAATAAAGGTATTTAATTAACTCTCAATAATTAAATATCCTTATATTTAATTTTCCCATATTCATAAGATAGATTAGAATAATTAATCTTAATTTACTTATTTTAACCAAATAAACCATACAACAAACTCACTTGACTTAGAACACACGAAAATCAACTAACTCAAATAACAAACAAACTCCAAGGAAGGGCTCACGAATTCACGTCACCTTGATGAATTCAGATGGGTAGAAAAATAGATACGTGTCCATTATTTTAAGACAATCAATGGCTTGGGTTGGGATTTGGATATGTATGCTATCTCCTCTCTCTTACTATTGAGATATTACGATAGGGCACGCTCATCCCAAAAATTCAAAGAAGCCGATGCTTGGTACCTACAAACTTGCATAAAAGATGAGCATGTACATACATGTATAAATATATAACAGACAATGGTGGGGATTGGTCTATCGTGTGGATCTCGCAAGCAAGTAACTACGACTTCATCCCTCAACCATATCAGGCACATCAACAGAAGAGTAAAACATATACACCAACCATACACATGCAAGTATGGGGTCATTAAAATCATTAGCATCAATAACATCCTAACATATAAATCATCATCATGAAATAACCATAACATATATATAACATCATCATTTGCAATTAATCAACATGAAAATAACCAAAATTATCTAACTATAACACATGATATCTCACAACTATCCAATGTAATGTCATACATACATATCCTCAAGTATCTCTAAAATAACCAACACACACATGAAAGTGGCCTAAAAGAGTTTGACAATCAAATTTGAAAAGAAAACTATGGGAGTGATATTACTCTCTCTCTATATATATATAAATAATTAAACACACACGTGACATTAATGAAAATTCTATAAAAAATGATGATGACATAATTAGGGACTCTTATGAAACCATCCAACTAAACGACTAGAACACAAAAGAAAAAAAATCTTATTCATATATGGAACATTAAGCATTTATCTTTGGGATGAGAATTTCTATTTTGCCTTCCCTTCTCATTCTCTATGCTTTTCATCCTTGCTCTCATGATGAATTTTGATTGTGTTTCGCTTCAAACTACAAAGACACCTCTTTGGCCAATTATTAACCCCCTTACAAAGATTATATATTCACTATTACCGATCGATTAGGAGTCAAGAAATCATTGATTATTTTTACCCCAAAATTGAGTCCCAATAGTCATTCAATACTTACACAATAAACTGAATTCCAAAACTAAAATGCCATTAACTTTCAATAAGATATCTAGTAAGAACTTGTCAATGCGTTTCAATGTCCTAGAGACTAATCGATTCTATGATTTTCTTCATACATATTCTATGTTCTACTTGGTTCAAGATTAAGTGAATGACATGAACTTAATACAACAAGCTTAAAAAATGTTCTACTTGGTTAGAGGTTAAATGAAGGACATGGAAAGTTCAAGAATACAATATACAATCAGGTATCACATTACAAAATTTAGATTTTCCTTAGAGCCTCTCGAAAAGATAAATTTTTTTATTTTGTCTTTCCTTTTTATTCTTTATGCTCGTCGTCAATTATTTTTCTCCCAAAGCTAAATCCCAATAGTTTATATTTTCAGCTTTGGCTAATGACTTATATTGTTATCATTGAACAATTACAATGGACAAACATGGCTTGCACAATTGTATATAAGTTATCTCAGCAAACAACAACAAATCTACTCAATGTAATCAATACCTTAAGTTTATCATCTTTATCCATCATGAAAATATTGTGTATTATAAAAATATATTGCATAGCATGCTAGTTTAAATTATAAGTTGCATCTATTACTCAATTGTATTCTAAATAATTACTCCTAACAAAGGCAATGCTCATTTCTTCCAACTTTTGGTTGCTCTCTAATATATTACCCAAACCATATTTTTCTATCAATATAACCATTACACCTTGTTGGGTTGCAAGAGCAAGTATTATTATATTTAATGTCTTACATGTTGCGGCCTAACTGCCACTAGCGTGCGTACACACACATATTTAATCTATATATAAAATATGCATATATATCGAAGCGTTCAATTTTTTCATCATTCAATTTTAATATATAAATTATTTAAGATATATATGCTAGTTTCTTAAATTCTATAGATGTCATTGATTATAAGAATATATCCTAGTCTATTAGATATAACACTTCTTATGTAAATTATAAATTAATGAATGAATAATTTCATAATAAATTTTAGTTTTTTAGTTTTTCCTTTTGGTGGGTGTGAAGGGCAGAATAAAAAAGCAAGAGAGAAAAAGAGACTAAAAAAACATTATTGTAAAAAAAGCATGAACATTGAAAAAAAACCTGATTGGTACCTTTATATGAGAGGTAGGGAAAGTTGTTCTCATGTTGTCGTGTTGTTGGAGAAGGACAAGTGATAGTGAGGGTGAGGGCTTGTCTTCCTACGATGTTTCCATTATGAGGCCTTGGTAATTCCAGATTTTACAATGTCATTTGAGTTACAGTGTGATGCCTCAAGAGAAGGGATTGGAGCAGTTCTCATGAAAAAGAAACACCTAATAGCATTTGAGAGTCGCAAGCTCACAAAAATAGAGAAATATTATTCCATATATGATAAGAAAATGTTGGCCATAATGCATGCTCTAGCGAAATTTTGTTGTATCTAGTTTGTGAGAGATTCATTGTGAAAACTGACCATAACAGTCTACGCTTCTTCATGAACTAAAACGATCTTAATGATTGATAGCAAAAATGGGTAAGTAAGATCCAAGCCTATGGTTTTGATATAGAGTATGTAAAAGGGGTCAATAATGGGGTTGCAAACGCGCTATCTAGACGTCCTCACATCAATACCATCACCAACATTTCAAGAGATTGGAAGGGATATAGCATAGTTGAATACATCAAAGACCCCCAAGCAAATGAGATCTTAGAGGGAAGAATGCCTAGTGAAGATTTCAAAGTTTGAATGATGTCATCCTTTACAAGGGAAGAGTACTTTTGACTCCACAATAGAAAATGAAGAGCACAATTATGATAGAGTACCATGACAACCTTTGTCTAGCCATCAAGGATACTACAAAACTTATAATCGCCAATTTAAATTATAAGTTGCATCCATTCATATTCAATTTTTTTTCCACGTTTCAAGATCAACTCTATTGTATTCTAAATAATTACTTGTAACAACACAATGCTCATTTCTTCCAACTTTTGTCCGTCCTCCAATATATTACTCAAGCTATATCTTGCATTCAATGTAACGATTGCAACTCGATGGAGTGCAAGTGTTAGTATTATTATATTTAAAATCTTACACATTGTAGCTCAACTGTCACTAACATATATATCTTAAATTTTAATCTAAATATAAAATATGTTGAGATATACCAAAATGTTCATTTTTCTCATTATTCAATTTTAATATATAAATTATTAATTTAAAAAATAATCAATAAATTATTCAATATATAAATTAATAAATGAATAATTTCAGAATAAAATTTTAGTAAAAAAATTATTGTTTTTTTGGGTTCATCCATCCCTCAAAGGGCCGAAAAAAAAAGCATGACTTCCAGAAAAAAAACATGACTGTTTTTAAAAAAAAATGAACGTTGAAAAAAAGCCCATTGGCACCTTTATACGAGAGGCTGGGCAAGTTGTTCTTGCGTACCTATGAGTTCTTCGGTGATGATGGTCTGCCCCGTTCAATGCAGGATACAGGCCTCAGTTCTTCATGAAGACAACTGATGCGATATGGAAGGTGTCTGCAATCATGAATGATAAGGACGCAGAATCGAAAATGGTGATGCCAGGGCATAGGGCGAAGATGATTGTAGAATTGATTATGCCAGTGGGGTGGGATTTGCTATTAACGAAGGGGCAAGACGATGCTGGTGAATGTCAGGTTACTTTTGTAGTTTTTTTTTTTCTACATTTGATTCTGCAATTTTATTATAGAGCTCTTACATGTCACTTCTGATAGCAGAAATGGCGCCCCTGCTCAATGTAATGCGCTATTTCCTTGCACTCAACCTCTCTGACGCCCTGGAGAAGGAATGCAAAAGGAAGAGGCAGAGCTATTTTGAATATGAATTGCAAGTGGATGTAAGATGTCCTTCAACTCCCATCAATTTAATCTTTCTTTTTTAAATAATTTGTAGACTGAGGGATTGTATTTATACTATAGATTCTTGCCTCTGTCAGGGAAAAGCTCTTTAAACTTATTCAATCAAATTATGCTAAAAAAATTAGGTTCTAGAATGATTAGCATTTTTTACAGCTTTTGAATTTCTCCCCTAGATTTTCCCACCCTTGCTAATGCCCTCGCAATCATCACACCTCAACTGCTTGGACAATCCCTCCTTATCCGAGATTTAGAACTTTCTGAGGAAGAACCCTAGGCTACATTCCAAGTCTTTGCCATGGTTGTGATATGTATTAGGTTTATCCTCTTACTAATGTTCTCATTCCCATTGCATTGCAACTGCTTGGAGAATCCAGAAACTTTATCTGGGAATCTCCTGGATAAGGTGTTCAAACCAAGTTTACTTATAGAGGGATAATTATATCTACAAATTTTGTACTGGTATACTGGTGAAAATATAGGGTTCTATGTAAACCTAATATAAGAGAAGTGGTGCAACTTCCAATAGTAAGGGAAAATATTTACCAATCTACGAGCATATTGTTTTGAATATCGTTTATCAGTGACCCTATGGATTCATGGATGACCCATATTTTCTCTTGTTTATAGTAGAAATACACAAACTGCATGCCTTCATTTCTGTGCTATTTGATTTTTTCAAATGACAGCTAAATAGAGGCCTAAACTTTTGTTTACAACCGAAAAACAGAACTAAAAGTGACTAAATTTTGCGATGCAACACAACTTTTATCCCGGAAGACCTCGGATGGGGAAAATCCAGCTGGTATTGACCATTGCTCATCTTCTTGATTATTGTTGCTCAGAGAAGTCAAGTACAGAGATAAGCGATACCACTTTTAGTTGTTCTCCTTATTGCCAAGTCTCCTATATCAGTTTTAATCTGGAATTCTTCTTCTTCTAGATGCTTCAGCACTCAAACTTGCCTCTCATGGTCTAGTTTGCTCTCTACATGTCTTCATATTAGGTGCTGAAAGTCCCTAACCGTTCATTGGAAGATCTGTTTGTTTAGACATGAATAGACAAAGTTAAACTAGTTGGTTCAACTTCTCAGATGTTTTACTTGGACGAAACCACCTGTTTCGTTGGGCTGGCGATTTCCAAACTGCCCCATGATGGAATTGATAGTCTCATACTGCTAGTTCTTCTGAGGTTTTTCAAACCTTGAAACTCCAGAAGTGAATTTTTTCTGCTGATGTTTTATCATTTTCTAGATCCTTATGGATCGTATCTCTCTTCTGAAAGAGGCTTTTGGTTCCACACAAATTTAATAGGACACCAAGTATGGGAAAAGTTCTCCCATTTTCTCCTTCAAGTATAATTTCTCTTTATTTGGTTCTTGTTCTTTGAGTCTCATAAGCCAAGACTCATGCGTACCTCTTCTGGTCTCTCTAGTCTTCTTTTGCAATACTAAATACTCCCCAAGTATTGCTTTTTCAGCAATCACCAAGTCCTCCAATGAGGCCAGCATGTGCTCTTCATCTTCTTGATCCAATATGGACGGTTGACATGGATGCAGGTATTCACAATTTACCATTAAATGCATCCTCATATATTGGGGAGGATAAAGTGCAGAAGCATTGTGTCCAAACACTTTCAAGGTGGTGAAGGGTTCATACCTCAGTGGTTTTACCTTCTTGGCTGGTTCTTCTAGCCTTTGTTTTCCCAAGGCTAGCCACACCTTGTCTCCCACATTGAGTTCATGCTCATGTAATTTTCTTGAGGCCTCTCTAGTTGGTCTTTCACATTGAGCTGGATTTTTCTGATCCATTCATTGAATTTTATGAGTCCTTACATCTCTTGATTGTGCTCTACTTTCTTGTCTTGCTGATTCAATGCAACATCAAGTGGTTAGTAGGCTAATAACCCAAACAAGTCTCAAAAGGTAACTGATTTGTTGATGCATGAATTGCTCTATTGTATGAGTGCTGCATGTAAGGGAAGGACTCGTCTCAAGTCCTTGGACACCTGTTGTCAGAGTTGTACTAAAGTACAGTTCACTGCTTCCATTTGTCCATTGGTTTGTGGATGAAAAGTAGTACTCTTTTGGAGCTCTGCATCCATTTTGTCCTGCAATATGGACCAACAGTTCCCTACAAATCTGGAATCTCTATCCAAGACCGAATCAATAGATTTTGGTAGTGTAAAGTGCACCCAAACATTTGTTAAGAACAAATCAGTTACCTATTTGGTTGTATAGGCTTCTCACATTGAGTTAGAATACATATCTTGTTGAATCTAACCACAAATACAAAAATAAAACAAATCATGTCCACATGTACTCAATGATAAATCACTTACAAAATACATGGAAGCTCTTTTCCAGAGATATGTGTGCATAGGAAGATTCCTTGTGTTAGATGTACTAGTGCAGCAAATTTTGTGACCTCTAACAATTTTAGCTACTTCTTGCTGCAATTTAGACCAAGACACATAGCTTTGCAAATGAGATAATGTCTTACCAACTTCAAAATGGCCTGCAACTTTGGAGATATGCGCTTGTCATTGATAAAAGCCTTTCTTCTTTTGGTCTGCAACTTTGGATGTCTGTGATATTAGTACTTTGCTGTAATTATATACTTAGCATTAAGACTATCCCTCAGCTTGGACTTAGGTAGGTCAGTACTTTGCTGTAATTATATACTTTAACATTAAGATTATCTCACAGCTTGGACTCGGGTAGGTCCATTTTGGGTGCATTTTTCAGCAAAAATGCTGCTTAACCAGTTAAGACTGAATCAAATTAGCCCAAAACTTTAAATGCTAGATCTAACAAGGGAGGGCATTTTCACAGATTTTAATTTTCTCCTTAGATTTTCACACCCTTACTAATGTCCTCCTGGTTGTTATACCTCATCTGCTTGGACAATCCCTTCTTATCCTAGATTTTCATCTTTTTGAGGATGAAACCTAGGTTCCATTTCATGTTGTTGTAATTGTAGTTGAATATGGTTTACTCTTACTAATGTTCCCATGTCCATTACACCTCATCTACCCAGATGCTTCAGATGTTTTCACTGGGAATTATTGGTGCACCATGCACAGTGTTTTGCAAACCTCTAATATGTGTATTGTAATAAGTCATTCATGTGCCGATTTTGTGCTCTTTTCTGTTTGCTCTCGTCAATGGATATGTTTTTGATAAGGCAATTTTAATTTCAAAGAATTATATTACATGACAGAGAATTATATTTTGTGATAATCATATTTTATTTTGATTTTCAGTTATAAAACAGTTAAAACTTATTATGAATTATAATATATACACTATAAATAGTAATGCTAATAAATTATTTTCTATTGAATTTGCAGTGTTGTTAACAGCTTGATCGGTGATGTCAGATTCACTTCATAGACAATGAATGTTTGGAATGTTCTGTTTACATATCATTTTATTTTGTTGTTTTCTTTATCCATTAATTCATGTTTTTTATTTTCTTTCCTTGGAATGTTTTGTTTACATGTCATTTAATTTTGTTGGTTTCTATATCCATTATTTCATTTTTTTGTTTTCTTTCTTTGGCTTTCATTCTATTTTTGGTTGGCATGGCCATGCCTCTTTTTACTTTTGTTTTGTCCAGAGTTTTTTTATATATGTTTGGTATGCGCTTCTTTTTGTATTCTATGTGTAGACTTTTCTCTTTTTAAGTGTTATTGGTATTTTGTATTTGTATTTTTCTATGAGTGATGATTTTTCAATGGAGCACAATAAGGACAACAGTGATGGCAATGAGGAGGAGAAAAGAAGCAGCACTACAAATCACAAGCATCAAGAAATACAACAGGTACCAACTTCTAAATTTATGTATCACATATACGGTTATACCACACTAAGGTTGAGTAATAAAATTTCCTTCTACAATCATTTGATAATTGCTTTGATCCATGTAGATTTATTTATTACAATGGCCAAACTTTTGGAAATAATCCACCATATTTACCTCTTTGTTCACTTAATTTAGTTTGACTTAAAACATTGTTTTCAAGGTGGTTATAAGTTATGAATTTATTGTTCACTTTGATAAGTTAGCTTTTCAGTTGTCTAATCCTTCTTCTGCACAATTACTACAGGCACTATAAAATTTCACAAAAACAAAAATAAAAATAAATACTTAAACAGTTAAAAGTAATTTAGGTTCTTTGCATATTGATTAAACATAACATTCAGAAACCAGTTTGTTGGTAAATTTTAACATTATTTTTTCCATTTTTTCGTAGGTTTCCCAATGCCTAAATTATTTCATTTATAGATTAAATATAAAATCTGCCACCCTTTTATTTATTTAATTATATCCTAAAATCCATTCAAAAATCTTAAAAACCAATTTTTTTATTTACCGTAATTAATCTAGTTCTTTTACCCATGAATTATGTGTGATCCAGAGAGGTCAATCTTGCTCACCATGTCACATTTAAATCTTTAGATCTGCATCACTTTATACAATCTAACAGAATATATAGGTTATAGGTTAAGTCTGCAGTCTTATGATTTATAATCCAGACTTAAGATTACATAGCTCTCCATGTCTACATATAACATGTCAAGTCTTTTTAAATGCAAATTATAATATTAATTTTGATTGATTGAATAGCTTAAATCCGCAATTTGACTGTGTACCTAACCCATAGAAATTATCTTAACCATAGATTTAAAACTACTAATAAGTCTTGATGTTCTTACTTGGTATAGATTGTGACTTTGACCTCAGAGCTAAGAAGTCCTAGGCAATCCACTTAACGGATGGGTGGAAGTTCAATTGTTCTCAACTGTTTAAATCCTTGTATAATCAAAAGGAGTCTATGCTCACATAAATGCTATGCCACTAGAGCTCGAACATTCAGTCATCACAAGAATAATATCTCATCAGATTTTCAGAAAAATAATTTTAGAGGATTTGGATTTACTGAAATTGTGAACATCATGATATTTGCAGTTTGTGTGGTATTGTTGCCCAGTAAAAACCAGATATTTTCTATGAGACCCTACTGTGACTATAATTGGAATGAAAAAGTTTCTCCAAAAGTGGACTGTAGTTCAAATTCAGTCAAATACAACAGGCGACCCAAGGAAAAGGGAAAAAATTACCATATTTATTGCCGGCACAACATCATGTGAGAAGATATATAAATAGGCAATCTCTGCAACTGTAAATAGTTCATAACTCTTCATTGCAGACTGGAAATAATCTAGATTATTTGCTTAGTTTAATAATCAAGTTCAAGCAGCTCTTAAATATTATGAACACTATCTTTTTCATTCAAAAAGGAGATAGAGATCTGATTGAAATTTGAAATGTAAATAATTTCCTCAACATCCACTTCTATATACAAGTATAATACAACCATTGTGAATAGTATAATGCAAATAATAGCTAACATTCTCAACATTACATTAGTGGTTACCATATAATTTTTAATTACAGAGTATACAGTCACAACAGGCCTCAGGAGGAAAGACAAACCGATTCTTTGAGACTAATTCATTTTTTCTCCTATCTTGATGGGGTTGCTTATAACCATTCAAAATTTGGGGTACAACTGTTTCTATATATACTATTTTGGAGAGTTACTATAAGATTAGTTGTCTAGCAGTAGAGTTGTCATGCCAAAGAATCTGGCCTATAACATGGGCAGTGCTCAAGCTTAGTAGGCAGTCTGGTGGTTGAGTAGTTTTGAGCTGAGACGCATGCAAAAACCTTCTTATCTGTAAATACAATATTTCTGGGTGTGATTTCTTTTTGGACACTGATATCTTGTGTGTGCCATTTCTCTCTTAACTGTTGTTATTTTGCTACAAAATTACATGCATAATTCTGTCCTCCCTGAACTGCTGGTATATGCTACTGTGATTTTATGCCACTCGTAGACTTTCAAGGATTGTTATTGGTCTCATATTATTATGCATGGATTGTCCATTTGAAGTAACCCTTCTCTCATATCTCTTGTCCACTGTGATCTGTCCCTTCTGGCATGACTGTCCGCAACTGAATGCCGTAATATTATACTTACGATCTTCTTCACAATTGACCTTTTTCTTGACTGGAGACTGTTCTTCTTTCCAACTTCACAAAACTTGATCAATCCTTTCATCTACCCATTGTCCTCTGACATGCCAACCATGCCTAAATGAAAATCAGTCATGACTGTGACTGTATAATGTCCTTGACCCTTGGGGAAAAATGCAACCTGTGTTGTCATACTTCTTTTCCATTTCTAGGTCATCTTTTGTCTTTAACTACATGGCTAAGCATACCTATTCTTTATAATATATATGACTGTCTACTTCATTTGATTGTCCTGAAATCTTCACCTATCATTCCCTTCACATGGTCATTGCTTGTTTTGAAGTCATTTTGCTCAGACTGTCGTATTACTGTCATGGACCTGGGCTGCAATCCATTTGCTTCTTGACATGACTATCTGCTTGTAGCTGTCTCTTGCTTCCACCTAACCTTGTAATTTTATCATGATCTTCATCTCAATCCTAAACCTCTTATGATTGTCATCTGATCAGAGTCCAGACCTTCCATAGATTGCCTTTACTTACTGTATGTGCATCACTGTCACTTTTCTGACAATCTTTTAGGCTATGACTGAACTATTATTCATCATGACTGGCCATCACATGGCAGCCTATTGGCTTTCAATAGACTGCCTTCTCGCTATCCTTGGCTTTGTCATTTTCACTGACTGCTTCTGCCGAGGGCCTAACATTTCCACTTTTCTTTCCTTCAAGGAAAATTTTTTCATCACTACTTAAATTTAAAAGCTTAACCTTTTCTTTCCAGGATGGTTTCTTTGGCAAAATTTTTACCATAGTGATCCCTTGTCAACCATAGGATAGTCAAAAGAATTTCAAACAATAATAAAACTCTATACATGTGCCACTCATTTGGATTCTATATTTCTTGCTCTTCATTTCTTACAGACTGTCATTATTATTCTCACTCCCAATTTAGTGTGTATGCCTCTTGCTGTCATTTTATTCCCTAGCACTGCTATTGAATGATCTCCAAGGGATTTCTCTGACAAACCCCTTTTGTAGCAATCTTCCTCTTGATTATCTTGGCAATTAGTTGTTATATCTACACCATGAGTGCCACAGTCTGTTGTTTCCCTCAATGGTTCTTCTCTAAGAAGGATGCATTTTGGATAGGCTTCCTGACATGTATCCACACACTGATCATCTGCAAACCCACTACCAATATCTTCTGGTTCATCGATTTCAGCATGATGGCACAAAGTAGTGTTGTGACCTAATCATACATCGCCCATCAAAGATGAGACCCCCCTATCTTTTCGCTTTCTTGGCCTTTTGGGTTTTGTGTTCTCGGTGGCTCTAGTTTCGGTCTTCTAAGGTTCCCTGGTTCCTAGCTGAGAAGTGATAAGCTTTGATTAGGTCCTAAATTAGGTTCTGCCCCTTGCATTTTCACGGTCTCAATTTTGGACTATCTCTAGTATGGTGTTTATTTCAAATCCTTTGAGGGTAAGCTGGTGAAATTTTAAGTCTTTGAGAAAACCCTTTAGCAGTTTGACTCAGAGAAGACACTCTTGGAAAGAAATCCAAAAGGGATACTACATGTGTAAGAGAAATGACAAATTCTTGTTTAGTCTTAGGGGAAAGAATGGGAGATATTGATATGACGATTTTGCTTCAATCAAACTTGGCACCAGGAGAAAAATGCAGGTTAAAGAATCTGATGCACTTCCATGAGCTTCAAATCCATTTGGCCACAAGTCCCATTCTAGGCGAATCCTAAAGGACACTTTCAAGGGGCACTGCGAATGTTCCTAAGAAAGTGATAAAGAAATCCAAAGAGGATATTATATATGTAAGGGAGGTGATGAAGGATGCAAATGATGCCCAGGGGTGAGCGCGAAAGTCATCAATTTTGGAAATTAGAAAATCTCTTGATGTAACATTTTCCAAAGAATTTGAAATCAAAGGTTTGGTCAAGTCTTTGTTAGAAGAAGGTCCCCTTGTCATTTGAGTTTTTGTGAATTTGAATGGAATATTAGGTTGAAGACTCAGTCCCTAATCAAGTTTCGTTCAGAGAAATTTCTAATCGTCCGTAAAATCCTATTAAGGGACTAGACAAGGAGGAATAAAAAGGGACAAAACAAGAGCTCTTTAAAGGAAATTTCATGTCTTGTTTAGGGTAAGCCCTTCAAATGCGAATGTTAAAGGATTCACATTGACCATTATTCTGAATCCATGTCGAAGGTCAAGGAAAAGTTTAAAATAGTGGAATTATCTCTCATACTTACCAAAATGCGCCCAAATGCAAAATGAGTTTGGTCATGGAATGTGAGTAAAAATAATGTTGGCATTGAGGGATAGTAACCGGTAAGCTTGCTACCGATACATGGCAATTCAATATTGTCATTGATTAGCAAAAGAGGAAAGAGGTGTTGACGTCTCAATCTGGGGGGCACCAGTAAAGGATCTGTCAAGGGATAGGCACAACTGACAACAACAAGTGCAAGGAGAGACTGATTTGGCAACCGTTGACACTATGCAAGAAAGAAGAGACTATATCTGCTCATCAGAGCAATCAGTCACTAAGCAAGATGCAATCGGCAACTGAGGAAAGGATACTACCGGTATAGACAAAGGTAGGAAAGGTGACAAGTCTAAGCTCTTACCTGTACACAACTTTAAGTCCTTTACCGATCAAGTGAAGACTTCATCATAATAGATGAACCGGGGAAGTCTTAGTCAACAAGCAGTTATCTATCTCTTTGACCGGGAGTTACTGCACTAATTCATGTAGTCTTTGATTTGTCAAGACGACCGATACAAGGCGCGATTGCAGGTGTTAATGCCGAGATTTGTGGCATTAAATCATGGAGATATCTCTTGTGAAGGAAAGCTTTTAACACGCATCTGTCACTTTCTTTCATAAAGCAGATAAAGCAGAGCATGCATCAGATGTTTCCTTAGTGAACTGATACTCCACTGGGTGATGGATCCGAAGATGATCTTTAAACAGGTCGTGGTTGAGAAAAGCAATTAGGGCAAGAAGTCTATATATTCTGTTGTCTGGTGAGAATACAGTTTGCCCTCATTCTGCCAAAGTAAATAGTGAACCTGTACGCTGAAGAAGCTAGGGTAAAGAGAAAGGTGAAAAGAGAAGAGTGTGCAGAGAAGCACAACAAGAAAGGAGAACATACCTGCAACGACCAGTGATGTTTCTCAGTTGAGTATAACAAAGATCTTATCAGGCTATGCAAAGCCATTTCTAAAAGGTCAACCCTTCTATTGTTCTCTAACAATTACAATAGCTAAATCACAGTATTTTGGGTGGACATTAATAGGTCCCTTGTACTAAATCCCTTAACCGGGTGACATCTATTCAAGTGTTCTAAGTCCTCTAACCAGGCAGGCTCTAACAGGCCTTATTGTATCAAATCCCTTAACCGGGTCCCATCTAACAATGCGTTGTAATCCTTTAGCAGGGAATGCTCCTAAAAGAGCGCACTTCAGAAGAGTGCAAAATTTGTGAAGCTTCCTCACACCGTGGTTTTCACCTGATTTGGGTTTCCACGTGATAAATTTGGTGTTGCCTTTTGGTTGATTGCTTGATGTTATTCTTATGCTAGAATCTGTTTAGCTTACAGTTGTAGTATACTACATCATATTTGTTTTAAAAGTTTTAGAAGTGTTGATTCACCCCTCCCCTCTCAGCACTGGTTGGGACTGTCAATTGGTATTAAAGCTTAGTTCTTTTTCTTTACTGCTTAACCGCAAAAAGAAAAAGTCAAGATGATGAGAAAGGAAGGACCAAAGTTCTCCAAGGAAAACTTTGTTGTGTGGTCTTTATTGGATTCATGTAACCACTAATTACATCAAACCCAATGGTACCCTGACTCTGGATGAATTGAAGATCCAAACAGAGCATGCAGCTGCTATGGACATGATAGCCAGCATGCTACCCGACTATGTCTATGCAGAGATTGAAAATCTAGATACTGCTCACAAGATGTGGGTCAAACTGCAATTTGTGTATGGTGATGACCCACATGTACAAAGAGCTAAGGTTGAGAGCCTCAGAGGAAAGTACAATGACATGAGGATGAATGAAGGAGAAGACATTGAGCAATACAACAACAAAATCAAAGAAGTGATCAACTCCATCAAAAGTGCTGGAGGAAAACTAAGTGAAGAGGAGGTGGTAAGCAAAATACCGAGAATGCTCAGGCCTCAGTATGTCATCAAGATCTCAGCCATTCAGGAGCTCAGATCAATGACAACAGATCAAGTCACTCTAGACTCCCTAATCGGTAAGTTGACTGCATTTGAATTGAGCAACTTTGATAATAGCTTACCCATGCAGGAAGCGGCTTTTAAGTCTTCTGTAAATACCTCTTCCACCAAGAAAGGAAGAGAAATCGGTGATAGCTCTACCAGTAAGATTGGAAGTCTTGTTGAGAATTTGCTCTCAGAAGAGATGGAGCAAGATGAGTTTGAAGCACTCATCACTAGGAGATTTCCTAGAGGAAAAGGGAAATACAAGGGAAAGCTTCCTTTGAAATGTTTCTCTTGTAATAAGATAGGACATATTGCTGCAAGATGTCCAGATAATGACAACAAAGACAAGAGCAACCGATTCAAGAATAAAGCAAAGGAGTGCTACCTTGCAGAAGGAGTCACAGACAATGAATCTGAAGACTCTAAAGATCCAGAAATTGCATTTGTTGCAATAACAGGAGAGCCCAGTGGTAAGTGAAATGGCACTTATCTCAAGATCTCATCAGCATGATGATTGGATCATTGACAATGGATGCATTCACCACATGACCGGTGATAAGAACAAGTTCATCAGCTTAAAGCTCAATGATGGCGGATTGGTAACCTTTGGAAATAATGCTCCCTATGCTATCAAAGATAAAGGTTCTATTGCACTCAGCAATAAATCTGTACGTGAAGATGTGTACTGGGTAGAAGGACTCAAGTACAACCTAATGAGCATTGCACAATTGAACAACAAGGGATTCCTACTGGAATTCGGTCAAGGTTCTTGTGTTGTCAAGAACCAATCAGGAGCTCATGTTGCAACTGGTAGACAGAGCAAAGGGAACCTGTTCTACCTGGACTCAATGGAAGGAGCCTGTCTCATTGCATCAATCAAAGGAGAAACAAGCAAGATCTGTCTTGTATCCAAAGAGGACAATAGCTAGTTGTGGCACAAGAGGCTCTGCCACATAAACTTTGACAGTATTGTCAAGGCGAGCAAGAAGAAATCAGTAAGAGGACTTCCTGAGATTACAAAACCTATCAGAGGTATTTGTAAGGACTGTCAGTTAGGAAAGCTGACATGAACAAGTTTCAGTAGTAAATCCTTTTCTGCTGAAAATGTTTTGGATCTCGTGCACACAGACTTGTGAGGACCAATGAGAACAAAAAGCTACTATGGAGACCGATACTTCATGCTTTTTGTAAATGATTTCTCAAGAATGATGTGGACACTCTTTCTTAGAGAAAAATCAAAGGCCTTTCACATGTTTAAAATCTACAAGGCTTGAGTGGAGGAGACCAGTAAAAGCCTAAAGTGTCTAAGATCAAACAAAGGAGGTGAATGCACTTCTCATAAGTTCACTCACTACTATGAGAAACAAGGAATAAGGAGGCAGCTGTCTGCACCAAGGACTCCTCAGCAAAATGGAGTAGCAGAAAAAAGAAACAGGGCGCTGATTGACTGTGCGAGAACCCTAATGATTCAGAAGGATCTCCTTCATCACTTCTGGAGAGAAGCCATCAGCACTGCTGTCTATACACTGAACCGAGTTCAAGTGAAGAAAGGAACCGGTAAGACTCCTTATGAACTATGGTTCGGTCATACTCCTAGTGTAGGCTATTTCAGAATCTTTGGTAGCAACTTTTACATTAAGAGAGATATGTACTCTGGGAAGTTTGAGCCCAAGAGTGACGAAGGAATATTTATGGGTTACTCTACCAAGAGTAAAGCCTACTAGTGTCTGAATAAGAGAACGGGAAAAATAATTGAAAGCATCAATGTAAAGGTTGATGAATATTCAAAACCAAGAAGGAAGATCGGTCATAATGAACATAATGGTCTGCAGGGTCACAATGATGAAAATCCTTTTGAATTCAATGAAATGACTACTAAAGATGAAACAGAAGGTCATAATGAACATAATGGTCTGCAGGGTCACAATGATGAAAATCCTTTTGAATTCAATGAAATGACTACTGAAGATGAAACAGAAGAAAATGAGAACAGACCTCTGGAGCAAGATGTTGTACTTGAAGCCGACAGACCAACTCAAGATGATGAACAAGAAGTTGTTCATGACCATGCTGATGAAACTGCTCAACCGGAAGAACTTGACCGGGGACAGAGACCAATTCTCCCAAGGTATGTCACATATCACTCAACTGATAATATAATTGGTGACAAACATGCAAATATCTTGACCAAGATGAAGACTAGAGAAAATGTCTGTTTTCTTTCCTGTATAGAGCCCAAAACCACCAGGGAGGCTCTGGATGATGAAAATTGGGTCAAGGCCATAGAGGAAGAGATTGAGCAAATAGAAAAGAATGACACATGGATGCTTGTGCCAAGACCACGGGACAAGAATGTCATTGGGACAAAGTGGGTCTACAGAAACAAGCTAAATGAAGAAGGAAAAGTAATAAGGAACAAAGCAAGACTGGTCGGCAAAGGGTATGCTTAGGAGGCTGGACTGGATTATGGGGAGACCTTTGCACTTGTGGCCAGACTAGAAGGAGTAAGAATTCTTCTTGCTTATGTTGCTCACAAGAAGTTCAAAGTATACCAGATGGATGTAAAGTGTGCATTCTTGAATGGAATACTGGAGGAGGAAGTTTACATTGAACAATCGGAAGGCTTCACATCCACACAAAGGATTGATATGGTCTGTAAACTCAAGAAGGCGCTTTATGGGCTAAAGCAAGCCCCAAGGGCATGGTATGAGAGATTGCACTCATACCTCCTGACAATAGGATTCATAAGAACCGGGGACAACAACAACATGTATCTCAAGATTGGAAAAGATGGGAACCTGATTGCTGAAATTTTTGTGGATGACATCATTTTTGGAGGAGATGACAGGATGAGCAAAGCCTTTGCTGAAGAAATGAAGAAAGAATTTGAGATGTCTATGATAGGAGCCATAAAATTCTTCATTGGACTACAAGTTTATCAGTTAGAGAAAGGTATCTTTATTTCTCAGTCTAAGTATGTAAAAGAAATTCTCAAAACTTTTGGGCTATAAGAATCCAAACCGGTTGGTACATCCATGATAACTAACCTCAAGTTATCAAAGGAAGATGATGCAAAAGAAGTGAATGAGACACTGTATCGGTCTATGATAGGCAAATTACAGTATGCAGTACACAGTAGACCGGACATAGCACATGCAGTAGGCATTGTAGCAAGATTCTCTGCAAATCCTAAAGAGACACATCTAATAGCAGTGAAGAAAATTTTCAGAAACCTAAATGGTACTGCAGAGTATGGCCTATGGTTTCCTCAATAGCGAGGCTTCCAAGTAAAGGTTTACACTGATGCAAATTGGGCTGGAAATATTGATGACAGAAAAAGCACAAGTGGTGGTGCATTCTTTCTTGGCGAAAGGATTATGTCCTGGACAAGCAAGAAACAAAACTGCATTTCATAGTCCACAGCAGAAGCTGAATATGTTGCTACAGCAATCAATTGCACACAGGTAATCTGGATCAAACAACTACTTGAAGGGATCCAAGAATAGATACTTGAACCGATTGCAATTTACTGTGACAGTACTGGTGCAATAAACATATCCAAAAACCCTGTCATACACTCCAAAACAAAACATATTGTCATCAAGTATCACTACTTGAGAGAACTGGTACGAAATAAAGAAGTGAGATTGGAATATGTTCCCACCAGAGAACAAATTGTTGACATCTTCACAAAGCCATTACCAAAGAGTACTTTTGAGTATCTCAGAGGTAAATTAGGGGTGATACCCCTCCCTGATCGTCAGTAAACTTGTAAAGGTGTTCATCAATTCATTATGCTTCAACAAAGGAATTCACCTCATCTTATCTAGACTAATGAAAAGGACTGTTGCTCGAAGGGGGAGCAGATTTCATTAAGGTAGTTTTTTTTAGTAGCCTTTGGCATTATTGTCAAAGGGGGAGATTATGATCGGACACTGCGGACCGGTAGTGTTGTCATGGTTTTTGCCATCAATGCCAAAGGGGGAGATTGTTGGCATTGAGGGATGGTAACCGGTAAGCTTGCTATCGGTACATGGCAATTCGGTATTGTCATTGATTAGCAAAAGGGGAAAGAGGTGTTGATGTCTCAATCTGGGGGGCACCAATAAAGGATTTGTCAAGGGACAGGCACAGCTGACAACAAGTGCGAGGAGAGACTGGTTTGGCAACCGGTGACACTATGCAAGAAAGAAGAGACTATATCTGCTCATCAGAGCAACCGGTCACTAAGCAAGATGCAATCGGCAACCGAGGAAAGGATACTACCGGTATAGACAATGCAACCGGTATAGACAAAGGTAGGAAAGGTGACAGGTCCAAGCTCTTACCTGTACACAACTTCAAGTCCTTTACTAATCAAGTGAAGGCTTCGTCATAATAGATGAACTAGGAAAGTCTTAGTCAACAAGCAGTTATCTATCTCTTTGACTGGGAGTTACTACACTAATTCATGTAGTCTTTGACTTGTCAAGACGACCGATACAAGGCGCGATTGCAAGTGTTAATGCGGAGATTTGTGGCATTAAATCATGGAGATATCTCTTGTGAAAGAAAGCTTTTGACACGCATTTGTCGCTTTCTTTCATAAAGCAGATAAAGCAGAGCATGCATCAGATGTTTCCTCAGTGAACTGATACTCCATTGGGTGATGGATCCGAAGATGATCTTTAAATAGGTCGTGGATGAGAAAAGCAATTAGGGCAAGAAGTCTATATATTCTGCTGTCTGGTGAGAATACAGTTTGCCCTCATTCTGCCAAAGTAAAGAGTGAACCTTTACGCTGAAGAAGCTAGGGTAAAGAGAAAGGTGAAAAGAGAAGAATGTGTAGAGAAGCACAACAAGAAAGGAGAACATACCTGCAGCGACTGGTGATATTTCTCAGTTGAGTATAATAGAGATCTTATCAGGCTATGCAAAGCCATTTCTAAAAGGTCAACCCTTCTATTGTTCTCTAACAATTACAATAGCTAAATCCCAGTATTTTGGGTGGACATTAACAGGACCCTTGTACTAAATCCCTTAACCGGGTGACATCTATTCAGGTGTTCTAAGTCCTCTAACCAAGCAGGCTCTAACAGGCCTTATTGTATCAAATCCCTTAACCGGGTCACATCTAACAGTGCGTTGTAATCCTTTAACAGGGAAGGCTCCTAATAGGGCGCACTTCAAAAGAGTGCAAAATTTGTGAGGTTTCCTCACACCGTGGTTTTCACCCGATTTGGGTTTTCACATGATAAATCTGGTGTTGCCTTTTGGTTGATTGCTTGATCTTATTCTTAATCTAGAATTTGTTTAGCTTACAGTTGTAGTATATTACATCAGATTTGTTTTAAAAGTTTTATAAGTGCTGATTCACCCCTCCCCTCTCAGCACCGGTTGGGACTATCAAATAAAAGTCTGCCTAGATGCACCGCTCATGAACACAATCTCGTTGTGAATGAGGAGACAATCATGGGAAAAGAGTCTAGGATCAAGCTCTAAATGCACCAAGATTGAAAGATTAGATTGAAGGAAATACCGCAAAGGTCCATCCTTGATGAAGGCGGAATGCGCTCTGAGTACATGATAGCAACAACGGAGGAAAGTTTAAAGATAAAGCTCGTTTAACATAAACCAAAGAAAGTATTTCCACCATGGATAAAAGATCGGGCTCCAATGCCTATTCGGCCCGGTAATGGAATGCATGAAATAAAAATCCGTGCCACAAGTCCATTGGCACCCAGTACGCCTTGCACAACAAAGGAATACCAATCAAAAGGAACAACTTTTGGAGAAGTTAAAACTTATGGGTATAAAAGGAAACAACCTTCTCGTAGAGACAAGTTTATGACAAGCTACAAATAATGGGAAGTTTACAAAGTTTAGAAGAGGCGCTGAATGATTTGAGGTGTGCATCGAGCATAAATCACAATAACTGAAGGAAATTGCCACTCAATAAAATAAACCCCCACATACATGGGCTCATTCAAATTAGTAGAAGGGTATTGCTCAAGAAGAAATGAGGTGTTCCAAAAATACACAATGCATATGCGCTTTGAGCGCAAAGCACAAACTATCAAGGAAAGTCCAAGCAACCACCATTCCTTCAATAAACTCTCCCAAGCCACCCAAAATAATGTTTCGAAGGTAGATGTCCGCTTTGGATGCCCAAATGTAATCAAGGCATGAAATATAAGCAGTGGACAAGCATTTCGGAAGAAGTAATCTGCACATCACCGAGCCATGAAAAGTTTGAAACATCAAAGGAAATCACAGGTTCATCCATCATCAACCAAATACTTGGTCACTGGTCAAAAGTGTTGAAAGCCCACCTCAAGTGCAATAAAGTAAGCGCCCAACTCATATTATACAAAATCATGGTAATACAGAAAGCCTCTCCACCCAAATGAAAGTGCGCTCAGAGTGTTAAATAAAAGGTTTGAAATTTCGAAGGAAGTTTGAAAGCATATAAAAATTTAAAAAAATGAGTGTACATGCCTTGAACACAAACTGCAATTGATGAAGGAACGATAAGAGGAAACGATCCGAAAGGACTCATAACAAGTGTTATCTCATGGTAGAAAAAAGAGTCCCCAATGATACAATAGCCCGCATTTGGAAAGGAATCCCGCTCGCACATGTCAACAATGGTCAACAAAGGTTGGGAATGAAACATTCCATGACTACTTCTAGAATGCGCCCAAGCGCATTGTTGAGCACATTTTGCTTCCACTTACGGATAAAGCAAAGATCAAAAAATCCTCAACTAACCCAAAATCCTGCCCAAGAGTCTTTTTGAGCTCATAACAGGCATGGTCACGGAAAATGCTAAATGGAAATTCCTTCACAACCTTGAAATCCCACCTAGGCACTTTTTGTGGCGCATTTTCTAGTAAGGAAAGGAAAAGTCCAAACATGGAAAAGTTTGCCAGTACGCTTAAGTTGTGCCTAGAATACACAAAGTGGTGGAAAATTTCAAAGCAAAGGAACCGTCTGGCATCACTTACGAAATGCACTTTGAACACAAAAGGGAACTTAGTGAAACAGAAGTGTTGAAATCTCAAAAAGTGTTAAAATTCAAATTCGCTTTGCATTGACATAATTTTTTCAATTAAGGTAGAATTTCGCAATAACGAGAAATTTTGAATTTGTGATTTTTTAAAAAAATTATTCAAGTTGAGGTTGAAAGATGAGTTCAATGAAAATTAAATTGGCTAAGAATCAATTAAATATTAAATTTTATATTTAATTATTAAACCTTTGAGAAATTTGAAAAGGTGAGAAAACTTGGAAATAAATCAATTTAAGTTTAAAAGTTGATTAAATATTAATTTTTATTAATATTTAATTAATATAGTTTTGAAGAAAATTGATAAAAGCAATAAAAGCAAAAATTCAAGAAATTGCTTGCATTTTGAAAATTTTGATTTTTTGGATTTAAATTTAAAGAGAATTAATTAAATATTGATTTTATTAATATTTAATTAATTAATTTTCAAAAAAATCAAAAATTGAAAAAAATCAAAAATCAATTTCAAAATGGATGAAACTTCTTCATGAAGCAAAAGAGCTCAAATGGGAAATTTCCAAAAAGCAATGACAAGTGGCAGTTCTGTAAGGGAATCTCTTCAAATTGGAAAGCTTCATGGACAAGCAATACAATTTCCTAAATTTAGTCGGCAACTTTTAAAGCAGTTTTTTGGGTTGAGAGCCTATATAAGAAAAGTTCCTCTTATTTCATTATCACACAAACTGAGAGGAACCAAGTTAGAAAAGGAGTTCGAAGATTCAAAAGGCTTATAGAAGGATTCTTAAGAGGTTTTTTTTGGAAAAGCGTGAAATTTCTTGGGAGGAATTTTCAAGTGAAAAAAATTTGTTTCTCGAAGAACGTGAAATTGTTTTCAGTTGAAGATATAAGAGAAGCCATAAAATTCAAAGAGACATTTTTTTTTTCAGTAAGTTAAAGGAATTTGTGAAAAAGCAGAGTGAAGAGAAGAGAGGAAAGCACACTCTAGAGAAAAGTGGAGAAATTTTGACAAATTTCCAAATTTTCTCCATTTTGGAGAAATTGTCTCGGTTTTTCTCACTTTCTTCGATGCTCTTATGTGTGTTGTTTTTTTTGTTTTGCGGGAAGATGGCAGAGCCCAGAGGAACGAGCATAACCAGAAGGCAGCTGATAAAGAACGGGCAAAGAGGATTTTATCCAGAATCTTAGATAGTTTCGAAATGGGCAATTTTTGGAGACATAAACCTCGGATGTCTAGACCTAAATGAGTTTCACAGAAGGATGTTTGGATATAAAGACCATCACCCAACACACTTGGCTGCTCGAATTGTGAACAACGGAATTGTAGCTGCAGCTGGATTCCTTCTTGCTTTTCAGCATCCGGAGTTGATTGCGGAATGTGCAAGACATTATGATCCCAAAGATAGGACGATCAAGGATACAAAAGGGAACATCATTGGTGATCTCTCCCCACTAGCTATCTCAAAGGCATTTGAAGTTCCTTCATCATGAATGTTGGTGTTGAAGACAAAAGAGCAAGAAGAAAGAGTCTTCACTGCCGAAATTCAGTACTGTGAAGAGATTATAAACAATAAGTGGCAACGGAAGAATAGGTCTCATTTTTCCAAGCTGCCTAAGGAGATGGTGTGGCTTGATTTTCACAGGGAGTATAGCGATTTGGTTATGATGCTAAGTAGAATCTTTGGCTTTCCATAGTCCTATTTGTTCAAGACCTAGATGTGGTACTTTGTTGAGCAGGTAGTTGAGGAGCATAACCACGTAGATTGGGTTGGACTAATCAGTGACAACTTGAACGAGCAGTTGGAGAACTTGGAGCACTCGAGGAAGTTTTACATGAGTTTGTATATCATATACATGTTGGCACAAACTACGAGGTACAATGGGCTGAAGTGCAAAGGAGCAATTGGAAGCGGTGCTCAACGTTTAAAGGTGTATGACTGTTATCCTCAGTTGCATATGTACGCCATGGATGATTATGTGAAAGATAATGATGCATTTGCCATGCACATCGTTAGGACTTTGCAGAAGAGGATTCACCTAAGATTATCAGTTGCAACAATAAGGCTAGTGGAGCAATACAGAGCATGGTTTATTCAGTTTCCCACTTTCTCCTACATCAGGTTGCAGGGATTTTCTTCACAGCCATACAAGCTACCAAGGTATCCTATTGATAAAATTGTCTTGTTGGAACTCACTCGATAGCTAACAGTATATGAAAAAATTCAAAAGGGCAAGAAAAAGTTAGGGCTGGATTTTCCAATTTCCATAGGCGAAGATCAAGGTTAAATGTGCCCATGTTTGAACGCAACGGAGAGATCTCAGGATGAATTGCATTTCTTCCATCTACCATTCCATATAGGAAGGCCTGACTTTGATCCTTACAACAAAATCAAATCAGTAGCAAGATCAAGATATCAACATAGAGTTCACCTCAAAGATTTTTGGGCAAATGTCGCAGATGAAAATGAGATTAGGAAAAGGATGCATTCCAGATTACCCTTGAACATCATCAGAGTATGCAAAATCTTTCATGTGCCCGAACAAATGGAGGAAGATCCGAATGTGCTCCAAAAAGGTTATAATCTAGAAAAGGAGAAGGTAATTCATCCCTATGACTGGCAAAAGGAGATTATAGACCTAGATGCATTGTCAAAACCAATCCTGGACTTTATGAAGTGGTGGATTGAAAGACAATTTGATAGGATGACCATACCGAAGGAGGACTGGACATACAAGTTGCTGGGTCATCAACCACTAAGGGATGAGAGACCAAAACACCCTTCAGGAGGAAGGATAGAAGGAGAAATTCCATCAAGAAGTGCAGAATGCAAAAAGGATAATGATGTCGCTCAGGATACACACGCAAAGAGGAGATTGGATCTTCATATTAAAGAACCACAACAAAAGAGGTAGAGGTCCGAGCATGTTCCATCCTCACCTAGTTGGACTCCAAGCGTGCAAGAAATAGGAACTTTCACTAGGCAGGAAGCAAATGTAGGCAAAAGGATAACAATGCAGGCTGGGTTGAGCATCAATGCCCATCAAAGGAGTAGAGAACAAGATGTTACCACCGAAGAAAGTATCAGTGTGTTTTTTAGAAAGGTAATAGAGGAAGAAGTTCCTAAAACAGAAGCAAAAATTCCTGCAGCAGAGGAAGGAATCCCTACAATAGAGGTTATAGCTCCTAAGAAAGTGACAAAGAGTCCAGAAGTTGAGGAAGAGATTGATATTAGAGCAGTCCAAGGACAAGAGCAGTTGGCAGTGCAGAGAGATTAGAATATAGATATTCCAGAGTGGCTGAGATAGAGGATTCAGAGAAGTCGAGAGGAGGTTGACCCAATGGTCAAGTTACAAGAGATATTAGATTGATTCAACTGATTAAATGAGAAGGGAAAGGCAAAGAAGTTCACGAAGATTATCTAAGGAGAATTTGGATCTAGGATCCTGCAGGTTGCAACACTGGCGGTGGATAAGGAAAGGGATTAGATTACTCCTAAAGAATATAATGTGACTGAGATTGACCTAGGTTGTGCATCCAGAGTGCAGGTCATGGAAGATTTCGATGACTCAAAACATGCGATAAAGGACAAAATGAAGAAGCTTGAGGAGAAATATCTTAGGCAAAAGGGCGAAATCAAGGACCTGTGCGACCACATAAACAACTTACCTTGTCTAGTTAGGGAAGAGGGTCCATCCTTTGTTCCTCTGGTTATCCGATAGAGTCAATGGAGGGGATAGATAGGATCAAGTGAACTGTACAAGGAGAAAAGTTTGAATAGAAGGCATCCAGAACGAAGCATATCAACATGCTGAGGACTTAGTGAAAGTTCATGATAGGGCACTAGCCATCCTTTCTCGAATTCACTGCATGGAGGAGTCATGGGAAGATGAACATATCTATCAAGATGAGATGATCACAGAATTGCAAGAATTAATGGAAACACCCCGACAGGTACTGATTGATGGTGGGATCATCAAGGAAGGAGAAGCATATGATTTTACCCAATGGTATGGTGCAGTGCTCATGACAAAGGAAATGTTTGAACATTTCACCAAGGAATCCACTTGATTGAGGGAAATAGTTGAGAATGTCAAACATGAGATTTCCAATGTTGTTGCATCATTGGTATCACAAAGGTTGGCTGAAAATGAGATAACTATAAGCAAGTGAAGAGTAAGTTGGAGGAGTCCTTTAAATTGAATTTCTTTACCAAAGATGACTTTGAGAACTTCTCCATTTTTTCAAATGACATGCATGTTAAGGAATATAAATCTGGAGATATAATATAATCTGAAGATATGCAGTAGAATACAATTGCCTTGGTGATTGATTGATTCTACCACACTCAACGACTATATATATATAAGTTAGAGGAGTTTAACATGAACAGTCATGACTTATCATATACGATAAGCCATGACTGTTCGTTTAATAAATCAACTTTAACAAAGGATTAACGTTATGTTCCAGCACAAATATTAAACACGAACACAACAATTTAACACTCCCTCTTGAGAGAGAGTTTAATAGAACTTTTCATATCATGATATTTGACCCAATCCAAGACACTTACAGAATGTCAATCATGATGAGTTACTACATAGTAATAATATAAATGTTAAGATGTCCGGTCCTATCCGGGACAAACTCTTCCGGGAGTCGATCTTAACAATTTTATTACCCAACAAATAACATAAGTAACAAGATGTCCGGTCCTATCCGGGACAAACCCTTACGAGAGTCGATCTTGTATTACTCATAAGCAACAAGATGTCCGGTCCTATCCGGGACAAACCCTTTACGGGAGTCGACCTTGAAGCCTGGTTACTATTGACAAGATCGTCACCTTGACATAGTAACCTATATACACAGAAGATCGTCATCTTCACAAATTTGAAATATTTCAATATTTTATTTTATTCATGAATAAAAATGTACATAATTACATTCATATTTTGATCAAACCGATTTTACCTCTGAAGAAATCTGTCTTTACCTTAGCAAGAGGTTTAGTAAAGATATCTGCATTTTGTTCTTCAGTACTGATGTAGACCAATTTAATGATCTTCTTGTCTACCATATCTCTCACATAGTGATATGGAATTTCTATGTGTTTTGATCGATTGTGAAAAACAGGATTCACAGAGAGCTTAATACAACTCTGATTATCACAATGAATAATAGTAGGTTCTAAAGATCTACCAAATAGGTCAAAAAGTAATTTTCTTAACCATACTGCTTCTCGAGCTCCCATGGATGCAGCCATGTACTCAGCCTCTGTAGAACTCAGAGCAACTGCAGATTGTTTCCGACTAAACCAAGAAATCACTGCAGAACCTAAACTGAAGCAAACTCCTATGGTACTCTTACGATCTGAGGAACTTCCTGCCCAATCTGAATCTGAGTAACCTTGAAGTTGAATTTCAGTTTTGTCATATTTTAGCCCAAGTTCACTTGTACCTCTTAAATATCTCAAAATGTGTTTAGCTGCCATTAGATGTATCTGCTTAGGTTCACACATGAAGTGACTTAATACATTGGTGGCATAGCAAATATCAGGACGTGTGTTTCCCAAAAACATGAGAGATCCAACTATTTGTCTGTAAAGTGTAAAGTCTACAAGTTCTAAATTTTCTGCTTCATCTTTTAACTTGTGAAGGTTAGTTTCCATTGGTGTAGCTAAAGGTTTACAATCTGACATATCAAATCTATTCAGAATGTCAAAAATGTATTTCTTTTGACTTAGGAGAATGTAATCTTTCTTTTGAATAACTTCAAGTCCTAAAAAATAGTGAAGTAGGCCCATATCCTTCATGTCAAATTCAGCTATTAGATCCTTCTTACATTTTTCAATAAAATAGTCTTCTCCTGTAATGAGTAAGTCATCGACATAGAGAACTAGAATTATCATGTCACCTTTTTCATTTTTGAAGTATATATTAGGGTCTGCAGTATTCTTAGAGTCCCCTAATTTGCTCAAGTAATGATCGATTCTTTCGTACCATGCTCTAGGAGCCTGCTTAAGTCCATAGAGTGCTTTCTTTAACTTGCAAACGTATTTATCTTTGTCATGGGTGAAGAATCCTTCTGGTTGTTCAATGTAAACTTCTTCCTCAATTTTTCCATTTAGAAATGCAGTCTTAACATCCATCTGATGTACTTTCCATTCTTTGGAGGCTGCAATGGCAAGTATGGTTCTGATAGATGTGTAACGTGCTACTGGAGCAAATGTTTCTTCATAGTCAATGCCTGCTTTCTGAGAAAAACCTCTTGCAACAAACCGAGCTTTGTTTTTATCAATACTGCCATCAGGTGCATATTTGATTTTGAATAGCCATTTTGATGATACAACTGACTTATGTTTAGGTCTAGGAACAATATCCCATACATCATTTTTCAAAATGGACTGATATTCTTCAACCATTGCTTCCCTCCAGGCTTGATTTGATAAAGCTTTCTCAACACTAACAGGTTCAGATTCTGAGAGTTCAGTTAGAAGTGCAGTGTAACATTTTTGAGTTCTAGTTCTTTTGTTCTCTCTAAAGATTTGTGCTGGTTCCACATTGTTCTCTTCAAGTATTTTCCTAGCCCATAATGGTCTCTTTTTATTATTTTCATTATCTGAGCAAGAAGGTTCAAAATCCGGGATTTCTTCTTCATTATTTATAGGTGCTGAATTCATGTCTGAATTTATATTCTCCCTCTCTTTCTCTAGTGAGAGATCTCTATCAAGATCTATAGAAATGTTATCTTCATTATCTGTAGATAAGAAGTTTTCTTCAAATTTAACATCTTTGCTTATTTCTACTGATTTCTGACCAGGTATATAGATTCGGTATCCTTTGGAATCCTCACTGTATCCTAGGAAAATACCTTTCTTGCCAGAAGGTTCTAATTTAGTCCTCTTCTCTTTTGGTACATGTATATACACGGGACAGCCAAACACCCTTAAGTGACTTAGGTCAGGTTTGACTCCTGTGAATACTTCTTCTGGTGTGGTGTTTTCTAGTATAGCATGAGGGCATCTGTTTTGAATATAAACTGTAGTGTTAGCGGCTTCTGCCCAATATGATATGTGAATATTTTGGTCATGCATCATGGCCTTTGTTGCTTCAATGATGGTCCTGTTCTTCCTTTCTGCTACTCCATTCTGTTGAGGATTATAAGCTACAGTATACTCCCTCTTAATCCCAACAGATTTACAATAGTTTTTGAAATTTTCAGAGGTGAATTCCCCACCGTTGTCTGATCTAAGAATTTTGATTTTCTTACCAGTTTGGTTTTCTACTAGTGCTTTAAGTTCTTGAAATTTGGCTAGAACCTCACTTGACTCTTTAAGTTTTAAGAAATATATCCATGATTTCCTTGAATAGTCATCCACAAAGATTAAGTAATATAGAGCACCCGAGAAGGAAGGTGTAGACATAGGACCACACACATCAGTATGGATAAGTTCTAGAATGTTATTTGACTTATGTTCACTTGGAGGAAAAGATCCTTTAATGTTCTTCCCTAATGCACATCCCTTACAAATGCTAGAGTGTTCAGATTTTAAGAGAGGTGTGCCAGAGGTGATCTTAGACAATGTTGGAAGGGCACTATATCTAATATGACCTAGTCTTTTGTGCCAAATCTCATTATTTTGATGAACATTGTGATTTAGGGCTACCTTTTGTTCATTACATAACTTGTACAAGCTACCTTCTCTGTTCCCTATATGAATGGCATTTTTTATATTAGAATTTTTAGTCCAGAGAAGGACTTTGTCTTCATTGAAGGTTACCCTGTATCTTTGATCAGCTAGTCCAGAAATGGAGATTAAATTTCTCTTGATTCCTGGTACATACAAAACTTCTTTCAACTGTAGAGTTACTCCATCTCTTATCTTTAACAAACAGGTCCCAATTCCTTTTACCGGATAAGAGGAGTTGTCACCAATAGTTACCTCTTCTGAAGAGTTCCCTGAGAAGGTTTCGAATTGATCTCTGAATCCAGTGATGTGTCTGGAAGCACCACTATCTATTATCCACGTACTTTTATTAGAATTTAATTCACTTGCTAAAGCCAAGAAAAGGAGAGAAATTTCAGATTTTTTTACTTCCGCTAGGGCAGCTTGTATTTTTTGTTTTTCCGGGCAATATTTGTGAATATGTCCGTATTTGTCACATTTGTAACATTTTACCATGGAAAGATCCCTTTTATTGAATTATTTCCCATTGTTAGATTGTCTGAATTTTCTCTTCCTTTTGTGAGATGTTATCTTGTTGCTTTTAATGTGGAGAGCTTGTAATTCATTTCCATTATTAGACCCCATTCCTCTGGAAGCAAGCCTGGATTCCTCTTGGGTACAATCATTCTTTAATTGCTCGAATTTAGGTAACGGTGGTCTGGTGCTTATACATTGAATGAAGGTTTCCCATGAGGTGGGTAAACCTTTGAGAGCAATTAGGGTGAGTTCAGAGTCTTCTACTGTATTTCCAATGCAGAGCAGTTGGTCTCTTATTTCAGAGATTCTCAAAAAATAAGAAGTGATAGTTTCTTCCTTGTTCATTTTCATATTTAGAAGTTGACTTTTCAATGTTAACATTCTACTGGCATTGTTGATTTCAAATGTGTCTTGAATTATTTTAAACATTTCAAAAGCACTGGTAATTCTAGATATGCTAGGAAGAATTGAGTCTTTCACAGAGTCAATTATTAATTTTCTGGCTTTATTGTTTCTCCTTTTCCATATTGTCTTCTCTGTTTCATCTTCGGGTATTTTAATATCTTTTTCTATATACTTTTCTAATTCAAGTTCCATCAGAAGAGATGTAAGTCGAGTTCTCCATGATATAAAGTTAGAGGCACCTTCTAATCTATCTTCCATTCTCATGCATTGAGCCATTTCTGAACAATTAAACTCAACAGTTTTATTAAAAAAATATGCTCAACTGACGGTTATTTATTTATTTATTTTTTTCTTATTTCCTTTTAATAACCTGGCTCTGATACCATGTTAAGGAATATAAATCTGGAGATATAATATAATCTGAAGATATGCAGTAGAATACAATTGCCTTGGTGATTGATTGATTCTACCACACTCAACGACTATATATATATATAAGTTAGAGGAGTTTAACATGAACAGTCATGACTTATCATATACGATAAGCCATGACTGTTCGTTTAATAAATCAACTTTAACAAAGGATTAACGTTATGTTCCAGCACAAATATTAAACACAAACACAACAATTTAACAATGCATACAGCTCAGGATTTGTTTGCAAAATGGGAGAATAGCTTGAGAAATTTGAGCAAACTATGGTTGCTTTGGAATTCAAATAGGAATCAGCACCAAGTGTCAACGTGGATGAATTAGAAACAGTTTTGGGCAGATTCCAGGTGTTGAAACAGGGAGGTCAAATATAGGCTATTTTGGGCAAGGATGCATTTAATGTATGGTGGGCATCCGTAGTGGTCATTTATTCCACCCCACTCTCTTCCTAGATAGACATGCGTAGTAAACAATTATTACCCACTATAGTAGTGGATTCATTTTTCATTAATGTAGATTCTTCTTTGTTTTCCCTAACCCTAATTAGGGCTGAGGTGACAAAATTTGGGCCATCGATTATTGTTTCAATCCGGGCCACCCATTGTAATTGGAGACCTATATAAATGCCTCACTTCTCAAATGTAAGAGAACAAATTTTGAGATTGTTGCTAAGAGCTATTGAGACAATAAAAATTTCATTGAAGTCTGGTGATTATTTGATGTGTCTTGAAACTTGCTTGGTTTCTTAATTCCCTCATTTAGAATAGATTTTTAGACAAAGAGTGGTGATGGAAATGGAAAATATGATGGTGTCTTGATGAATTCCCTTTGGTTCATACTTTTGACAGTTTACTAATTGAAAGTCATCGTGCAAAGTTAGCCTGAACCCCATATCTGCATATGCTTAACTTCTATCATTCATATACATTGTTCTTCCTGATGGTGTCCATGGTAGTATGAAAACCTCTTGCATAACCTTTGAAGACTGCACTAGTTCACGCGTAGTTGTAGTTTAACTTGGCAAAGCATAACTCAATTATTCAGAATTTGTCCATCAGACTCCTATATGTTGTTATCATTACCCTCAAGAGTAGAATAGAATTTCTAAACCCTAAACCCCTTTTATTCCCACATATTTCTGAAAATCCAAAAGAGTTTCATTGCAAAATCTTTCGATAGCTCCCATCTAGCATGATTTGAAATCTATTCATGAAATGTAAATGTTAGGCCCCTTGTGATATTTAGCAAATCACATTAACTATCGAGCTTATCCACAATCAAGAACTGACATAAAAAGAACCTTGGAGTCATCGTATGATCTTCTCACAATCTTAGCATACACGAGACTTTGTTCAAGAGAGGATAAGATACCTTGGTATTTTGTTCTACTATTTGGTGAGTCATAAAACACACATCCACAAGTAGTAGCAGCAAATTTTTCTTCTAGCAAGCTATCATTGGCTGTACATTCCTTCTGGAATTTTCCCCCCTATTTTTCACCTGAATACAACTTGTTTATCCATGATTCCAAGTTTGGATCATTTAAAACATTTGAATTTTCCCTAGGGCAGAAAGATTATGAGGTTAACATTGGTTTCCTCTAGAAAATTGATGAACTCGTTGAAATTTTCTCAGTTGGAAGATAGTGTCCATGGTAAGGCCAAATAGACTTGAAAACACCTTCCTCTACAACCAATCTTCCAGCTGTAGATGTTGCTTCTCCAGCTAAAAAGATAGAACATTGGAATGCATCCTTCATTTTCTGACCAACATACATAATTTTTTATGCGTTCAAAACAAATATCCACTTTGTTCTTTTGGATCCTTTTGTTGTGTCAACAAGCTAACCATTCTACTTGAACACAAACGTGTCATTTTTGTATATGACCTTATATTGCTTCTTTCATTAAGGCTAAGATATTTTATTTACTACTGTCGCAACTTGCCTAAGGAGCAACAGTGAAGATTGAGATCCTTACCAACTGCAACATTCAGCCAATAGACATTGTTCCTTGTCAAAAGACACTGTTTGTCACCTTGCTATAACTGTCATACCATTTTGAGAACACTGTGATTGTGATTTGAAGGGATTTGACCTCTCCTTTTGTGACAGACTATGATTTTTGGCCTTGAAAATACTACAATTGTCATATCTCTTTTCTTTACTTGCTCATTATCTCTTGTATACTGAGTTTTGCTCTAGGCTTCTAAACCCACCATCCATCATTGTTAATGCATCTTGCTTCTTATGATTCACTCTTACTGTAGTAGAAACCCTCATGACAATGGTAGGGATAGTGTTCTAGCTAGTACTTCCATATCACACTACTGCAGCATTGAACCTTGCCAGAGCTACAACTAATCTCCCTCTATTTACTGTGAATGCCTTACTTATTTGGACATCCTTGTATAATCTTTTAGACCCAATCAATCATCAGATAAAGGAAACTCTAGCCCAAGATGAACCCTTCAGATGTATAACAATCATTTAGCCCGAGATGAATCCTTTAGATGTATCATAGTCATTTAGCCCGAGATGAATCCTTTATATGTATCACTGTCATTTATACATGCTCATGCTCTCTGTTGCTTTCAGGGTGATCACACTAGCCCATCATATGGACTTGAGACTTTCATTTTCACCCTTACACTATTATAGAGCCTTTTAACCTTGGTTTTCTATACAAAACTATACAACAATTGTAATGTCCCAGGCTCATACTATGGCGGAAGTGACAATAACTACCCACCCTTATGTAGTCGCTGCCAAGAAAAGATTCACAGCATATGCTAGAACAAGTCCGTACGGAATCTACAACTGCAAAATGCGCCTATTCGGTAGCTAGCAAGTGTACGGCCAAAGAGTGTTGACTTCGAAAGTCACCTATACGGTGTATGTGATGAAGGGCCTGTACAATGTAACAGGTCGTATGGTGATGAGAAATGTCGTACGAGCAATGTCATATAGGGATGGATGGCAATTGACGTACGTGGTTGGGAGTGTTGTACGGGCATGGTAACTGTTGTACAATGATGTTTTGTGGGTGATGTTGACTCCTGACATACGGTGGTGACCATACGGTCACCTTCCAACGCCTTTTGCCCCCTCAAACACCTTGTGTGTTTTGGTTCTTTTTGATCCATAGGGTATTATCCACTTCGCCTCCGTACTTAGAAAACCACAATATCGCCACTGGTAAACAATTATGATATAAGGATACACACAATGGAAAATGCAAGAGAAATAGTGATAGCACTTTAGATTATCAAATAGATCTTCAATTACAATGCTTTCAAAAGTAGGACAAGTAGAATAGGGTGAGGAGTTACTCTCACCGAAATTGCAGATACCAAATAGGGAGAATCTTTCACCTCCAAAATGGCAGAACACAGAACTCCAACTAGAAGTTCGCATATACAAAGAAAATATCAAGTTCGCATACCTACAACTACAAAGAATCGACCTTATAATATGGCTTCGAGGAAACGTCCTAAAGGATTACAAATTATACCGACACGGCCAACACGCTAAGGACGATAAAATAAAAATGGGCCCGAGAGATAATAATTTTAATTTCAGGGCCATACATACAAAATTATTAATTTATTTAATTGCATCGAGAACATTACAGTCCTCCCTGCTCAGCGATTGCTTGCCCTCAAGCAATCACAACTTCGATCCTGGATTTCCTGCTAAGGGAGGATCATAAATCTCTCATGTGATCATCTTCTTCAGTTTTGAGTTAGGTACCAAATAGGTTTTACCATTGTAGTAGATGATATCATCAATCACCTTGTATCTGTCATCTTGTATTTGACCCTCCATTAACTGGCATGCAAAGGTGTTTTTGGAGTACTCAACCAACAACTAAGCCCTCCAATCCTCTAAAGTCTGAAACATGAAGCAGATGGTAGGAATCTTAGGCAATTTTTTAGCCGCCACAATCTTCTTTTCTTTGGCATCCGCAATGTCAAGGTTATATTCCTGAGTCTTATCTCGTCTGAAAATAACCTCCATCTTCTTGGCTGAAATCTCTCTCAATCCTCTATCTGACATCCCTCTTAACACCACCTTCTTGCTGTCCAGCTCAAATGAAAACTCCATCCTCTTGAAACTCTGCGTGTATTGGTTGAGGGTCTCCATCCATTGAATACCAAGTATGACATTTGTGTCATCTAGATCTATCACAAAGAAGTCATTCGTCATGGTATAGTTTCCCATGGTAATGTTCAGCTGTGGAATCACATGAGTGCAGGGTAGTAAAATTCCTCCTTCCACCTTGACCTCAAATCCCTCATGCTCCACCTTGTGCAAAGCCCCTCTTAGTGACAACAGATGAATTGATGAAATTGAGTGTGGCTCCACTATCAAGCATGACTGTGACTTGCTCCCCCTGAAGGGTGCCACAAACCCGAAATATACTACATCCCGTAGTTGCGTAAAGTGTAGCAATGAAACCTCCATTTTTTACAAGTGTGGCAATCCTCTCTGCATGATTAGTCTCCTCTTCTTGCACCTTAGGTACTTCACTTTCTTCTTCATCATCAAGTACCTCGATATAGTGAATCTTCCCCTTGCCAAGAATGACCTAGACCCCAAGGCTCCCAGCAAGTGAAACATAGCTTCCTCCTCCAAAGTTCCTAACAATTTGCTTCATCTATTGAAGGCTTCCTCTAAATTGGCTCCTTGTCTTTGATCTCTTGTAGGTGAGGTGGTTTGGAAGGGGTGTAATCCTTGGAAGATGTGGCCATGTCACATGTCTTCTTAATCGCTTTCGTGAGTGTGCTGGGATTGTGCCCTTTGACCCAACCCTTTAGGGGTTCCAATAGCCCATCCATGAACAACACAACCAGCCGCCTTTCCAAGATATCTATTACCAGAACAAACGGTCTCTGGAATTCTGTATTATAACTGCCAACTGATCTGGATTGCTTAAGCTGCGCCAACTCCTTAAAATTAGGTTCTAGATCTTTCTCGTTGAGTCGATCTATCAATCTCTCTGTATGTTCAATGTAGGAGGTTATTTGATCGTGGCCGAGGGTAACCATTCCATGATGCCACCATTCATGAGCAATCCCTTCTAGGTGAAGCGCCGCAAATTTGATTGCCTCATCCTCTGACATCGGGTTAAGCTGAAAATATGTGTTTGCCTTCTGTACCCATGCCCGTGCGAATGTTGTTCCTAATCCATCAAAGGATGATAGGTTCACGTTGCTTATCTTTCGTTTCAGGTCATCGTTATAATAGCCACAACGTTGCTGGCTGAATATCTCATTCATAGATCAACATAATCTCTGAAGGATATGTCTCCTTCGAGATTCACGTTCCTCCAGTCTTGCATTAGTTGCTCCTGCATTTCTTGGAAAGTCGGCTCTTGCTCTCTTCGAGGTGCTTCGGTCCTCAATAAAAATGTCGGCATTGATGGTCAAGAGCGTGAATGAGGGTTTGCTCTCCCTATGATAGAATTTTCGCCATGCCCATTTTGTTCTCCGTTAGTCTTCCCTTCCGCCAACATTTGCACCGTCTCCTCCATGAGTCGTCGTTCTTGTCCTCTGATCATGGTTTTGTTGAGTTGCGCCTGGCTTCTAGTTAGCTCCCTCAAGATCTTGTGGGTCCCCCATCTTGTCAACAGAACGATACCTCCTCCTGGAGTAGACGTGCATCCACACCCGACAGGCTGGCAAGATCACCAGCTCTAATACCACTGTAAAGTCCCATGCCCGTACTGTGGCGGAAGTGACAATAACTACCCACCCTTATGTAGTCACTCCCAAGGAAAGATTCACAACATATGCTAGAACAAGTCTGTACAGAATCTACAACTGCAAAATGCGCCTGTTTGGTAGCTGGGAAGCGTACACCCAAAGTGTGTTGACTCCGAAAGTCACCTGTACAGTGTATGTGATGAAGGGCCCGTACGGTGTAACAGGTCGTACGGTGAGAGAAATGTCATATAGGGATGGATGGCAATTGACATATAGTGGTTGGGAGTGTCATACGGGTATGGTAACTGTCGTACAGTGATGTTTTGTGGGTGATGTCGATTGTTGACGTACAGTGGTGACTGTACGGTCACCTTCCAACGCCTTTCGCCCCCTCAAACACCTTGTGTGTTTTGGTTCTTTCTGATCCGTAGGGTATTATCCACTTTGCCTCCGTACTTAGAAAACCACGATATCGCCACTGGTAAACAATTATGATATAAGGAAATACACACAATTGCAAATGCAAGAGAAATAGTGATAGCACTTTAGATTATCAAATAGATCTTCAACTACAATGCTTTCGGAAGTGGGACAAGTAGAATAGGGTGAGGAGTTACTCCCACCAAAACTGCAGATACCAAATAGGGAGGATCTTTCACCTCCAAAATGGTAGAACACAGATATCCAACTGGAAGTTTGCATATACAAAGAAAATATCAAGTTCGCATACCTACAACTACAAAGACTCGGCCTTATATATGGCTTCGGGGAATCGTGTCGAAGGATTACAAATGATGCCGACACAGCCAACACGCTAAGGACAATAAAATAAAAATGGGCCCAAGAGATAATAATTTTAATTTTGGGGCCATACATACAAAATTATTAATTTATTTAATTGCATTGGGGACATTATAACAATCTAGTATGATAATTACAATAAGAAGACTTATACATGAAAACATCCAAGTGTTATTTATGCTAAAGAGAAAACTATTATTGACTTGGGCAATGTAAAGCTTCATGAGATAAGTTTGAAGCTTTAAACTTGGAATGATCTCCTTTTACCATGTGCAAGATGATGAACAATCTGTAGAACATGGCTGCACAAGACTCGTTTAACTTCTTTACTTCCTCCATAAGTCCCAAACTGTCGTCCCTCTTTGTGGCCACCATAGCAGTTCCTCCTTGCAGATTGGAGCTCAAAGCAACTTAGGGTTTCTCCTTGCGTTAGAACTCATGACTTGTCATGGAAAGGCTTAACTCAAGGTGATTATCATTAGCCCTCAGTTGACTCCAGGATGTGCCATAGAATAAGCAAAACTATTTGCCTCCCAAATCTGCCCAATTTTTTAAAAGACTTAAATAAAATGAGGGAATGAGAAATAGCTTTTAAACACTCTGACAATAATAAAAGAGTCATTCAACATGAATGTACTCATGAATTTGCATAAATAAAATGAATAACTTACATGCACCTATGCCACATGAAAAGGTCACTTTCAAAACTTAGGTGAGGGAAACAAAGTTTCAACCTTAAATAGTTTTCCCTAATCCCTAAAATTTGGCAAAAAAATCAAACTAAAATCTTACCCATTTGGGACCAAATACATTAAAAAAACATTCTTTGTTTAAGAATATGCTATCCATTTCCTAATTGTGTGAGGTGCTGCATCAAAATTTGATTTTATGAGATGGGATTTCATAGAAAATTCACTCAAAATCAAAAAAATCTTGAACTATGACAATAATTTCTCAAAAGCACATTCTGCAGTGATTATAACCTGTGTTTGATGCCAAAAGCAGAATCTATATAAGTACTGCACATTGACTGCAAAATAGGTTTTATTGCATGAAGACCGTCACACCTCACAGTAAAGCCAACAAAAGATTTACAGATTCCAAATATGATTATAACCAGAGTCTGTTGGTCGTAAAGTCATAATTAGTAATTACAAGCTAAGTCTCTGGATATCTTGAAATAGTTTTTATTGCCCATGATTTATTTGATTATACATTCCATTGTTGTTTCACATTATATATACTACACTTCATTTGTTTCACATCAGTACTGAACTGTGTATATTTTTCACCACTCTTTACCATATATATGGGCTCTGAAATGGGTTCAATCAACCAAACTATAAACCAAGAGTTCTACATCCCCAGGAGAGTGATCAGAGACAAAAAAAATTGCCTCATCTTACCATTTAAAGAGATGATTTTGCATTAGTTTTACAATTTGTGGACTAAATTTGGTTTGAATAGAGGAAGAAGTTGGGTTCATGGTACTTCCTAATTGTAATGTAGGAGAAGTGAAGCAGGGCCTTGGAAGTTAGTGTGTTTTCACACCCTTACTAATGCCCTTGCAATCATCACACCTCAACTGCTTGGACAATCCCTTAGTATCCTAGATTTAGGCCTTTCTGTGGAAGAACCCTAAGCTACATTTCAAATTTCTGCCATGGTTGTGATATTTATATGGTTTCTCCTCTTACTAATTTTTCCATTCCCATTACACTCCAACTGCTTCAAGAATCCAGATACTTTATTTGGGAATCTCCTAGATAAGGCGTTAAAACCAAGCTTACCTATATAGGGATTTACAAATTTTGTACTGGTGAAAATATATGGTAGTATGTGAACATAATATAAGAGAATCTGGGGGAAACTTCCAAAAGTGAGGGCGGATATTTAAAAATCTACAATCATATTTTTATTTTATTATTGTTTATCGCTGACCGGATGATCCATATTTTCTCTTGTTTATAAACTGCATGCCTTCGTTGCTGTGCTATTTGAATTTTTCACATGACAGCTAAATAGAGGCCTAAAATTTCATTTCCAACTTAAAAAAAGAACTAAAAGTGACTAAATTTTGCAATGATACACAACTTTTATCCTGGAAAACCCTGGATGGGGAAAAACCAGCTGGTACTGGCCATTGCTCATCTACTCCATTATAGTTGCTCAGAGAGGTCAAGTACAGATGTAAGAAATACCACTTTTAGTTGTTCTCTTTAATGCCAGATCTACTACATCAGTTTTAATCTGGAGTTCTTCTTCTTCTAGATGCTTCAACACTCCAACTTGCCTCATGCTCTAGTTTGCCCTCTACACATCTTCATATTAGGTGCTGAAAGTCCTTAACTCTGCATCGGAAGGTCTTTTTGTTCAGGCATGAATAGACAAAGTTAAACTAGTTGATTCAACTTCTCAGATGTTTGACTTAGATCAAACCAACTGTTTCATTGGACTGTTGGTTCCAAACTGCCCCATGATGGAATTTACAGTCTCATACTGCTAGTTCTTGTGAGGCTTTCCCTCTCTGCTAATAATTTATCTCTTTTTGGATCCTTATGGATCGTATCTCTCATCTGAAAGAGGCTTTTGGTCCCACACATTTAATATGGCACAAGTATGGGAAAATTTCTCCCATTTTCTTCTTCAACTATAATCTTTCTTTATTTGGTTCTTGTTATTTGAGTCATGTATCCTGAGTTTCCTGGGCACCTATTCTGGTCTCTCTACTCTTTTGCAATACTACATGCTTGGCATCTATTGCTTTTTCATCAATCACCAAGTCCTCCAATGAGGCCAGCATCTTCTCTTCATCTTCCTGGACATTTCATATTTATGCAGGTATTGAGAATTTACCATTGAATGCACCATCATATTTGGGGGGAATCAAGTCCGGAAGCATTGTTTCCAAACACTTCCAAGGTGGTGAAGGGTTCATACCTCAGTGGTTTTACCTTCTTGGCTGGTCCTTGTAGCCTTTCTTTTCCCAAGCTTAGCCCCACCTTGTCTCCCATATTAAGTTTATGCTCTTCTACTTTTCTTGAGGCCTCTCTAGTTGGTCTTTCACCTTGAGCTGGATTTGTCTAATCCACTCATTGAATTTTTTGAGTCCTTGAACCTCTTGATTGTGCTCTATTTTCTTGTTTTGTTGATTCAATGCAACATCGAGTAGTTAGGAGGCTAATAATCCTACAAGACTCCAAAGGTAATTTATTTGTTCATGCATGAATTGATCTATTGTATGAGTGCTGGATGTCAAGAAAGGACTCATCCCAAGTCTTAGGACACATCTTGTCAAAGCTGTACCAAATTTCAGTTCACTGCTTCCATTTGTCCATTGGTTTGTAGACGGAAAGTTGTACTCTTTTGGAGCCCTGTATCCATTTTGTCTTGCAACATGTACCAACATTTCCCTATAAACCTGGAATCTCTATCCAGGGACAAAATCAATAGATTTTGGTTGAGTCCAAAGTGCACCCAATCATTTGTTAAGAACAAATCATTTGCCTGTTTGCTTGCATATGCTTCTCGGATTGAGTTAGAATGCACATCTTGCTAAATGTGACAATCTACTCAATGGTAAACCACTTACCAAATGCATGGAACCTCTTTTTGACAGATATGTGGGCATAAGAAGATTGCTTGTTTTAGATGTACCAGTGCAGCAAATTGTAATTTACCATTGCACGTGGCTTTCATCCACAGTTCCTTTTTCCTGCCTTCTTTCTTTTTCCCTTCTTTCACAAATCAATGGCCTGGATAAATTAAATGCACTTGCATCCTTTCCAACTATTTCATTGTCATTACCATCCTCGTGGATTCCCTATTTTTGTAGAGAAGAAACGGAAACATATTTTTCTTTGTACATTAATAAGGGGTGGGTGTGCTTCATGACAGAAGTGCTATTATAAGGTTGCATTTGCTGATTTTTAAAAAAAATATATATATATATATATATATATATATATTATTTTTTATTATTTTTTATATTAGATCATACTTTTTCTTCACTATCAATCTGTATGTTTCTAATATGTATAATAGAGTGAGGCAAATTTATGGTTTTGTTTGAAGATGTTGGTGCACGGAAAGATTCTGTAAAATTGTGTAAGTATTCATATATTTCCATCAAAGTTATTTAAAAAATTAGTTTATGCCAGTTTATTTCAAGTATGCCTAGTTGCATATTTTATTAGCCAGAAATTGATATAAATTTAAATTGTGATTGACTTTGAGTGTTTGACAGGCTGAGTTCAAAGATGTTTGGAAGCTTAAATAGGTAACTGTTACCATATACAATTTTAGAAAAATGTTTCAAATATTGAATGACTTAGTTATTAAATGAAATATTTAATATATAAATCTAGAGAAAATGTTTCATTTTTTAATAAATTGTTAAAACTTGGTGTAAATGTAATTTGTAAATTAAGACAATTTATTAGATAATACAATATTTAATGTAAGTTCAAATTGAGACAATGTCTATCTAGTAATATGTAATATGTAAACTGACTAATTATTTAATACAAGAATTTTTTATTGGGAGGGGTTGAATTAACCCTCTTCCTAAGGCTGCGAAGAATGGTTATTAGCAATGGCCATTCTTTTACGTCTAATGACTTTGTGTAATATGTTTTAGTTTTTAAATTATTTTTTACTGCTTAAATTTTAATTTTAATCTTGTTATCTGTAATGACTTGATATTTGTCATGCAATGTTCATATTAAGTACCATAATATTCTTTAATTGTCATCAAGTTTGGTAATATTGTAATAATTAGTGTTGTGTTATTAGCACGATGTAACTTAAACATGTTTATCTAGTGTTTTATTTTGGAAATCATTTATCATTTGTGTTAAGTGCATTTGAATTGTGACTTAGTTGTTGTTTACTGAATTTTGGTTTTGATGTTTGACACTTTTTTTGTTTGACATTTAATTTGTAATCTTGAATTTTGACACTTTGTTTGCATTTGTGTGTTTGAGCTTTGCTATTTAGTTTGTGTATGTGTTTGATCTTTAGATATACACTAATTATTTGTTTGAAGTGGCATTTAAACTTTTATGTTTAGCATGATTCACTTTTGCATTGCGAGTTGTTGGAGGTATGTTTGAATTTAGGCATTTACTTTGTGTACATTTATTGTTTGGACTCTTACATTCGCTTTGCACACATGTTTTAATCTTTACATCCTATTATTGTATTTTTGAAATGTGTGTGTGTGTGTGTGTGAAACATCCCCTTATTGTTCGAGTTAATTTTGACATCCGTTTTTTGTGTGGGCATTTAGATGAAGTATTTGCTTGAGTTTTGGCATTTAGTTTGTGTGTGTTTGAATTTTGCACACATGTTTTAATCTTTACATCCTATTATTGTATTTTTGAAATGTGTGTGTGTGTGTGTGTGTGTGAAACATCCCCTTATTGTTCAAGTTAATTTTGACATCCCTTTTTTGTGTGGGCATTTAGATGAAGTATTTGCTTGAGTTTTGGCATTTAGTTTGTGTGTGTTTGAATTTTGGTATACATTAATTGTTTGTTTTAAGTGTCTTTTAAATGATTTTGTTAAGTGTGTTTCACTTTGGCATCCACTAGTTCTTTGTGTACATTTAATGTTTGAACTTTATCGTTCATTTTGTGTACATCTATTGTTTGAACTTTAGCATTCACTTCTATGCATGTTTGAATTCTAGCATTCCTTTATTGTATTTTTTAACTTTGTTTGAAGTGTGTGAGTGAACTTTTATAGCTCCTTATTGAGGGAAGGGGAGTGTATTTGAACAAATTTTGTATGAAATGTCTAAATTATTTTACTATTCACTTATATTTGAACCTTTTTTTGTTCGTTAGTTTTTGTGAGTGGGTGTGTTTCAACTCACTTATGTCCATGTTTGAACTTTGGTATATATTTACCTTGTATGTGTGAAGTGTGTTTTTTATATTCACTGTGTGTTACTATTCACTTATATTTGAACCATTTTTTGTTCGTTAGTTTTTGTGAGTGGATGTGTTTCAACTCACTTATGTGCATGTTTGAACTTTGGTATATATTTACCTTGTATGTGTGAAGTGTGTTTTTTATATTCACCTTGTGTGTGGTTGAGCTAACTTTATGTGGAGTATGTTTTAACTTTGGCATTTACTTTATGTGTATTGAATTCTAATATTTACTGTGTGGTTGAACTAAATTTGTGTGAAACATGGTTGAACTTTGGCATTCATCTTGTGAGAAGAATTTTTACTTTTGGCCTTCACTTTGTGTGTATTTGAACTTCAATATTTATTGCGTGAAATCTTATAAACTTTAACATGGATGTTTATGTTTGAACTTTGACGTTCACTTTGTGCAAGTGTACTCATTTCAAATTCACTTACGTGTACATTTAAACTTAAGCATTTATTTTGTATATAAGTGAAGTGTTTCTTTGAACAAAGTGTGTAAAATGTGTTTGAACATCACATTTGCTTTATATGTGGATTGTGTGTTTGAACTAACTACATGTGAAATGCCACTTTTGTGTTGTAGATTGGTATGTGTTCACATGCTTGAAGTTTCAAATTCACTTTATGTTGCATGTTTGAACTATATTGTGAAGTGTGTATGATATTTGACATTTATTTTATGTATGTTTCTACTTTTATGTGTTTGAACTTAAGTGTTTACTTTGTTTGTGGTTAAAATAGCTATGTCTAAATAAACTATATGTGAAAGATGTTTTAATTTGACAAATTTGTTTTGTGTTTATAATTTGGCATGTGTGATATTTGAATTTTCACATTCACTTTGTGTGAAGATTAATTTTTGTCTTAAGTATTCAAATGTGATTTTTTTTTGTTTGCTTTAAATATCAATTATCACAATGTTCATCAATTATAATGTAATTTGGTATTCAAAATTGAATTATTTTTCATTGTAGTGTTGGTTTGAATTTTTGTATTGACTTATGACATTGTGTTTGCATTTGCATGAAGTGTGTTTAAGCTTTAACATTTTGTTTGTGTTTAAATTTTGACATGTACACTAATTGTTTGTTGAAGTGACTTTTAAATACTTATGTTTAGTGTATTTCATTTTGGCATCCACTAGTTGTTGGAACTTATTTGAACTTTAGGCATTTACTTTTAGAACTTAAAACTTGGTATTCATTGTGTGCATGCTTGAATTTTGACATCCCCTTCTGTTTGAGTAACATTGTCATGCCCTAATTCTTTGAATGAACATTGACATTCCCTTATGCTCTTGGTGGAATTCATTGTGTGTGTCTTTATAAGAAGTGTGTGCTTGAGCTTTGGCATTTAATTTGTTGATGTGATTGAATTTTGATGTACATTAATTGTTTGTTTAAATTGTCTTTTACTCTTTTACTCTTGTTTTTTGTGTTTCACTTTGGCATCCACTAGTTGTATGTTGGAGATCTATTTGAACTTTAGGCATCTGCTTTTTTGTATATTCATTGTTATAACTTTAGTATATAATTTATGTGCATGTCTGAAATTTTGATATCCTCTTATTATTACTTTTTACCTTTAATTGAAGTTTGTGACTAAACTCTTACATCTCCTAATTGAGGGAGGAGAGGCAAAGTTTACTTGAACCCATAGTTGTCTTTGTTGCATAAACTTTGTATGTGTGCAAGTGTGTTTTTAACTTCTTACATTCATCTTGTGTGTGGTGTTTACTTCATGAGCAGTTGGAATAACTTTCTATGAAGTGTGTTTTAGCTTTGGCATTTACTTTGTGAGTGTTGAATGTTTACTTTATGTGTGGTTGAACTTTGTGTGAAGCATTTTTTAACTTGGCATTCACATCGTTTGCATTTTACTTAGGCATGTTTTAACTTAACTTGACAGTCACATTGTTTGTGTTTTACATAGGCATGTTTAAACATAACTTCTTCATAGGTTACTCATGACTCCATTCAGGATGATGCTTTTGTTGTAAAGTTAGCCTCCTTGAATCGGGTGGACCCTATTCCACCTCTTACTGATGATACAACCCCCTTTGGTTGTGTTGAATTGCACAGTTTGCTACTCCTAATCTACTCCAACCTATGGCTAACGATGTGCAACCTTGTTAATGCATGCCCTTGGTGTTGACCTTGTCAGCAATCTCTAAGTGGATTTCACCACTTACTCCCTCTTGTGGGGAAGTTTCTAATGATTCTATTGCTTGGATGATGGTTTGATTGTGTAGAAAAAACCATTCTTCAATCCCTCATTCTCCTCCCCACATTGTGGGTGAGCTATCTATCTTACCCCTAAAGTGGGTTACTAGCTATTTGGTTAGTATGCTATTAATGTTTTATTCTTGACCTTTTTGGCCCATCTCTATAAGGACCAACACCCTTCACCCTTGTTATACTACTTGTTAATAGTAAAAACATTTACTTTGTTTGAGAATTTATCTTTAAACTTTCACATTCCCTCTATCTTTGTCAAGTTTGAGAAAATTTCATGTGAACATCTTTGCACTTTAGCATATTCTCTAATTCTAACATTCAATTTATGTATTTGGTTGTACTTTTTTGTTAACTATGTTTGACATTCACTTTTATTATTTTTAATTCTTATTATTTGTGTTTTTGAATTAAAAGTATGTTTGAATTTTATTTTATTTATTTATATATTTCTCTTTATATTTTTTAAGAAACTATGTTTGAAATTCATTTTTTGCTACTGAACATTATACAGTGCATAAATCTTCTGCAGAGGTTCAAGAGCCTGTTGCGGGTTCCTCTCAAGAGGTTCTTTCTTCTGTGGGTGTTTCTGCAGGGTCGGATGTCCCGTTTGCTGTTGTCTAGTCTACTGGTGTCTTTGTTGTCCAGTCAGTTGATGACTTTGAGCTCCAGCTTGCTTCTGTTGTCTAGATTGATTTTGCTAGGGCGGCTGCTACTAACAGTGTTGTCCAGTCTGCTACAGCTGTGGGTTCGCCCTTCCCGATTTCCCCCAAGGGGAATGTGTTGTTGAGGGTTGGTTCTATGGTCAGCCACTCCTCTGTTTCTTCAGGGGTTTGGTTGAATGATGCTACCAAGTTGGAGGACGGATGGACAACTGTGAAAGGAAAGAAACCTCCTTTGGATATGAATCTTAGGTCCTACAAGGGTGGCTCTAAATCTAAATCGTAAGGTCCCTTGGTGCGGATGTTGTCCGTTGGTGGGGGTTTTCTGGTGGTTAATCCCTATGCTGTTCTAGTGGTTGCCACTGTTGTATTTGAGCCTTATATTGTTTTATCTTTTGAGTTTCTTGTACAAGGTTTTGGGTCCTTTCAAAACCTGTTTTTACTTAATCAAAACTATTTATGTGTCTATGCCTTTGAAATTCAAACTTGTCATTTACTTAATGTGATATTTGTTTGAACTAATTTTGGCATTTGTTACATGTGTGTGCATATTGAAAAGAACTTTGGCATTTATTTTTCTATCATTTTGTTTGGAGTCTATGAAAAGATTATTTACACTGAGTAGAATGTGCATATAAACAAACTTTAATGTTCACTTTGTGTGTATGCCCTGCATATGTGTCCATGTGTATGGATTAAAGTTAACTTTATGTGGTGTGAAATTGAGGTAATTTTATAATGAACATGTTGTGCTACATGTTGGAAATAAATTTAACTCTGTTTAGATGGCTTGTGTGCTTTAACTTTATCATATTTGAATGAACCCCATGTGTACTATGTTTGATAACTTTGACATTCACTTCGCTTGTGTGTTTTATATCCTAGCATGTTTGAACTAGTATTTATTTTGTGTGGTTATCCTTCATATGAAGTACACACATACAAAGAACATACACATGCACACACATAATCAACACAAAGCAAATATTAGTTTTTAGCGTGTTAGCTACACATGCACACATTACAAATTTGTGTCTTAGAACTCATATTCACTGTGTTAATTATGTATTTGCATGAGCATGTTATTTGTGAGTGCCACGTGCATGGGTGTGCACCACATGTTTTAAATTAATTTGGCATTCACCTTTTGTTGATGTGTTTGTTCACAGACAAATGCATCGTTTGACATTCAATTTATTTGTTTTTAATTTTGTTTATAGTTTAGTTTTTGGTGTTCATTTTAGTTTTTGTTGATTTACGTTCAAGAGTTTTTTTAGACTTAATTTTTTCCATTCTTATCTTGATCCTCGATGATTCTCATCCTTGTTGAAACACTTAATAGAAGGAACAAAAGACATTTTTGAAGGTTTAAATGGTTCGTTGTAGAAGTTGAAACTTTCTCAAGTTCTTAGGACATCATCAATTTTGTCAACTAGTTTTGGCTAGGCCATAAAGCTCTAACAATATGGAAGTAAATGAGAATTGTTTAATAGTTCAAGTGGATTGGGAACCATTGACACGAACTAAGGCCATTAGGTTCTTGATTGAGTTGGATGTATTGACAATTTGTTGGTTGGTGCTTCAAGTTCTTAGAACATCATCAATATTGTCAACTAGTTTTGGCTAGGCCATAAAGCTCTAACAATGTGCAAGTAAATGAGAATTGTTTAATAGTTCAACTGGATTGGGAACCATTGACACGGACTAAGGCCATTAGGTTCTTGATTGAGTTGGATGTATTGACAATTTGTTGGTTGGTGCTTCTGTCCCTAGTTGAGGGAGAAACCCTGACAAAGGCTAGGGTTATATAGTTCCCAAAGGGGAGGGAATCATCAATAAGGTAATTGGAACTTATGGGAGCCCCTAACAAAGTGATCTAGCAACAAACACTTGTTCTTAATCACAAAGTGGATTGTGAACTAGAAAAGCTTGACAACATGGAATCATACCTAAAGTTACAAAAGCCATTGACTGATTGGCACAAGTTCTTTGCAAAAGTTATTGAAGAAATGAGTAGTTTCTAGAGTAGTTATTGAATCTTGATGAGTTTTGGATTCACGTCATTGTTAATAAGTTCACATTCTCTTAACCTTTAACCACTGTCTTAAGAACATTGAATACATATAATGAAAATCAAAGAATCGATTAGTCTTTAAGACATTTGAACTTGCTAATAGGTTCCTATTGGGTATGAAAGGTTCGACAAAGCTCATCTTGGAGAGGCTACAAGGGAAGGATCAAATTTTGTAATGTGATTTATGTTTGTATATTGTGTTCTTAAACTTTCCATATAATGTGATGTCCTTAATCTAACCTTTGACCAAGTAGAGCAATGAATTTGTATGAAGAAAATGATGGAATTGGTGTCTCTAGAATATTTGATCTCATCACTAAGTCCTTGCCATGTATATTGTTGAAAGTTCATGACATTTTAGTTTTAGGATTGAGGTTATTGTGTGATTATTGTGATACAATTTTGGAAGAAAAACAATTGGTAATTTATGGACTTCTAATTGATCTATAAAGGGTTCCATAATGTTTGTAAAGCAGTTCACACTAAGCCAAAAAGGGGTCTTTGCAATTTGAAGCAAAAAAAATCAAAATTCACCATGAGAGAAAGGACAAGCATAGAGAATGAGAAGGGAAAGCAAAAGATAGAGAAAATATATATAAATAAATAAAAGTGAATTTCGAACATACTTCTTAAATAAGACATTAATAAAAGTGAATGTCAAACATAATTAACAAAACTTACAACCACACATAAATTAAATGCTAAAATCATAAAATATGCACAAGTGCAAAGATGTTGCACATGGAATTTTCCCAAACATGACAAATTTAAAACACAGGGAATGTCGACGTAAGTGAATGTGAAAGTTCAAAGATAGATACACATGCCACCATTTATAGATTTCCATTAAAACTCCACACAACATGAATACCAAAGTTTAAACTTGATTCACAAAAAGTTCAACCACACTCAAAGTAAACATTGAAGTTCAACAATCACAAAGTAAATGCCAAAGTTAAAAACACTTCATAAAAAGTTACTTTAACCACACATGAAGTAAACACAACACACATGATGAATGTCAAAATTAAAAAATACACTTACACGGATATACAAAGTTTATGCACCAAAGATCAAACGTGTAGTACATATAGTACGTGCCATTATTGGAAGATTGTTACAAGTAAAAAGCGGTTCAAACAAACTCCCTCTTTCCCCCTCGGTAAGGAGATTGTAAAAGTTTACTAAAAAACTTTAGATGAAATTAAAAAGTAATAAGAGGATGTTATATTTCAAACATGCACACAAAGTGAATAATAAAGTTCAAACAATAAATATACACAAACAAGATGCCAAAGTTAAACACACTAAAATAAACAGAGACAATTCAAACAAACAATTAAATTTATGTCAAAATTCAAACACATGCATTTACTCAAAGCTCAAGTAAACGCTTCTTATGAAAAGACACATACATAAAATAAATTCCTACAAACAATATAAGGGAACATCAAAGAATACACTTCACACAAAGTTCAAAGGATACAAAAAGATGTCAAAATTTAGATATACACACAATGAATAACAAAGTTCTTAAAATAAATGCCTAAAGTTCATATAGGTTTCCGTCAACTAGTGAATTCCAAAATGAAACACACAATAAGTGTGCATGTCAAAGTTCAAGCTAAAAATTCGAACACAAGCTTCAATGAGCAATAATTCACTTTTGCATACCAAATTATGTTATAATTAAAGAATATTGTGATACTTGATAATTAAAAAGCACACCAAAAAAATATCATTTGAATACTTAATACAATAATTTATCTTCATACAAAGTGAATATGTAAAAATTAAATATACACAACATTAAAATTAAAAAAAAAGGTTGTCAAAGTTAAAACAACTTTCACATATAGCTATAATCACACAACTATAGTTTCCGCTATGACGCGCTCCTGCTCCCGCTCTCTCATTTTTCAAACCCTCACTCCTCCCGCCCATTGTCGTGCGAGGGCCCCTGTTAGCTCCGCTGTGTCTCAAGATGCTGGATGTGCTATGTCTCAGGCTACTAGCGCTGGTTCTGCTGCAGCTGTGTCTCTGGCTGCTGGTTCTACTGCGGCTGGTGGCAGGTCGGCAACAGTGTCCTATGCTAGTGCCCTCGGTTCTGCGGATGTTGCCGCCTTTGAGGCTAGCCTCCATGGGAGTGTTCTGGTGCGTTCTTCAGGAACTTTGAGGCCCCGGGTGGTGTTCCCTATGTCTATGAGTAAACCTATTCAAATTCAATTAGACTCTGATATTGTAGATAAAATTTATGAAACCGCAAAGATTTTCTCTACAAATGCTGCTATATTTCATTTTAGGGGGTTTTGGCCTTCTTTGTTTGCTCTTCATGCTTGGATTTCCAATCAGTGGGAGCCGATTTTATCCAAAAATGTTCAAGTTTTCCCAGCTGCAAGGGGTTTTTTCATTGTTAAATTTGATAATCCTGAAGATAGGAACACTATCTTGTGTGAATACAGCTTTTCCTGGGATGACCGTTTCCCCCTTATGGCCAAACCTTGGCATAAGGATTTCAACCCGCTCTCTGAATCCTTTAACAAGATTTTGGTTTGGGTTAGGCTACCGAATCTTCCCATGCATCTCTGGCTGGATCCGGTCTTGGAGTCTGTGGGAAATGCTCTTGGGGACTTCCAGATTGTGGACTCGGATACCTCTGATATTTTACACTCGACTTTTGCTCGCATTCTTGTTGAGATGGATGTTTCTAAGGGCCTCCCTAAGAAGATTTGCTTGGCCTCTTTGCGGGGCTCTTGGATACAAACTTTAGATTATGAGGGTATTCCCTTCCGCTGTAGGATTTGTCACTTGACTGGCCATGTGGCTGCCTGGTGCTCTTCCGTGAAGATGAAATCGAAACGACCGCCTTCTTGGTGGTCGGGTGTAGCTACGGAACATTATTCAGTGCATAAATCTTCAACAGTGGTTCGGGAGCCGATTGTGGATTCCTCTTAGGAGTTTATTTCTTCTGTGGATGCTTTTGCAGGGTCAGATGTTGTCCCGGTTGCTGTTGTTTTGTCTGTTGTTGACCCTGCTGTCCAGTCTACCGTTGGCTATGCTGTCCAGAATGATTCTGCTAGGGCGGTTGCTGTTGTCCAGACTACTGACTTTGTTGTCCAGTCTGCTTCAGCTGTGGGTTCGCCCTTCCCGATTTCTCCCAAGGGGAATGTGATGTTGGGGGTTGATTCTTTGACTTGCCATTCTTCTGTCTCTTCTGGGGTTTGGTTGAATGATGTTGCCAAGTTAGAGGACGGTTGGACAACTATGAAAAGGAAGAAACCAAAGCCTTTCGTTCCTCCTTTGGATATGAATCTTCGGTCCTACAAGGGGGGCTCTAGATCTAAATTGTAAGGTCCCTTGTTGCGGATTGTTGTCCGCTAGTGGGGATTTTCTAGTGGTTAATCCCTCTGTTGTTTTGGTGGTTCCCATTGTTGTATCCGAGCCTTTTATTGCTTTGTCTTTTGGAATTTTTCTACAAGGTTTCGGGTCCTTTCAAAACCTGTTTTTACTTAATCAAAACTTTCACATATAGCTTATTTAGGCATAGTTTACACATATACAAAGCAAATGCTTAAATTTAAAAACATACCCAAAGTTAGTTCACTTCACATGTGGAGTTTGTTCAAACATACTAAAGTACAAACAAACATACAAAAATGAACACTACTAATTTAAAAATGTTCTATAATAAGTTATCTCAACCACATACTAAAACATACCCAAAGTTTACTTATGGAGTTTGTTCAAACATACTAAAGTACAAACAAACACACAAAAATGAACACACCAAATTTTTAAAAAAATTCACAAAAAGTTATTTCAACCACATACAAAGCAGACAAATAAAAGCACACATACAAAGGAAATGTCAAACTTCACAAACACTTCACACTATAGTTCAAACAAGTAACATAGGTGAACATCAAAGTTGGTACACAATTCACACAAAGTGAATTTGAAAGATCAAACATATGAACACATACCAATCTACAACACAACGAAGTCATTGTTAGAGTCATGAATTTTACATATAGTTTGTTCAAACACACAATTCATAAATATAGAAAAAGTGATGTTCAAACACATCTCACACATAGTTTGTTCAAAGAAACACTTCACACATATACAAAATAAATGCTAAAGTTTAAACATGCACATAAGTGAATGGCAAAAGTTACACTTGCACAAAATGAATGTCAAAGTTCAAATATAAACACCCATGCTAAAGTTTATAAACCTTCATGCACAATAAATGTTGAAGTTCAGACATGCACAAATTGGACTCCAAAAGTAAAATTTATTCAGAAATATGAATGCCAAAGTTCAACCATACTTCACACAAATTTACATGAAGTAAATGTTGGAATTCAATATACACAGTAAATTGCCAAAGTTAAAAACACACTTCACATAAAGATAGCTCAACCACACACAAGGTGAATATTATTAAAAAAAAAACACTCAACACATAGAAAGCATACATACACCAAAGTTCAAACATGCAAATGAGTGAGTAAGAAAGTTAGAACACTCTTCAAATTAAACATGCCCAACCACACAATCTAACAAATAAAAAGAGGATCAAATATAAGTGAATGGAAGAATAATTTAGACACTTCATACAAAGTTCAAATACATTCCCCCACCCTCCTTCCATCAATAAGGGACTATTAAAGTTCACTCATACAAGCAAAGTTCAAAAATACAACGAAGGGATGCTAAATTCATTCATGCACACAAAGTGAATGCTAAAGTTCATTTACAATGAATGTATACAAAGTTGATCCCTTAAGTGCATACCCACTTCCAACAAAAAACTAGTGGATGCCAAAGTGAAACACACTAAACAAAAAAGTTTAGAAGTCAAAGTCATTTCAAACAAACACTTAATGTATACCAAAGTAACTTCAAACAAACAGTTACGTATGCCAAACTTCAAACATGCACGAACTAAATGTCGAAGCTCAACAAAACACTTCATATAAACACACACACACAAAGGTACTCCAACAAACAATATAAAGGGATGTGAAAATCAACTCGAATAATAAGGGGATGTTTCACACACATACACACACACTTTACACAAATTTTGAAAATACCATAAGAGGATGTCTAACTTCAAACATGTGTGCAAAGTGAAGTTCTAACAATAAATATACAAAGTAAATGCCTCAATTCAAACATAGTTCCAACAACTCATAGATGCAAAAGTGAAACATGATAAACAGAAAAGTTTAAATGTCGATTCAAACAAATAATTAGTGTATATCATAATTCAAACACATACACAAACTAAATGGTAAAGCTCAAACAAACACTTCACAAATAAATGCAAACAAAATGTCAATATTCAAGATTACAAATCAAATGTTTAGCAAATAAAGTATCATAAGTCAATAATACCTAGATTCAAACTCAAAATTCAATAAACAATAACTAGATCAAAATTCAAACACTAGACAAACATGTTTACATTACAACGTACTAAATAACACAACACTAATTATTACAATATTGTCAAACTTTGTGATAATTAAAAAATATTATTGTACTTAATATGTACATTGCACCACAAATGTCAAGTAAATGATAGGTAATGAAATTAAAATTAAATTGAAAAAAGGTTAAGTTTTATGCAGTTAAAAATGATATAAAAACAAATAAAACATCAGCCATAGAGACACGAGACCTAAAAGAATGGCCATTGCTAATGACCATTCTTCCCAGCCTTAGGAAGGGGGCAAATTCAACCCCTTCCAAATAAAAATTCTTGTATTAAATAATCAATCGGTTTGCATTTCAATTTACTAGATAGACATTGCATTAATTTACAAATTACATTTATTCATGTCACCACTTCCAAAAACTGAAAAACTGATTAAAAAGGCAACACCTTCTCCAGTCTTGGATATCAAATAATGCATTATCTAGTAAACTGCCTTAATTTACAATTTTACAGCAATTTTAACAATTTACTCAATAACGTAACATTTTCTCCAAATTTAGATATTATATATTTCAGTAAGTAACTAGCTCATTCAATACTTAAAACATTTTTCTATGACATTCATTAATTGACTCCAGCAGTTACCTATTCAAGCTTCCAAACAATTCTAAACTGAGCCTATCAAACACTCAACATCAGCCATGATTTCAATTTAGACCAATTTTCCTGCCAATAAAATATACAACGATTAGGTATACTTGAAATAAAACTGGCATAAAATAATTCAATAAATAACTTTAAAGAAAATATATGAATACTTACACAATGTTATGCACCAACATCTTCAAACAAAACCATAAATTTGCCTCACTCTGTTATACAAACATACAAAATGATAGTCAAAACAAAGTATGCTCTAATATATAAAAAAGTACATATATTTATTTATTTTTAATTAGCAAAATGCAACTCTATAATAGCATCTGTCATAAAGCACACCCCACCCCCTTGTTAATGCACAAAGAAAAATATGTTTACATTTCTTCTCTACATGAATAGGGAATCCATGAGGATGGTAATGACAATGAACTATTTGGAAACATTACTGAAGGATGCAAGTGCGTGTAATTTATCCAGGGCATTTGTTTGTGGAAGAAGAATTTCAATAGGGAAAAGGAAAGAAGACAAAAAAGGATCTGTGGATAGGTAAATTAGAATGCAAGCAAACAGGGAATTGATTTGTCTTTTAACAATTGTTTTGGTGCACTTAAGACAAATAAAATCTATTGATTCAGTCCTTGGATAGAGATTCCAGGTTTGTAAAGAATATTGGTCCATATTCCAGGACAAAATGGATACAGGGCTCCAAAGAGTACTACTTTCCATTAACAAACCAATGGAAACGGAAGCAGCGTACTGGACTTTGGTACAACTCTGACAGGATGTGTCCAAGGACTTAGGATGAGTCCTTGCCTTACATCCAGCACTCTTACAATAGAGCAATTCATGCATCAACAAATCAGTTACCTTTTGAGGCTTATTTGGGCTATTAGCCTACTAACTACTTGATGTTGCATTGAATCAGCAGGACAAGAAAGTAGAGCACAATCAAGAGGTGCAAGGACTTGAGAAATTCAATGAGAAGATCAGACGAATCCAGCTCAAGGTGAAAGACCAACTAGAGAGGCCTCAAGAAAAGTACAAGACCATGAACTGTGGGAGACAAGGTGTGGCTAACCTTGGTAAAAGAAAGGCAAAAAGGACCAGCCAAGAAGGTAAAACCACTTTGATATGAACCCTTCACCACCTTAAAAGTGTTTGGAAACAATGCTTCCACACTTGATCCACCCTCAAATATGACGATGCATTCAATGGTAAATTCTGAATACCTGCATCCATATGAAATGTCCATGTTGGATCAAGAAGATGAAGAGAAGATGCTGGCCTTATTGGAGGACTTGGTGATTGATGAACGATACATGCTGAGCATGTAGTGTTGCAAAAGAAGCCTAAAGAACCAGAAGAGGTGCCCAGGAATCTTGGCATATAGGACTCAATGACCAAGAACCAAATAAACCAAAATTATACTAGGAGAAAATGGGAGTTTCCCATACTTGGTGTCCTGTTAAATTTGTTGGAACCAAAGTTCTCTTTCAGAAGAGAGATGTGATCCATAAGGATCTAGAAAAAGAAGAAACATCAGCAAAGGGGGAAAACCTCATAAGAACTAGCAGTATGAGACTGTCAATTCCATCATGGGGCAATTTGGGGACCACCAGTCTAATGAAACAAGTGATTTCATCCAAGTTAAACATCTGAGAAGTTGAACGAACTAGTTCAACTCTGTCTGTTCATGTCTAAACAAAAAGACCTTCCAATGCACAGTTGAGGACTTTCAACACCTAATATGAAGACGTGTAGAGGGCAAACTAGAGCATGCTTAAGTATCTAGAAGAGGAAGAATTCCAGATTAAAACAGATGTAGCAGCCTTGGCAATAAGGAGAACAACTAAAATTGATATCTCTGACCTCTGTACTGACTTTTCTGAGCAACAATAATCAAGTAGATTAGCAATGGCCAATACCAGTTGGCTTTTCCCCAACCGGGGTTTTCCAGGATAAAAGTTGTGTTGCAAACTTGCATCGCAAAATTTAGACACTTTTAGTTCTTTTTTTCAGTTGCAAATGAAATTTTAGGCCTCTATTTAGCTGCCATTTGAAAAATTTAAATAGCACAGCAAAGGCATGCAGTTTGTGTATTTTTGCTATAAACATGAGAAAATATGGATCATCCACTTATCCATTGGGTCACCGATAAACAATATTCAAAGAGAATGTGATCGTATATTTGTAAATATTCACCCTTACTTTTGGAAGTTGCCCACATTCTCTTATATTATGTTTACATACTGCCCTACATTTTCGCCAGTATAGCAATACAAAATTTGTAAGTATTATTATCCATATATAAGTGAACTTAGTTTTAACACCTTATCCAGGAGATTCCCAGATAAAGTATCTGGATTCTCCAAGCAGTTGCAGTGTAATGAGAATGGGAACAACAGTAAGAGGATAAACCATATAAATATCACAACCATGGCAAAAACTTAGAATGTAGCTTAGGGCTCTTCCTCATAAAGACCTAAATGTAGGATAAGAAGGCATATTGTCCAAGCAGGTGAGGTGTGATGATTGTGAGGGCATTAGTAAGGGTGTAAAAATGCAGTAACTTCCAAGGCCCTACTTCCCTTCTCCGCTTCTCCTACATTACAATTAGGAAATGCCATCAACCCAACTTCTTCCTCTATTCAAACCACATTTATTGAACAAATTGTAAAACTACTGCACAATCATCTCTAAGAATGGGAAGATGAGGTAGCAAGTTTTGTCTCTGATCACTCTCTTGAGGATGGAAAACTTGTGGTTTTTAGTTTGGTTAATCAATCCCATTTAAGAGGTCATATATATGGTAAAGATGGTGGTGAAAAATATATGCAATTCAGAATTGATGTGAAGCAAATGAAGTGTAGCATATATTATGTGAAACAGCAATGGAATGTATAATTAAATAAATCATGGACAATAAAAACTATTTCAAGATATCAAGAGACTCAGTTTGTAATTACTATAATTATGACTCTAGCACCAACAGACTCTGTTGGCTTTACCATGAGGTGTGACGGTCTTCCGCTTTTGATTTTGAGTGAATTTCCTATGAAATTCCATCTCATGAAATCAAATTTTGATCCAGCACCTCACACAACCACTAAATGGATGACATGTTCTTAAAACAAAGAATGCTATCATTTTTTGAGATATTTGGTCCCAAATGGATGAAGATTTTAGTTTGAATTTTTTGCCAAATTTTAGGTAGTAGGGACAAGTGTTAAAGGTTGAAACCTTGTTTCCCTCACCTAAGTTTTGGAAGTGACCTTTTCATGTGGTGTAGATGTATGTAAATTACTCATTCTGTTTATTGAATTTCATGAGTACACTCACGTTGAATGACTCTTTTATGATTGTCAAAGGGGTTAAAAGTTATTTCTCATGCCCTCCTTTTATTGAAGTCTTTCCAAAAATCGGGCAGATTTGGGAGAAAAATAGTTTTGCTTATTCTATGGCACATCTTAGAGTCAAGTGAGGGCTAATTGCCTTGAGTTAAGCCTTTCCACAACAAGTCATGAGTTCTAACTTCTAAAACAAGGAGAAACCCTGAGTTTCTTTGAGCTCTGATCTGCAAGGAGGAACTGCTATGGCAGCCACAAATAGGGAAGATGGCTTGACTTTGGGACTTATGGAAGAAAGAAAGGAGTTAAAAGAGGCTTAAGCAGCCACATTCTACAGTTTGTTCATCATCTTGCACATGGTAAAAGGAGATCATTCCAGGTTTGAATGCTTCAAACTTATCTCATGGAAGCTTTACATTGCCCTAGTCAATGATAGTTTTCTCTACAGATGTACTAGCTAGAACACTATCCCTACCACTGCATGAGGGTTTCTACCACAGTAAGAGTGAATCATAAGAAGAGGCAAGATGTGTTAAAGATAGCGGACGGTGGTTTCAGAAGCCTAGAGCAAAAGTCGGTATACAAGAGATAATGAGCATGAAAAAGAGATATGACTGCTACAGTATTTTCAAGGCCAACAATCATAGACTGTCACAAAAGGAGAGGTCAAACGCCTTCAAATCACTATCACAGTTTTCTCAAAATGCCATGACTGTTACAGCAAGGTGATGAACAGTGTCTTTTAACAAGGAACATTGTCTATTGGCTGAATATTAGAGTTGGTAAGGATCTCAATCTTCACTGTTGCTCCAGGGGCAAGTTGCAACAACAGTGCATAAAATATCTTGGCCCTAATGAAAGGGAGAAATATGAGGCCATATTCAATAACAGCAAGTTTGTGTTCAAGGAGAATGGTCAGTTGGTTGAAACAGCAAAAGGATCCAAAAGAACAAAGTGGATAATTGTTTTGAGCAAATCAAAAACCTCTTTGTTGGTCAGAAAATGAAGGGCAAATTCCAGCGTTCTAGCTTCTTAGCTGGAGGAGCAACATTTGCAGCTAGAAGATTGGTTGTAGAGGAAAATGTTCTCAAGTCTATTTGGCCTTACAGTGGACGCTATCTTCCAACTGAGGAAATCTTCAATGAGTTCATCAATTTTCTAGAGGAAAACAATGTTAACCTTACTGATGTGCGGAGGAGCTCAGCTGATGAAGATGACCAATCTTTCCACCTTGGTGAAATTCAAAAATTGAAAATGATCCAAACTTGGAATCAGGGATAAACAGACTGTATTTAGGTGAAGAATAGAAAGAAAAAAAAAAAAAAATTCCACAAGGAATGTACAGTCAATTATAGATTGCTAGAAGAAATAGTTGCTGCTAGTACTTTGTGCCATCATGCTGAAATCAATGAACCACAAGAAATTGGTAGTGGGTTTGCAGATGATCAGTGTGTGAATACATATGAGGAATCCTATGCAAAATGCATCCCTCTTAGAGAAGGACCATTGAAGGAACCAACAGGTTGTGGCACTCATGGTGTAGATAAAACAACTAATCCCCAAGATAATCAAGAGCAAGTTTGCTACAAAAGAAGTTTGTCAGGCAAAGCCCTTGGAGATCATTCAAAAGCAGTGCTAGTGAATAAATGACAGCAAGAGGCATACAAATACACAGTAAAATGGGAGTGAAAATAATAGTGACAGCCCATAAGGAATGAAGAGCAAGAAGTATAGAATCCAAATGGGCAGGAAATGTATAGTATGTTGTTATTGTTCTAGATTCTTTTGACTATCCTATGGTTGACAAGCGGTCACTATGGTAAAAATTTTGCCAAAGAAACCATCCTGGAAAGAAAAGGTTAAGCTTTTTAACTTTAAGTAGTGATAAACAAACTTGCCATGAAAGAAAGAAAAGTGGAAATGTTAGAGCCTAAGCAGAAGCAGCTAGTGAAAATGACAAAAGCAAGGATAGTGAGAAGGTGGTCTACTGAAAGCCAATGGGCTGTCATGTGATGGCCAGTCATGGTGAATAATAGTTCAGTCATAGCCTACAAGATTGTCAGAAAAGTGACGGTGATGCATATACAGTAAGAGAAGGCAATCTATGGAAGTTCTGATCAGATGACAATCATAAGAAATTTAAGAAAAAATAATGCTTGGAGATTAAGTCTAGGTGACAGTCAAGGATAATATTACAAGGTTAGGTAAAAGCAAGAGACAGAGCTACAAGCCAATAGTCATGTCAAGAAGCAAAAGGATTGCAGCCCACATCCATGACAGTGATATCACAGTCTGAGCAAAATGATTTCAACACAAGCAATGACCATGTGAAGGGAATTTCAATTATAAGTGAAAATTCCATGGCAATCAAATGATGTAGACAGTCATACAAAGACTACGTATGCTTAGCCATGAAGTTAAAGACAAAAGATGACCAAGAAATGGAAAAGAAGTATGACAGCCCAGGTTGCATTTTTTCCCACAGATCAAGGGTCTCATACAGTTACAGACATGACTGATTTAGGCACAAATGGCATGGCAGAGGGCAATAGCTAGATGAAAGGATTGATCAGGTTTTGTGAATTTGAAAACGACAGTCGTGAGTCAAGAAAAAGGTCAACTGTGAAGATCTTAAGGATAATATGACAGCATTCAGTTGTGGATAGTCATGCTAGAAGGGACAGATCACAGTGGACAAGAGATATAAGAGAAGGGTTACTCCAAATGGACAATCCTACATAATAATATGAGACCAATAACAGTCCTTGAAAAGCTATTAGTAGAATAAAATCACAGTAGCATATACCAGCAGTTCAGGGAGGACAGAACTATGCATGTAATTTTGTAGCAAAATAACAACAGTTAAAAGAGAAATGACACATACACGATATCAGCATAAGACAAAAATCATCCAGAAACCTTGTATTTACAGATAAGAATCAAAACCACTCAATCATCAGACTACAGCCTAAGCTTGAGCGCTGCCCATGTTATAGGCCGCATTCTTTGGCACGACAACTCTACTGGGAGACTACTAAATTACTAATCTTACACTAAATCTCCAAAATAGTATATATATCAACAGTCGTACCACAAAAGTTTGAACGGTTACAAACAATCCCATCAAGATAGGAGAAAAAATGAATTAGTCCCTAGGAATCAGTTTGTCTTGCCTCCTAGTCAAGAGGCATGTTGTGACTGTATACTCTGTAATTAATATTATAAGGTAACCACTAATGTAATGTTGAGAATATTACTTTTATTTGCATTACACTATCAGCAATGGTTGTATATAGAAGTAGATGTTGGGGAATTTATTGACATTTAGAATTGATGCAGCATTACCCAATCACTAAATGGATCACACATTCTTAAACAAAACGCAACAGTTGACATGTAATTCTCTAGCAAAATAACAACAGTTAAGAGAGAAATCACACATACAAAATATCAGCATAAGACAAAAATCATCCAGAAACCTTGTATTTACAGATAAGAACGCTTTTACATGAGTCTCAACATAAAACCACTCAATCACCAGACTGCCCCCTAAGGTTGAATGCTGCCTATGTTACAGGCCAAATTCTTTTCCACGACAACTCTACTGCTTTGCTCCTAATTTTACCCGAACTCTCCAAAATAGTATATATAGAAATAGTTGTACCCCAAAAGTTTGAACAGTTACAAACAACTCCATCAAGATAGGAGAAAAGATGAATTAGTCCCTATGAATCAGTTTGACTTGCCTCCTGAGGCCTGTTGTGAGTGTATACTTTGCGATTAAAATTATGTGGTAACCACAAATGTAATGTTGAGAATGCTTTTTTTATCTGCATTGTACAGTCAACAATGGTTGTATATAGAAGTGGATTTTGGGGTATTTATTGACGTTTCTAATTTCAATCTGATTTCTATCTACTTTTGGAATGTAAAGATAGTGTTCATAATATTTAAGAGCTGCTTGAACTTGGTTTTTAGACTAAGCAGATAATCTAAATTATTTTCGGTCTACATAAAAATGAAGGATTATAAACTATTTACAGTTGCTAAGATTGCCTATTTATAGATCCTCTCATATGATGTTGTGCCAGTAATAAATATGGTAATTTTTTCCATTTTCCATGGGTAGCCTGTTGTATTTGACTGAATTTGAACTACAGTTCACTATTGGAGAAACTATTTCATTCCAATTATATCTCACGGTAGAGTCTCAAAGCAAATATCTAATTTTTATTGAACAACAATACCATACAAACTGCAAATACCACAATGTTCACAAATTCGGTAAATCCAAATCCTCTAAAATTCTATTTCTGAAAATGTGATGAAATATAATTAATATGATAACTGAATGTTCGAGTCTTAGTGACATGGCATTTATGCGAGCATAGACTCCTGATCATACATGGATTTAAACAGTTCAAAATAAACTCCCCCCCATCCATTATATGGATTGCCTAAGACTTCTTAGCTCTGAGGTCATAGCTGTTGGAATCATTTGCCGTTGCACCAAAAGCTCGAACTATCAATGCCCGATACAAATGCCAGATTTAACCCGATCCACGGAAGGCGGTTAAGCCATGTCACGCATCTCCAAGGAGGTGCTGACCACCAAGTCAACAACCTCCCCCTCAGCACCGACTGAGCCTTCAGCACCCACTGAAGGGAGACTCGAACCCGTGACCCAAGGCTCTGATACCAATTGTTGGAATCATTTGCCGTTGCACCAAAAGCTCAAACTATCAATGCCTGATACAAATGTCAGATTTAACCCGATCCACGGGAGGCGGTTAAGCCATGTCACGAATCTCCAAGGAGGTGCTGACCGCCAAGTCAACAATAGCTACATTCTATACCAAGCAAGAACATCAAGGCTTGGTAGCAGTTTCAAATCTACGGTTAAGATAATTTCTATGGGTTAGGTACACTCTGTCAAAAACAATTGAACTCCCCCCCCCCCCCAATCCATTAAGTGGATTGCCTAAGACTTCTTAGCTCTGAGGTCATAGCCACATTCTATAACAAGCAAGAACATCAAAGCTTAGTAGCAGTTTCAAATCTACGGTTAAGATAATTTCTATTGGTTAGGTACACTCTGTCAAATTGCCGATTTGAGCTATGCAATCAATCAAAATTAATATTATAGTTCAGGTTCAAAAAGACTTGACATGTTATATGTAGACATGGAAAGCTGTGTAATCTAAGTCTGGATTACAAATCATAAGACTGCAGACTTAAGCTATAACCTATGTATTCTATTAGATTGTATAAAGTGATGCAGATCTAAAAATTTAAGTGTGACACAGTGAGCAAGATTGACTTCTCTGGATCGCACAGAACTCATGCATAAAACACCTAAATTAATTAGAGTAAATAAAGAATTTGGGTTTTTCAATTTTTGAATTGATTTTAGAAGTATAACTAAATAAATAAAAGGGTGCCAAAATTTATAGTGTTAAAATTAACCACCAAACTGGATTCTGAATTTTATGTTTAATCAAAATGCAAAGAACCTAAATTGCACTAAGTCTTTATTTTTATTTTCATGAAATTTTATAGTGCATGTAGTAATGGTGCAGAAGGGGGACCACACAATTGAAAAGCTAATTCATCAGAGTGAATAATAAATTCAAACCTTATATCCACCTTGAAAACAATGTTTTAAGTCCAACTCAATTAAGTGAACAAAAAGGTAAATATGGTGGATTATTTCCAAAAGTTTTGCCTTGCAATAAATAAATCTACATGCATCAGAGCAATTATCAAATGATTGTAGAAGGAAATTTTACTCAACCTAAGTGTGGTGTATGTGATACATAAATTCAGTAGTTGGTACCTGTTATATTTCTTGATGCTTGTGATGTGTAGTGCTGCTTCTTTTCTCCTCCCTGTTGTCATCACTGCTGTCCTCATTGTGCTCCATTGAAAAATCATCACCCATAGAAAATGACAAACACAAAATACCAATGACACTTAAAAAGACAGAAGTCTACACATAAAAATATAGAATAGAAAAAGAAGCGCATACCAAACATATAAAAAAAGAAGTCCAAACAAAAAATAAGAAAAAGAGGCATGGCCATGCCAAACAAAACTAGAATGACAGCCAAAGAAAGAAAAACAAAAAACATGAAATAATGGATAAATAAACCAAAAACTAAAATGACATGTAAACAGAACATTCCAAACATTCATTGTCTCTGAAGTGAATCGGACTTTGCCAATCAAGCTATTTACAACACTGTAAATGCAACAGGAAAACATGTATTAGCATTACTATAAATAGTATATACATTAAAATTCATACTAAATTTTAACTTGTTTTATAACTGAAAATAAAAATAAAATATGATTATCATAAAATATAATCCTATGCCATGTAATATAATTCTTTGAAATTAAAAATTGCCTTATCAAAAATATATATCCAATGATGAGATCAAACAGAAAAGAGTACAAAAGCAGGACATGAATGACTCATTACAATACACATATCAGAAGTTTGCAAAACATTGTGCATAGTGCACCAAGAATTCCTTTGGAAAAGAAAGCAGAGAAATTCAGGCACATGCTTGAGAAGAATGGCTTACAAGTTACAATGATTCATCCAGATGGAGATCCCTGAAGGAGAAATAAAGCTAAGCGATGCCCTGTAGAAAGTGGGCTGCTTGATAGATGTCGAAGGTGCTGAGTATTTGGGACACAACATTCCTTTGTAGATTACACATAAACAACCACCTAATGGCTTTTTCATCCAAAACAGGGTTAAAATTTTATGGCATTTGAAGAGGGATATTGTCAAGCATATACTGCAGTCACTTTTGTTGATGCAATGAATGCTTAATCACATCCTCAAACAACCACAAGCATGATAAATATTAAGTTTTAATACATTCACATATCCATATGATCACTTCATAAACAATATTCCAAAAATATGTGATCATAGATATGTAAATATTCTCCCTCACTTTTGAAATGTATACCACATTCTCTTATATTTTAACCAGAACACTGGTGCAAATTTTGCATTTATATTATAAATTATTCCTGTATAATTGCACATGGTTTAACCACCTTATCCAGCACATTCCCAGTGACAACACCTGAAGCATTCGTGTAGCACTGTAGATTAGGTGGAAATGGGAACATTAGTAAGAGTGTAAACCATTGTCAAATCACAACAATTACAAAAACACGAAATGTAACCTAGGTTTCATCCTCGAGAAGACAGAAATCTAGGATAAGAAGGGATTGTCCAAGCAGATGAGGTATAACAACCGGGAGGACAATAGTAAGGGTGTGAAAATCTATGGAGAAAATTTGAAAGCTATGAAAATGCCCCTTCCTCCCTTGTTCTAGCATTTAAAGTTTTGAGATAATTTGATTCTGTCTTGACTAGTTAAATTTCCAGCATTTTGCTAAACAATGCACCCAAAATAAACCTGCCTAAGTCCACGCAGAGAGATCATCTTAATGCTAAGGATATAATTACAATAAAGAACTAATATGATAATATCACATACATCCAAAGTAAGAGGCTTCTACTGATGATGGAAGCATGTATCTCCAAAGTTGCAGGCCATTTTGGAGTTGATAAGACATTAGCTCATTTGCAAAGCTTGTGTCTTGGTCTAAAATGGAGCAAGAAGAAGCTAAAATTGTTAGAGGTCGCAAAATTTGTTGTGCTAGTACATCTAACACAGGAAATATTCCTGTGCCCACATATCTGTGGAAAAGAGCTTCCACGTAGTTTGTAAGTGATTTAACATTGAGTAGATGTGGACATGATTTGTTTTTGGTAGTTGTACTTAGATTCAGCAAGATGTGCATTCTAACTCAATGTGAGAAGCCTATACAACCAAACAGGCAACAGGGGGTGCACTTTGGACTACCACAATGATACAATCTATTGATTCAGTCCTTGGATAGAGGTTCCAGGTTTGTAAGGAAATGTTGGTTCATATTGCAGGACAAAATGGATGCAGGGTTCCAAAAGAGTACTACTTTTCAATCCACAAACAAATGGACAAATGGAGACAGTGAATTGGACTTTGGTACAACTCCAACAACAGGTGTCCAAGGACTTGGGATGAGTCCTTGCCTCACATCCAGCACTCATACAATAGAGCAATTCATGCATAAAAAAGTCAGTTAACTTTTGAGACTTGTTTGGGTTATTACCCTAACTACTTGATGTTGCATTGAATCAGCAAGACAAGAAAGTAGAGCACATTCAGGAGATGTGAGGACTCATGAAATACAATGAGTGGAATGGACAAATCCGGCTCAAGGTGAAAGACTAACTAGAGAGGCCTCAAGAAAAGTACAAGAGCATGAACTCAATGTGGGAGACAAGGTGTGGCTAACCTTGGGAAAAGAAAGGGTATAAGGACCAGCCAAAAAGGTAAAACCTCTCAGGTATGAACCCTTCACCGCCTTGGAAGTGCTTGGAAACAATGCTTCTGCACTTTATCCACCCCCATATAGGAGGATCCATTCAATTGTACATTGTGGATAACTGCATCCATATCAACTGTCCATGTTGGATCAAGAAGATGAATAGTGCATGCTGGCCTCATTGGAGGACTTGGTGATTGATGAACAAGCAATACTTGGGGAGCATCTAGTATTGCAAAAGAAGACTAGAAAGACCAGAAGGGGTGCCCAGGAATCTTGGCATATAGGACTCAAAGAACAAGAACCAATAAAGCAAAATTATACTTGAAGGAAAAAATGGGAGAACTTTTCCCATACTTGGTGTCCTATTAAATTTGTGTGTGACCAAAAGCCTCATTGACAAGAGAAATACGACCCAAAAGGATCTAGAAAAAGATAAAACATTAGCAGAAGGATTCACTTCTGGAGTTTCAAGCTTCAGAAAACCTCAGAAGAACAAGTAGTATGAGACTGTCAATTCAATCATGGGGCAGTTTGGAAACCACCAGTTCAATAAAATAGGTGGTATCATCCAAGTTAAACATCTGAGAAGTTGAACCAACTAGTTCAACTTTGTCTATTCATGCCTGAACAAAAAGACCTTCCAATGCACAGTTAGAGACTTTCAGCACCTAATATAAAGACGTGCAGGGAAAATTAGAGCATGAGAGGCAAGTTTGAGTGTTGATGCATCTAGAAGAAGAAGAATTCCAGATTAAGACTGATGTAGCAGACTTAGCAATCAGGAGAACAACTAAAAGTGGTATCTCTTATCTCTGTACTTCACTTCTCTGAGCAACAATAATCAAGCAGATGAGCAATGGCCAATACCAGCTGGTTTTGCCCCATCCGAGGTCTTCCAAGATAAAAGTTGTGTTGTATCACAAAATTTAGTCACTTTTAGTTCTTTTTTTTCAGTTGCAAACGAAAATTTAGGCCTCTATTTAGCTGTCATTTGAAAAATTCAAATAGCACAGCAACAAAGGCATGCAGTTTGTGTATTTCTACTATAAATAACAGAAAATATGGATCATCCATGTATCCATAGGGTCACTAATAAACGATATTCAAAAAAATGTGATCATAGATTTGTAAATATTTGCCCTCACTATTGAAAGTGGCACCAAATTCTCTTATATTACGTTGACATAGTACCCTATATTTTCACCACTATACCAGTTCAAATTTGTAGATATAATTATCCCTATATAAGTAAACATGGTTTGAACACCTTATCCAGGAGATTCCCAGATAAAGTTTCTGGATTCTTCAAGCAGTTGTAATGCAATGGGAATGAGAACATTAGTAAGAGGATAAACCATATACATATCACAACCATGGCAAAGACTTGGAATGTAGCTTAGGCTTCTTCCTCACAAAGATCTAAATCTCAGATAAGGAGGGATTGTCCAAGCAGTTGAGGTGTGATGATTACGAGGGCATTAGTAAGGGTGTGAAAATCTAGGGGAGAAGTTTAAAATGTGTAAAAACGCTATTCCCTCCCTCATTCTAGAACCTAAATTTTAAACATAATTTGACTGAATCCTGATTGAATAAGTTTAAAGAGTTTTTTTCTCACAGAGGCGAGAATCTACAGTATAAATACATTCTCTCAGTCTATAGTATTTAAAAAGAAAGATTAAATTGATAGGATTTGAAAAATTACCTAGAACAAGAATTTTGCCTCCATCAGTTGTTATCTGCCTCTTCCTTTTGCATTCCCTCTGCAGGGCTGCAGGGCGTCAGAGAGGTTGAGTGCGAGGGTAGATCTAAACATTGGGCATTAGATTGAGCAGGGGCGCCATTTCTGCTATCAAAAGTGACATGTAAGAGCTCTATAATAAAATTGCAGAAACAATCATGGGGCTGACTCTCGTGCAAAGATTCTAATAAATCAAATCTAGGAAAATAAATCTACTAGAAAGAAACCTGAAATTACACGTGCACTGTCTTGTCCCTTCCCTAATAGCAAATCTCAAATCCTGTAGATATACCACTGGCATAATCAATTCCACAATCATCTTCGCCCTATGCCCTGGCATCACCATTTTCGACTTCGTATCCTTATCATTCATTATTGCAGACACCTTCCATGTCACATTAGTTGTCCTTGTGAAGAACTGAGACATGTATGCTGCATTGAACAGGGCAGACCCCGACACATCTCACCCGAGAACTCATAGGAAGACAAACCCTGGCCGTCGCCATTACTCATCGAAAAAGGGCTTCTCCCGGCCATCCTGCTCAAACAACACAGCAACATAAGAACAATTTGCCCTGCCTCTCATGTATAAAGGTACCATGAAAGCAGGCTTTTTTTAAACGGTCGTGTTTTTTTTACAGTCATGCTTTTTTCTCTCAACAGTCCTGCTTTTTTTTGGGTATGGATGAATGAAAAAAAAGGAATACATTTTTTACTAAAATTATTCATTTATTAATTCAAATGTATAGATTTTAATGAGATGTTTGATTTACATAAGAATTGTTATATCTAATAGACTAGGATATATATTTATAATTGATTGTAGGATTTAAAAAATTAAAGATTAATGAATCAAAAGAAGCAAGAATAATTTATCTAGATAAATAAATATGAGAGAAATTTTTTTAAATGGAAAGAAGACTAACTAAAAGATGAATCAATCATGAGAGTGGAGAGTGTGAACAATATAGGAAGAATTGAAAAATAGAAAAAAGACTTACTAGAATATGAATGAATCAAGAGAGTGAAATAGTGTAGACAATATAGAAAGTTATTCCTAAATATAAAGTTTGAGAGTATGAAGGAATCAAAAGAAAATTGTGATGACATGAAAGGAAATCAAGAATGGGTAGTTTAAAGAATCTAAACTCCCCCCCATCCATTAAGTGGATTGCCAAAGACTTCTTAGCTCTGAGGTCATAGCCAGATTCTATACCAAGCAAGAACATCAAAGCTTGGTAGCAGTTTCAAATCTAAGGTTAAGATAATTTCTATTGGTTAGGTACACTCTGTCAAAAACAATTGAATTCCCCCCCCATCCATTATGTGGATTGCCTAAGACTTCTTAGCTCTGAGGTCATAGCCACATTCTATAAAAAGGAAGAACATCAAGGCTTAGTAGCAGTTTCAAATCTACGGTTAAGATAATTTCTCTGCCTTAGGTATACTCTGTCAAATTGCAGATTTGAGCTATGCAATCAATCAAAATCAATATTATAGTTCATGTTCAAAAAGACTTGACATGTTATATGTAGACATGGAAAGCTGTGTAATCTAAGTATAAGACTGCAGACTTAACCTATAACCTATGTATTCTATTAGATTGCATAAAGTGATGTAGATCTAAAAAATTAAGTGTGACATGGTGAGCAAGATTAAACCTCTCTGGATCGCACAGAATTCATGCATAAAAGAACTAGAATAATTAGAGTATATAAAAAAAAATGGATTTTTCAGTTTTTGAATTGATTTTAGAAGCATAATTAAATAAATAAAAGGGTGCAAAATTTATAGTGTTAAAATTAACCACCAAACTGGATTCTGAATGTTATGTTTAATCAAAATGCAAAGAACCTAAATTGCACTAAGTCTTTATTTTTATTTTCATGAAATTTTATAGTGCATGTAGTAATGGTGCAGAAGGGGGACCAGACAATTGAAAAGCTAATTCATCAGAGTGAATAATAAATTCAAACCTTATATCCACCTTGAAAACAATGTTTTAAGTCAAACTAAATTAAGTGAACAAAGAGGTAAATATGGTGGATTATTTACAAAAGTTTTGCCTTGCAATAAATAAATCTACATGCATCGGAGCAATTATCAAAAGATTGTAGAAGGAAATTTTATTACTCAACCTAAGTGTGGTGTATGTGATACATAAATTCAGAAGTTGGTACCTGTTATATTTCTTGATGCTTGTGATACGAAGTGCTGCTTCTTTTCTCCTCCTCGTAGTCATCACTGCTGTCCTTATTGTGCTCCATTGAAAAATAATCACCCGTAGAAAAAGACAAACACAAAATACCAATGACACTAAAAAAGATAAAAGTCAACACATAAAAATATAGAATAGAAAAAGAAGCGCATACCAAACATACAAAAAAAGAACTCCGAAAAAAAAAAGAGCCAAACAAAAATAGAATGACAGCCAAAGAAAGAAAAACAAAAAACATGAAATAATGGATAAAGAAACCAAAAAATTAAAATGACATGTAAACAGAACATTCCAAACATTCATTGTCTCTGAAGTGAATCAAACTTTGCCAATCAAGCTGTTTACAACACTGTAAATGCAACAGAAAAACATGTATTAGCATTACTATAAATAGTATATACATTAAAATTCCTAATAAATTTTAACTTGTTTTATAACTGAAAATAAAAATAAAATAGGATTATCATAAAATATAATTCTATGCCATGTAATATAATTCTTTAAAATTAAAAATTGCCTTATCAAAAACATATATCCAATGATGAGATCAACCAGAAAAGAGTACAAAAGCAGGACATGAATGACTCATTACAATACACATATCAGAAGTTTGCAAAACATTGTGCATAGTGCACCAAGAATTCCTTTGGAAAAGCAAGCAGAGAAATTCAGGCGCACGCTTGAGAAGAATGGCTAACAAATTACAATGATTCATCCAGATGGAGATCCCTGAAGGAGATATAAAGCTAAGCGATGCCCTGTAGAAAGTGGGCTGCTTGATAGATGTTGAAGGTGCTGAGTATTTGAGACACAACATTCCTTCGTTGATTACACATAAACAACCACCTAATGGCTTTTTCATCCAAAACAGGGTTAAAATTTTATGGCATTTGAAGAGGGATATTGTCAAGCATATACTGCAGTCACTTTTGTTGATGCAATGAATGCTTAATCAAATCCTCAAACAACCACAAGCATAATAAATATTAAATTTTAATACATTCACATATCCATATGATCACTTCATAAACAATATTCCAAAAATATGTGATCATAGATATGTAAATATTCTCCCTTACTTTTGAAATGTATACCACATTCTCTTATATTTTAACCAGAACACCGGTGCAAATTTTGCATTTATATTATAAATTATTCCTATATAATTGTACATGGTTTAACCACCTTATCCAGCACATTCCCAGTGACAACACCTGAAGCATTCGTTGTAGCACTGTAGATTAGGTGGAAATGGGAACATTAGAAAGAGTGTAAACCATGTTCAAATCACAACAATTACAACAACACGAAATCTAGCCTAGGTTTCATCCTCAAAAAGACATAAATCTAGGATAAGAAGGGATTGTCCAAGCAAATAAGGTATAACAACCAGGAGGACAATAGTAAGGGTGTGAAAATCTATGGAGAAAATTTAAAAGCTATGAAAATGCCCCTTCCTCCCTTGTTCTAGCATTCAAAGTTTTGAGATAATTTGATTCCGTCTTGACTAGTTAAATTTCCAGCATTTTTGCTAAACAATGCACCCAAAATAAACTTGCCTGAGTCCAAGCAGAGAGATCAGCTTAATGCTAAGGATATAATTACAATAAAGAACTAATATGATGATATCACATACATCCAAAGTAGGAGGCTTCTACTGATGATGGAAGCATGTATCTCCAAAGTTGCAGGCCATTTTGGAGTTGATAAGACATTAGCTCATTTGCAAAGCTTGTGTCTTGGTCTAAAATGCAGCAAGAAGAAGCTAAAATTGTGAGAGGTCGCAAAATTTGTTGTGCTAGTACATCTAACACAAGAAATCTTCCTATGCCCACATATCTGTGGAAAAGAGCTTCCATGTATTTTGTAAGTGATTTATCATTGAGTAGATGTCGACATGATTTTTTTTTGTCATTGTACTTAGATTCAGCAAGATGTGCATTCTAACTCAATGTGAGAAGCCTATACAACCAAACAGGCAACAGGGGGTAAACTTTGGACTACCACAATGATACAATCTATTGATTCAGTCCTTCGATAGAGGTTCCAAGTTTGTAAGGAAATGTTGGTTCATATTGCAGGACAAAATGGATGCAGGGCTCCAAAAGAGTACTACTTTTCATCCACAAACAAATGGACAAATGGATGCAGTGAATTGGACTTTGGTACAACTCCGACAACAGGTGTCTAAAGACTTGGGATGAGTCCTTGCCTCACATCCAGCACTCGTACAATAGAGCAATTCATGCATTAAAAAATCAGTTAACTTTTGAAGCTTGTTTGGGTTATTAGCCTAACTACTTGATATTGCATTGAATCAGCAAGACAAGAAAGTAGAGCACAATCAAGAGATGTAAGAACTCATGAAATACAATGAGTGGAATGGACAAATCCAGCTCAAGGTGAAAGACTAACTAGAGAGGCCTCGAGAAAAGTACAAGAGCATGAACTCAATGTGAGAGACAAGGTGTGGCTAACCTTGGGAAAAGAAAGGCTACAAGGACCAGCCAAAAAGGTAAAACCACTGAGGTATGAACCCTTCACCGCCTTGGAAGAGCTTGGAAACAATCCTTCTGCACTTTATCCACCCCCATATATGAGGATCCATTCAATTGTACATTGTGAATAACTGCATCCATATCAACCGTCCATGTTGGATCAAAAAGATGATGAGTGCATTCTGGCCTCATTGGAGGACTTGGTGATTGATGAACAAGCAATACTTGGGGAGCATGTAGTATTGCAAAAGAAGACTAGAAAGACCAGAAGGGGTGTCCAGGAATCTTGGCATATAGGACTCAAAGAACAAGAACCAAATAAAGCAAAATTATACTTGAAGGAGAAAATGGGAGAGCTTTTCCCATACTTAGTGTCCTATTAAATTTGTGTGTGACCAAAAGCCTCTTTCACAAGAGAGATACGACCCATAAGGATCTAGAAAAAGATAAAACATTAGCAGAAGGATTCACTTTTGGAGCTTCAAGCTTCATAAAACCTCAGAAGAACAAGTAGTATGAGACTGTCAATTCAATCATGGGGCAGTTTGGAAACCATCAGTTCAATAAAACAGGTGGTATCATCCAAGTTAAACATCTGAGAAGTTGAAACCAACTAGTTCAACTTTGTCTATTCATGCCTGAACAAAAAGACCTTCCAATGCACAGTTAGGGACTTTCAGCACCTAATATAAAGACATGTGCAGGGCAAAATAGAGCATGAGAGGCAAGTTTGAGTATTGAAGCATCTAGAAGAAGAAGAATTCCAGATTAAAACTAATGTAGCAGACTTAGCAATAAGGAGAACAACTAAAAGTGGTATCTCTTATCTCTGTACTTCACTTCTCTGAGCAACAAAAATCAAGGAGATGAATAATGGCCAATACCAGCTGGTTTTGCCCCATCTGAGGTCTTCCAAGATAAAAGTTGTGTTGCATCACAAAATTTAGTCACTTTTAGTTCTTTTTTCTCAGTTTCAAATGAAAGTTTAGGCCTCTATTTAGCTGCCAGTTGAAAAATTCAAATAGCACAGCAACAAAGGCATGCAGTTTGTGTATTTCTACTATAAACAAGAGAAAATAATAAATATGGATCATCCACGTATCCATAGGGTCACTGATAAATGATATTCAAAAAGATGTGATCGTAGATTTGTAAATATTTGCCCTCACTATCGGAAGTGGCACCAAATTCTCTTATATTACGTTGGCATAGTACCCTATATTTTCACCACTATACCAGTACAAAATTTGTAGATATAATTATCCCTATATAAGTAAACTTGGTTTGAACACTTTATCCAGGAGATTCCCAGATAAAGTTTCTGGATTCTTCAAGCAGTTGTAATGCAATGGGAATGAGAAACATTAGTAGAGGATAAACCATATACATATCACAACCATGGCAAAGACCTTGGAATGTAGCTTAGGCTTCTTCCTCGGAAAGATCTAAATCTCAGATAAGGAGGGATTGTCCAAGCAGTTGAGGTGTGATGATTGCTAAGGCATTAGTAAGGGTGTGAAAATCTAAGGGAGAAGTTTAAAAGATATAAAAAGGCTATTCCCCTCCCTCATTCTAGAACCTAAATTTTTAACACAATTTGATTGAATCCTAATTAAATAAGTTTAAAGAGTTTTTTTTTGACAGAGGCGAGAATCTACAGTATAAATACATCCTCTCAGTCTACAGTATTTAAAAAGAAAAATTAAATAATTTAAATTGATAAGAGTTAAAGGACATCTTACATCCAGTTGCAACTCGTATTCAAAATAGCAATGTAATAAGCAAGGGACAAGTAGTCACAGAATATGGTGATCATCAAAACAATCTAAAACATCAAACAAGGGTAAGAAGAATGTTAGAGTAGTCTTATGTTAGCTAATAATTAATTCATTTAATTATTAGTTTATCATACTCTAGGCTTAAGTTTCACTTAGGCGCTTTATAATTCTTTAGGGTTTTAGCCTTTAGGGTTTCGTGTTTCCTTTTATAAGGATTCACTTCTTTCATTTCAATAAGGAGATTGTATTATTTTTATCATCGTTAATAGAAGATTATTTTCTTGCAACATGGTTTTGCAGTCTCTGGCCTTTTGGCCGCCATAGCTTTCTGTCTTTTTTGCTTCTTCTTTGTGACAGTCTTGCATGCAGGTGTTCTTGGGAAGATTTGATGGTACACGGCAATTTGATGGCACGCACTCCGAGGCGGGTACACGGCAATTTTTTTTTTTTAAAAAAAATATTTATTAAGGGCGCCGCCCAGCGGCCACCCCCGCGCCGCCCAGCCGCAAACCGCAGCCGCGGCCACCGCAGCCGCGGCCCCCCGCCCCTTGCAGCAGCCTCGGCCCCCGCCGCACCGCGCCCCTCTGCTCCGCCGGCCCTCCCACCGCCGGCACCAGCGCCGCCCTCGGCCCCCGCCGCCCGCGCCCTCTGCTCCGCCGGCCCGCCCACCGCCGGCACCAGCGCCGCCTCGCGGCCCCCGCTCCTCTGCAGGCTTCGCCCGGCCCACCGCCGCTCCGCTGGCCCCCGCTGCCGGTGGCAGCCCGTTTCAGCCCCCGCGGGCTCATTTCCCAGCAGCCCCGGTCATATGACCGACCAGGGCTGCGGCCCAGCCCCCGAGCGCGCCATGCGCCGGGGGCCTATTTTTTTTAGCCCCTGGGGCTCTTTTTTGGCCTTTTTGGGGGGTACCTGGGCCTTTTTCGCTCTACAGGGAGCATACGGGGGTCTTTTTTCTGACTTCCATATATCGTCGGAAAGCTCTTTCCGAGCTCTTTTCGATGGTAGAGGTTAGGGTTTTTGGTTCCACCGTTTCAATAGTGTTTTTTGCTGTTGAAGTTTGATGTCTTTTTTTGCCTTCCGGGAGTCATATCTGGCTCATCCGGACTCCTTTTTTGGCAAACGAGATATCGTCGGAAAGCTGTTTCTGTGTACTATTCAATGGCAGAGGTATTTCTTCCAGATTCTACTCCAGGTTTTCACTCCTCCGAGTTATGCAGTTTATGCCCTCTGGTGGTGTGCTTGGTTCTACAGGTCCGGGGATCTCTTCTTCTGAGTTCATAGCTCACTCTTCTTTTTGACTTCTGAGCTTGCATGCTCTTTCTGATGTATCTTTGTTCTGTAAACGCACTGAGATAAAGTGCCCTCTTCTGCATTTCTGGGATCTTTTTCACCTGGTTCATTTTTAGTATTCGCACTCAGTTATAAAGTGCCATCGCATTTCAGTGTTCCTGTCACCTCTCCCAGTTCAGCATTATGGGGGGGTTCACCTGTTGGCTCTATTGCTTCCTGGTTCGATTGATCAGCTCTTCAGACACTTGTCTTCTCTACCTGGTCATGCACTTCAGTGGGGGTTCCAGCAGTATCTTCTGACAGAGTTTTCAGACATGCTTCAGAGGAGTTTCTTGCTCTCTTCTTGTTCCTTTCTCTGGGACATCTTTTGCTTTATGTTTGGGTACCTGATCAGGCCTAGTTGCCGGACCCATCTTTTCCTGCTTTTCTGCAGTAGTTTAGCTTTTTTTGCTTCTCCCTAAGTTACACTTAAGGGGGGGTGTTAGAGTAGTCTTATGTTAGCTAATAATTAATTCATTTAATTATTAGTTTATCATACTCTAGGCTTAAGTTTCACTTAGGCGCTTTATAATTCTTTAGGGTTTTAGCCTTTAGGGTTTCGTGTTTCCTTTTATAAGGATTCACTTCTTTCATTTCAATAAGGAGATTGTATTATTTTTATCATCGTTAATAGAAGATTATTTTCTTGCAACATGGTTTTGCAGTCTCTGGCCTTTTGGCCGCCATAGCTTTCTGTCTTTTTGCTTCTTCTTTGTGACAGTCTTGCATGCAGGTGTTCTTGGGAAGATTTGATGGTTATCAAATCTAACAAGAATTACCTAGAACAAGAATTTTGCCTCCATCAGTTGTTCTCTGCCTCTTCCTTTTGCATTCCCTCTGCAAGGCGTCAGAGAGGTTGAGTGCGAGAGTAGATCTAAACATTGCGCATTAGATTGAGCAGGGGCGCCATTTCTGCTATCAAAAGTAACATGTAAGAGCTCTATAATAAAATTGCAGAAACAATCATGGGGCTGACTCTCGTGCAAAGATTCTAATAAATCAAATGTAGGAAAAATTATCTACTAGAAAGTAACCTAAAATTACACCAGCACCGTCTTGCCCCTTACCTAATAGCAAATCTCAAACCCTGTAGAAATACCACTGGCATAATCAATTCCACAATCATCTTCGCCCTATGCCCTGGCATCCACCATTTTCGACTTCGTATCCTTATCATTCATTATTGCAGACACATTCCATGTCACATAAGTTGTCCTTGTGAAGAACTGAGACATGTATGCTGCATTAAACAGGGCAGACCCCCGACACATCTCACCCGAGAACTCATAGGAAGACAAACCCTGGCCGTCGCCATTAATCATCGAAAAAGGGCTTCTCCCCGGCCATCCTGCTCAAACAACACAGCAACTTAAGAACAATTTGCCCTGCCTCTCACGTATAAAGGTACCATGAAAGCAGGCTTTTTTTAAACGGTCGTGCTTTTTTTACAGTCGTGTTTTTTTTCTTTACAGTCATGCTTTTTTCTCTCAACAGTCATGCTTCTTCTTTTTTTTTTGTATGGATGAATGAACGAATGATTTTAATGACGTCTACGAGGCCACAGAATTTAAAGGATGAGAGAAGCTCACAGTCCTAAACAATTTCCTCAATCCTTTCCATCTCTGATCTTCTTTTATGAATGTTGACCAGCAAACTTGCGATTTGGTTGACCTTATCCTCTTCAAATAAACTGTTTATGTTGTCCACTTTCAAGATGGCTTCATAATTAGCACGAATATCATCATAGGCAGTGCATTCCATGAGAAAGTGTCATTCTATCTCAATTGCGCCCGTCACACAAAACATGCAAGTTCTCTCCTCCCAAGTCTCTTTGGGCCTCTTCCATTTGCCCTCTCTCACACAACAACCTTGTTTTCCATTTAATAGCAATCCCTAAATATGTTTTCTCTCCATGTTCCCTGGTTGGGTTGAACACTTGCATGTAGTAAGCCTTTTTACGACCAATGTTATTAGTCCACATGACACTTTGAACCTTCTCTATCACAAACTTTTTTATGTTCACATTTTTAGTAGGACACTCATTTAGCTTAATATTCCATTTATCCAACCACTTATTATTTTGTTTCATCCATGTTTCTTTCTACAGATAAGATCCTCGTTCTTCACAAATTTTGGCCATTGTTGGTCTTGCATGTTATCAACCTTCTTTAAGTAGCTAAGTAACAAAGTTATTGCTAAACACTTCCAATGGAAAAGCCCCAGCCTCCACTAATAGGATATCGTAAGGTACGAAGGTCTTAACTTTGAGATTGCTTGTAATTAGGTGTTTCTGAATTCTTTCTAGTTGCCTCCATTTGTTGTTTGACAGGCTGCCACCCCCAAACTTCGCAGCCATAGAGAACCATCGACGTGACCAACAAACTGAAAAGAGTCTTCTTGGTCTTCCAATCCCAGAGCTCAACCGTTTTGCATCTGTTCTGGAGTAAATACAAGGTTTTCCAGCCCCCCTGTAGGTCTTTTCGCTCTACATGTTTCCCAACTAAGTTTATAGTGAAAATCAATCCCAAGATACTTGTATTCCTTCACAATTTCAAGTGGGTTGCCTTCAAAAATGAATGTAGTGGGCTTTTCTTTTCTCCTTAAAGAGAAAATCATGATTTTGGTTTTGGTAATGTTCATTTGCATCCCAACCTCCTGGCAAAAGCACTCTAAGGCCCTTAAGTGATCTCTCAAACCTTGAGCCATTTTTGAAATTAAGATAAGGTCATCAGCGTATAAAAGAAGTTTCACCACATATCTTGCCAAATGCACACCTTCGCCATATGTATTGCTTAATCAAGTTTCTAATTCATCAATGTATAACCCAAACAAGGTTAGGGATAATGGACATCCCTACTTAACACCAATGTTCACTACCAAAACATTCGGACATTCCTTCATTAGTTTTGATTTTGGCTCTAACTTTATCATATAATATGTGCATAGCTGCTCTATACTCATCGGGGATACCCAATTCTATCAAACTATTCCAAAGCTTGTCCCTAGGTATTGTATCAAAGGATTTCTTAAAGTCTACAAAGCAACAATAGGCTTCTTCCCCCTGACTATCCCATATTTTCTCTATTAAATGACGAAGAGTGACGCAATGGTCAATGGTGGAATGCTCAGGTCTAAAACCCGCTTGCCCTCTTGCCCTTTTCCCTTCACCTTCTGCCCAACTGTTGATTTTGTGCTCTATCATGCTCCCAAAAAAAATTTCCAAAAAGGAGGTTGACCATAATAGTGTGGTAGTTAGATGGATTATTGATGTCACCATTTTAAAAGAAGGGGATAACCACACTCGTTACCCAATCCGCCGGAAAACAATCGTAGATGACACGATTGAAGATTTCCTTTATGTGAGGCGCAAGGATTTTCGCTCCCCATTTTAAAAATTCAGCTTGCAACCCATCAATATCATTAGCTTTACCACTTGCCAATTTGTTTATCCCAAGCTTGATATCTTCCACCGTGAAGAGTTCCTCCGAAGTATTCACTATGGGAGGAACAATATTCTCCTGCGACTGTTCATAGAGCAACTTTGCATACTCAAGTCATTGAGCATCCGTGATAGTGTTCTTCATTTGTTTTCCTCCCTTGCTACAGCGCTTTCCAAAACTTTTTGGGGTCACGTTTTCCAAGGGATATTAGCTCTTTCCTTCTAGCCTTAACATAATATTCCTTTTTTGCTTGAATCAGTTTTGTGTATCGTTTCTTGAGTTCTTTGCTAACATCCTTCCCTTTTATGGATCTCTTTGCTACCCTACATTCCTCATCGTACCATGGGTTTGTCGGAAAAGTATTAGTAGCCCTCTTCCTACTACCTGATCTTTTACATGCATTTAAAGCCTTGTGAATAATAAAAATCAGCATGCTACTATTGACATACACACAATCTTCATTAACCTTGTTATCCTCCAAGAGGTTATTCATTTCCTGAAATTGTTGCTCAAGCCTTGCCTTGAAGATGTTCTTGTTCTCTTGATTTAAGAGGATCTTGCCTTTGTTTGTTGATTTCTTTTGCATGTGGAAATCTTTTTTATTGTGTGGGTTGTTTGAAGCGAAGTCCAACTTAACAAGTAAAGGCATGTGATCAGATTTCATCTCTATAGGGCAATTACCAATTTCAAACTCAAGAACTCTAGTTGTAAGGTTTTGCGAGCAAATTATGTAGTCAACCACACTTTGACCATTGTATGTTTTGCATGTGTTAGCCCCCGAGTTTGGCCAACCTCTCATCCCCTTGCAAATAACCAAACCAAACAAACTACACAACCCTAGTACTTCTGATCCAAATTGGATGAACGGAAAAAGAGAAAAAAGAAAAAGGAATACATATTTTACTAAAATTATTCATTTATAAATTCAAATGTATAGATTTTAATGAGATGTTTGATTTACATGAGAATTGTTATATCTAATAGGCTAGGATATATCTTTATAATTAATTGTAGTGAATCAAGAGAAGCAAGAATAATTTATGTAGATAATTAAATATGAAAAAATGAAAAGAAGACTAACTAAAATATGAATGAATCATGAGAGTGAAGAGTGTGAACAATTAAAAAGAATTGAAAAATGGAGAAAGGACTTACTAAAATATGAATGAATCATGAGAATGAAATAATACACAATATAGAAAGTTATTCCTAAATACAAAGCTTGAGAGTATGAAGGAATCAAAAGAAATTGTGATGACATGAAAGGAAATCAGGAATGGGTAGTTTAAAGAATCTAAAGTAATTACTTGGTATTGAATTCACCATAGATATAAAACCACAATGAGATGAAAGATATTTGTTGAAATCAGAGAGGACACTACATAAAATTGAGGGACGAAACAAGGTATATTTTAAGAATTGATCCCTAAAAAAATTGAATTAAAATCTTGTGAGGCCCCCTACATAGAGACCTATTATCATGGTGATTTTTGCCTAAAATTGATCCTAAGATAGAACGGGTGGATTTTATATTAACATGTAAATTTAAAAAAAAATATGTGGGTGATTAGGAAACCAAAATTTATTAATTTTATCGATTTTGATCTTATACCATTGATTTCCTTTTTGGCTTCTTAAGACATAATTATCTGATGGTTTTGTTGTTGATTGGAACATCCTTAATAGCTTGAAACAAGGGGATTTTTTTTATAAAAGTACTCTTCAGTTGGTCATGTAAGTAAAATTATAACGGGGGTTCATACTTCATTGTCTCCAATCTCTCTAGGAGTAGAGGAACTAAACTAGTAACCTTCTCTTACTCAATGTATTAAATAGATAGGTTTTGATGTGATTTAGTGATGCAAGAGCATCTTGGGTTCGGAGCAATCTTGCATCAACCAAAAATATTTGTGTTCAGTATTGTTCCCATTTTCTAGTTCGAGAGATCAAGTTGGCGATTTATTATATGTACGAGTTAGCTTATGTGATGATTGAATTGTATCTAGGACCTATCTTGGACCATGTTCCTAGGTTCACAGCTCATTCGATTCATTGTTGCTCAAGTTATGATTTATTCTCTCTCGAGTGGTGTGTTCTTGTCAGTTTGCAGCCCATTGATGAATTATGAGTAATGAAAACTAGAATCTAAAAATAATAAAATAACTAAAAGGTAAATAAAAATTTTACTTGAAGATATACACACAATGCACAATTTATTAGTTGTCCCGAGAATAGTAAACTTGTGCTATTGAATAAACTAAACAATAATGAAGTCACAATAGTCTTGTGTGCACATTATCTCAAGTGGGCCCAAACTTGGATAAGTGAACTCACTAATCTAAATGATCAAATGCAGTCACTTCTTCATCAATTCTTCATATATATATATATATATATATATATATATATATATTATATATATATATATATATATATATATATATATGAGTAAGTAATAGCAAAAATATAAATATTCACAATGGAAAACATAATAAATACAAAAGAGATTGATTTTCGTATTCTCCATTATTCCTCTCATCACATTTTATTAAGTTAACTAATCTAATTTCCTACAACTAATATTTCCAATGATTGGGAAGAGGTTTATTCGCTAAAAAAGACAAATACAAAATAGAACTAGAGTCCAAGTGGAATTCTACATTCATCATAAAGAATCTTTGATGACTAAGACAAATGTGTAATAGAACAACATGAGTAACAAAATAATATCATATGCTAAATTTATATGTTGGTAATATGAATCTAATATTGTTCCTTTGGTGGACATTACATTTCTCATCATGCTTATTATTCTATACTCGTGGTATGTGCAACTACATAAGCATTATTGTTTCAACGCATTGCTCAACTATGAGAAGTTTGTGTGTGTCTTTATTGCAAAGCATGTTAGCTGTTTTCATGTGTTAAATGCCAAGAACATTATAATATTTAGCATGTTTTTTACCAATAAACACATATACACGTACATATTCATCATCTCATTATCAATTATGATATAGTGATTAATAGAATTCATAAGCTTAGAAACAAATTAACAAGTTTAGTAGTCTTTGGAGGATTCAAAAGATAAACAAGAGAAATAAGAATTCCTATCATAGTCTAAGAAAAAAATAAGTAGATTTGTAAGACCATTATACCTCTCCTAAGCAATAAACTTTGATAAGAGGTCCAACTACTCCAATTGTTATTTTACCAAGTCATGGAATTATAAGATAACATGATGGTTTATGTTGTTATTGATGGATGAAATTTGTGTCCTATTAAATTATTACTTTCCTATTCCTTTTATGTCCATTTTATTGTCTTTTTGTAAGTCCCTATGCAAACATTTAATATATTTAAAAGAATTAAAAGATGCTCTAGTTTATTAGACCATACAGATATTAACACAATTTAAATGGCTCATAACAAGATCTAGTTGAGGAAAGAGATCTCCAAAGATTGTGGGCTAAGAGGATGCACAATGGAGAGGCTATAAAATATATATATACATATATATATGTACATGTATATATATATATATATATATATTATATATATATATATATATATATATATATATATATATATATATATATATATATATATATATATATATATATATATATATATATATTATATATATATCTGTATATGTATATATATATGTATATGTATATGTATATGTATATGTATATATATGTGTATATGTATATATATGTGTATATGTATATATATATCTATATATATATCTGTATATATATATATATATATATATATATATATATATATATATATATATATATATATGTATATATATATAGGTATATATATATAATATATATAGTATGTATTATATATATGTATGTATATGTATGTATATGTATGTATATGTATGTATGTATGTATACATACATACATATACATACATACATACATATATATATATATATATGTGTATATATCTATATATGTATATATGTATATATATATATATATTTATATAATATATATATATATATATATATATTATATATATATATTATATAAATATATATATATATATATATATATATATATATATATATATATATATATATATATATATATAT